>JADQWA010000152.1:391571-407531 GCA_018344505.1 Nebria ingens riversi | reverse complement strand
TATATATATATATATATATATATATATATATATATCATATGAAATTTAATTAAAATTGCTTGGATAACATTCGAAAAAAAGAGAACAATATTTTTATAATCACCTCCGTGTATGAAGATGTAAAACGTAATTCTACCTCATTTATATTGAAATTCTTTATGGTTTTCGGAGGAGATTTGCTAGTTTCAACAAGTTTTATTCATATTTAATATTAATCCGAGTCAGCTAAGCCAATATTCGAAAGCGCATATACATATATTGTATATATAAAAAAAACTCGATTTTGTTGACTTCTTTTATCGGCGAGCTTTAATTACCGTAGTGCCTAGTCAAAAATTATAATTTCTATTATAATTGATTGAGTCGGTAAATTCAACATAAGCATACTATAGTAAGCAAGTCAGCTGACAAACACACACCACGGGTTAGAAATACTTTGGCGATATATTATTAATATGAGGGATAAAACACGGAAGCATTAAACCAATACATGTTCGGAATAAGTCACAGCAGGGAATACTGCTTCCATAAGATATAAACACACATTCAGCAAAAATGTAGTTCTAAGCAATTGTAATGGTATCCCCATTTACGATTATTATTCCGTAATATACCGAGTAACTCTGACAGCCAAATCAACTATCATACATCGTAGATTGTATATGCATAGGCGTTACATGAGCAAACCACACGTTCGGTACATTACAGCGTATGAAAACTATTTATGTAAGATTTAATAAAACTGTAGTTACTATTAGGCAGATTTAGTTATTATTGTATATTTGTGAGTTGAAAATTTGTTTGTAATTACCACTAAATATCAGAAGAAAACAAGAATTGGCTTCGCCAATGCTCAAAGCTTGGCAAGTTTAATAAAATAATTTAAAAAAATCAAAAATGCATATTAGGACCTATCTTCTGAAGTACAGTTCGTATTAGATTTAAAATGTGAATGGATTCAATAGTGGATATACACAATAGGTGTGTCAAATTTGATTGAAATCGGTTCAGTACCTTCGGAGGAGAAGAGGCGACAAAATTTGGTCTTACGGCAAAGCGACGAGCGATCAACTAGTATTATATATATATATATATATATATAATATATATATATATATATATATATATATATATTAACATTTTTGGAATCAGGGCGATGTGAAATGAATTTGTGAAATATTTTTTTGAATCCGAGAATCTTACAGAAAAACATAAACTCTTCTGTACTACGTGTGACAAACTAAAAACATAATAAGCTAAAATACTGTTTTTCCTTTATAAGATTGTTTTCTTAGAACGCATTTAATTAAAAAATATATTAAAATATCGTGTAAAGTTAAACCAAAATTTGCAATTAACAAAAAACGTCAACTGAAGGGAACACAACAGTTGCATTTGATCTTGATGAAGTCTAAGAACAGTATAGGTACCAGAGTAATGTAGCGGTTTGACCTGTCGCAGGCTAGGTCAGTGGTGTATCAGGAAGGCGGGGGCCCATAATGAAAATATCATAGTAGGGGGTGGTTCTCACTCGGGGTGGTGTATGATCGACAGCAAGCCACCTGCTGGGCATCACCGCTGCCATAAGCAACGGGGTGTTTTAATACTCTGTTGTGCGCAAAATAAATAAATATGGGGGAGAGGGTTGGATTGGCAAATGTGTGTTAGTGTGTGCTTTTATATAAAACTCTTTATCGAGAAACGAAGTCATTTAGTTGATATCAATCGGTGATTGCAGCACTCTCACTTCTGTTCATTCGCCAGTGAGTTTCTTTGGTTTAAATCATTGAGATTTGTTCTAAGAAACTTTTATCATATCACAGGTTAGTTAAAATAATATTACTTTTTTACTATATGGGTCCTCCACAGAATTTTTTTATCAAAACTAAGACATAAAAAATGTTAATTTTTAGTTAAAATATTGAATTTGAATTTCGAAATGTACGGAGATATTCTGTATCTTATATAAAAAGCCTAATACTATAGAAACAAAATAAGTCACAATTATACATTCTTTTCAAGGTTATAGAGCTTAAAGCGCCCTTAGCGCTTATAAGTTCTTTACATATACACATTTAAATTGTGTCTTGCTTTAAATCTGTCTATTTATATCAATATTAAATAGATATTGACCATATTTACTTGCACATAGTTTTTCGTTATTATAATTTGAAAATTCATAAACAATATTAAAAAAATATTATTTAATGTCTGCACTAAAGCAACATTGCTTTATGGTAATTATTGAAACATACTGTTTATGTTTAGATTAGAATTAGAAAGAAATTTTAATTTTAGCAACGTTTTATAAAATAATATGTTGTTATTATTTCTACAATGTGTTTATATCTTTTTACATGCCAAATTGTAGTTTTCCAATTTTTTATTTATTTATTTTCTACTCTGCAACTCTAAATCTATTAACACTTTAGAGCATTACCAAAAAGATGTTTTAATGTAAAATTGCATAAATATTGAGTAAATTTAATAAATATAGAAATATTATTTTGTTTTTAATGTAATTTTACTATAGTACTGTATTTTAATAAAAATACATTTAAAATTACATTAATATTTACTTTGGTTATCAATAAAGTAACATTATGACAACTATCGGGTGGGTTATCTGTTGGTTTCTTTGCGAAGTGTGTGTTATTTCGACAGTTTGTAACACTGACTCGTTTGGCATTGATAAATATGTAGTGTCAAACCTCCACTGTAAGAAATGGATCGTTTTACGCTAGAACAATGTCAAGCGCGTCAGTGTTGCAAACTGTCGAAATAACGCACATCAAAAAGAAACCAACAGATGGCCCACCCTATATTAGCACTCGAAGTAAATGCGAAGATTTTTACTTTAATGTAAAATATATATAAATTTGTACTTTTTGAATTAAAAAAAAAAATTTTCAAGTGATATTTTAATTTTAATAATACAGAAAGATGTATAATTAAAATATGTTCAAGCATGACAAAATGTCATAACTTTAATGATCTTGTTTTAGTTTCCAAATAACTAACTCTAAGGCTGTAGTCGCGTCTTCAGCACTGTCATGGCCCGATTCGTTATTTTGTATAATTTTTTGGAGACATTCAGACGCTAAGCCTTTGAGACTTCGTTTATGCGGAAGCCCCATTTTGTGTGGAAATAGTACACTGGTATCAATAACTGTATTATGAATGAGCCTCAACGCCTTTAAATCACTCTCTACACTGTGACCAATCAGAATCGTTTTACTGTTGAGCAACAGTAACAACCCAGCTTGAACATCAGTTATTTTTGTTGAAATGTTCTCCAACATTTCCGTTGTTAAACCAGAAAATCTTGTATTACAATCTAATATGTGTCCTAATGGCCGGACCATATTCTCATACACCACCTTACTTTCGTGGTCGACGATGGTTACACGAGCTAATTCAACACCACGCGTTGTATAAACCATTTCACAGTCTAACGCATATACTGTTAACGATTTCGGATCATTTGGATCATCTGGTTCGAAAGTAGAAACAAATCCAGTTAACTTAGCAGCATCTTGCGTTTCAAAGACATGCGTTGAGCAAATGCAACAACCAGTCGTCGAGGTTGTTTCTCGACAACAACTATACTTTGCTTCACCTCGAAATACATATCTTCTTCCCGGATGATAAATACAATCTTCTGGATACATTGCGAATCCAATTTTATTAACTGGATACGTCTTCTTGCATCTAACACACAGTTGGCGGCCTTCAGGGATTCTTTCAATAGATTTGACGCTTTTGAAAATTGCGTAGCTTTTAGGAGCTCCAGGTCTCGGATAGCCGTTTTCTAGTAGTTCTTGTTCATTTAAAACCCATTTGTGTATGTTTTCATAAAATTTCAATCCTAGAAATTCAATTGAAACGTTTTTATTAGGAACTCTAACCGTTGGATTTCCTTCGCTTTCTTTTCGTAATCGGTTTATTGATAACATACAACAGTTTCGGTAAGTCGGTAAAGTAGTACATTTTAAATAACAACCCAGTTCTTCATACAACGCTCTTTTATACGCTAAATCTTTAACATTATACATTTTCATACATTCGTGCACTATTAACGTATAATATCTACTACGGACATTTACAGGTAATTTTGATTTTTCTGACTGAAGTAGTGTAGGCATATTAGCTAAATGGTGATCAGGTGCGTGAGCGACTCGTTCTGAACCCTTTGTTAATGTTGTAATTGGTGTTTTGGTCACAGCAACTTTTTTATTTGATTCAGCAATTCGTTTTTGTCTATTTAACAAAGATTGCACATTTTGAACAGGCGCTATTCGTATCTTTGGACCGGGTATTTCTTCTTGTTCCATTGGTATTGGTGGTTTGATTAAACTTTCATTTTGTGCGATTAATTTTGAATATACAGGTGTATTCGTTTCATATTGTGATAAACAAACAGCTTTTCTACTCGTGACATGTTTATGTTTTTCTTTCAACTTTGCAACAATACTTTTGTATCGATCCGCCATGACAGTTGCGGCATTTTTGATTGGGTTTGGTTTTGAGATTTTTGCTGCGACCGTATTTGAGCTGTCTTTATGAGCAACACGTTTGTTTGATACAGATTTCTTTATTGCAGGTATTTCCGTTACTTTTTGTTGGTTTGCCTTAAGTAATGTTGCTTCATATTCATCAAATATTTGTCTGCATTGTTCTAAAGTGTTATTGTTTATTTCGCCATCACTGGAATCGTCATCATCTTCAGATAGGCTGTATGATATGTCCAAATCAAATTCAGGTTCAGGATTAAATATCGTCTTATACTCTATTTCGTTTGGTTGTGAATTTTCTTGATGTTTTGATTTTCTACTTTCTTGACTATCACACGAGGAGTCGTCGTCAGTACTTGATAAGAGATTCAGCTTAATTATTTCTTTTTTAAATTTTTGTTTAAAATGATCTTGATGTTTGTTTTTTTTATTTTTTAAGTTCGGTTTTTCACTTTTTTTATTATCACAGGGTAAATAAGTGTCGGCATTGGATTTGTTTACGGAATCAGTAACTTTATTAAATGATTTTTCTATTGAGTTTTTCAAATCATTTAAACTTAGTTTTTCATTGTTTGAACTTAAATTCGGTGTTTCACTTATATTAGTATTAAAGGACAGGATATTGCAATTTGATTTAGGATCAGGATTAAATTTGGTTTCTTTGTTGGATTTATGTTTAGATTTATCTTTAGAACTGTGACTATTATTTTTCGAAATCGATTTTCCATTAACAGTACTAGTACGTTTTGTATCATGATGTTTATGTCGAGGACTTTTATCACTTTTACTTCCATTATTTTCATGACTACTCGACTTCTTACTGCTACTTTGGTGATGTTTACTAATACTTTTTGAATGTCTACATTTAGCACAATTTTTCCCGCTTAATTTCCCAGTGTTGTCAACTAAACTTTTCGTACTCTTTCCACCATCAATCGAACTAATCGGCGAAGATTGTGACGGTTTAATATTCGAATAACATGAAAATGTATCGTTAAAATCATCTTTATAATTCGTTATATTGTTGTTAGAATTATTTATTAAATCTTTGTTGTTCGTCGAATTATAATTTGCTGTTAAATTTGTGGAATTTATTATAACTGGTTCATTAGGTGTTTCCCCACTAATGTATTTTTTGCTTGGAATATATTGTACTGATTTAGGTTTTGGAGTAGGATTATATCCTACTGATGGGTTTACATAATTTCGCACATCAAATTCGAAAGGATATTGAATCTCTAAAGTGTTTACAGGTTGTTTTTCTTGTTGCTCACTAGTCAAATAACTATTATTTTTGTATTTATTGAGCGTTGCTATCGGTGTCGGGTTATACGTAATCTTTTTTTCAACACTAGACTCTTTCACGTAGTTTAATGATATATTCGTATTTGAGGTAAAATGCAAAACTTTATGAACCACGGTTGAAACCAGTTGTGAAATAACTTTTGCATCTTGGTGTGTGTCTTGTTTAATATGTTTATAATGACAGTATGGTCGTTCGCAAATAGACGAATTGTAAAAAGGACATTTGATATTCTTGAAATAACCTGTTGCCGGCAACATTACTGCAATCAACAATCAAATAACAATCACAGTTCACAGATACTTGTGACAGTTGTCACTTCTTCAATTGACATCGTGCATGGTTGGTTGCAGTTGGTTGTTGACTGACAAATGTTTACAAATAAAATTATAATATTTTTCAGTTGTATATCGCAACCACGAGAAAGCAGCACAGCTCAGAAGCTTCGCGTTTATCTTCGTGTTCTTTTCCGACACTACATTTTCGCGCGAATCATCAAATGTTTCAAATATATAAAGAGACTCAAAGTACTTTTAGGAAAACAAATCATTCTTTACTTAAGTTAAACTCAAATATATTTAATTTTATCACCAGAACGTTATTAAGTTTCACATTTTGAGATGACAAAAGTTCATAAATTATTTTTTAACTCAAACATGACCAATTAACCATTTTTGTGCTATTGCAACTAAATATAAAAATGAATCTAAATAATATATAATTCATCCATTTTCACAGTAAATGATGCTGAACACATTTCGCTTCCTGTGTCTCTTAGATACACCAAACAATTTTAAATGAATCGAATATATATATATATATATATATATATATATATATATATATATATATATATATATATATATATATATATATATATATATATATATATATATATATATATATATATATATATATATATATATATAAATATGTTTTTTTGTATCTAACATGAAATTACTTTAGTGAAAAGGGTTTCCTTGTAACACAGCTGGAGGCAGCGGTCACTCACTTAATAGCTTTTAATATACTCGTAGTACTTGAACAATAGTTATCTTGTTTCAGGAAATCCTACGGTAACATGAGAAATCCATCTATTGCCATCATGTTCTCAGCAATAGCGATATTTGTTGCTCTAACACAGTCATTTTATTTAGAAAAACGGGTGAGTATATCGAAATAATAATAAATTATAATTTTAACATATTTGGTGCAGAAAACCATTCTTATCTTCCCATATCTAAATGCTGAAACATTATGAAACTGAATGTTCATTCCAAATTTGTATACACTAAAAAATATGTCAAATGAAAATAAATTGAAATGTCAGTATCAACAGTTCAAATTAACATTGCATAAAGAATGTATGTGACACGTTAAGATAATTAACTTTGTGACATGTAATTAGATGGGCAATCGTGATTACTTGATGAAATCGAGAATGGATCCGAAAAAACGACCATTCTGCAATGCATTTACAGGTATTTTAATATTATTTATATATAGTACATTTCATTGTAATAAGAAGAATTTTATATTGTATTGTATTTTGCTACTAAAATATTAAATAAGTTGCGCACTTATTTTTTTATTTGTATATAAATATAGAATTTGTTTATATTATTTAAATAATTTATAACTATCTTTGCGCACCTTAACTTTAATGGTATATTGACTTTGTTGAGACATTAATTTAAATTGACAAAGAATTAATTTAATTATCTTGGGAGATAGCGTTACGATAGAAAATTTATAAAAATATATAAAATTTGCATATATAGGTTATTTACAGGATAAGCTTAACCTTTTGTCGTAGTTACGAGTTGATTAATTGTTTATGCAGGTTGTGGTAGAAAACGTTCGAACTTGCCCCCATTGGGAATGCCGGCGATGGAGCAAGAGCCTCCTGAAATGGAAAATCTAGGTACACTACTAGATTTAAGTGCAGAACCTGCAGTAGAGGATCTGTCACGACAAATTATGTCAGAAGCGAAATTATGGGAAGCAATCCAGGTAAATAAAGCTTAAGCTGATGTATTGTACTATTTTTTCACACTTTTTGTCAGTGTGGGAGGTATAGGCAATGCTTTTCTTATGGGCCTTGCCACTATTCTAACTTATAACTAAAGTTGGTATACAGATACATTATAGCACGTATCGTACCACAAAATTATTACAGTATATCGTATGTATATCGTGAGTCGGTATACCATGTAGTGTTGGCTAGTAGTTCTCAACCATTTAATGTAGAAATAATTAATTATTAAAAATGTATGTTATTACCATTATAATTTAGGAAAATTCCTTATCATGATTTTTCTAATAAAGATGATTTGAATCACTAGCACTAGGCTATTGACTGAGCCTAAAATAATATTATTGTTCTTAATAAAAATATTTTATTTGTTTTGGTAACGCTACCAATGTTAGTTTTGTGTTTATCTGTGGTTATAAATCTTTAGATCAGTTCTGTAATATATTTATATACCATATCCTATAAGCTAAACGAAGATAGAAAAATGATCTCAGTATTCGTCTTTCACATTGCTTCTTATGGGGTAAATTAAGCATCATGGTTAACCCTATGAGACTCCACACTGCCAAAAAGTTTGAAAAATAGTATATAGTAAACCATTCTTATTTTGAATAGGAAGCACATCGTGAGATCATGCGCCAACGACAGGAAACCAGTGACGGCGAAGAGATCCCACTCGCAAATCCAATAGCGGGGGCAACGTCTGGTATTGGTGTCGCCAACGGAAAATGTGGTTTACCATCTTGCATTTCTATTTAAACCTAGTTCATTATCGGCATAAATATCAGTCGTTAATATAAGTAGTCAATAAAAATTGTAGTTTCCTGCTCTAATCAAGTGGGCAACATTGAAAAAAAGGCAACTTTTAGTGAGCGAATAATTCTCATTTAGTTTGTTTTTGTTGGTGCATGCATTTATATATTGTAGTAAAATTTCAAAGTGCGAAGCTAATTGTTTGCCAAAGTCGTCTAGGGTTATCCAGAATTAAAAGCGTATATATATATATATATATATATATATATATATATATATATATATATATATATATATATATATATATATATAATATATATATATATATAAGTCAAAGTATCCGTTTAAAATTGAATATATAAATTGGAACGACATATCTATTGTAAAATAAGTTGGTAAGAATAATTTTAAATGTAGAGCTTGAGAATATTAAACATAAAATAAATATTACAACAATTATTATTTTTATGGTAAATTGGTAAATGTTGCATTAGAGACCCATAGGATCTGTACAAGAAAAATGTTAACTATGTAGGTACATATATTTTTGCATGATTTACGTACGTACATACTTCTATTCGAAGTAGCATGCATTAATTAAAGATTATAATATATTTTAGAATGAATGAATTACAATATACATTTCCCCACTGCACTAAAAATAATATACCTATATTAAAATAATCTATAATTATTGTGACTACATTAATTGTGGTCACAATTGTAGATATTAAAAACAAGACAATTGCATCTATTCTGTTACGTTCTCAGAAAATCAGTTTTGGACTCTACACGGGCGAGCTTGCTATAGAATAATTGTAATATTTATGTATAGATAATTGGTTTATGTATGTATGAGAATGAATGTTGGGTATGGTGTATGAAAGACTACTGCAAAAATGATATTTTGGTGCCCGCTGTGGCTAATGAATGTTTGGTTAAGCGGGTTTTAAGAAATAAATCAAATAACTAAAAAAAATCTTTTGTGCTTATATGCAACTTGATTTAGTTTGGTGGGCTGCTTGCAGAGGCACCACTGGCGCTTATGGTGTACCAAGGACATATAAACGGCAAGATGTTACGGTGGGAGAACTGGGAACTGTGATGTGATGTTTAAATGCATGTAGAGTTGTTGATTTAAATAAAATATTTTGGCTATATTGAAAGTATGTTGATTGAAATATTGGGTAAAGGAATTAATGTAGGTTTGAAAATACAGCTTTGACTTTGGAATAAATACATGAATATGATTCGTAATTGAGGATATGTGTGAAAGATAAATTGTGATCACTGAATAAATGAGTATGTATGTACGTAAAGGCGTAATATATTTGAATGAAACACGTGAATGCAATGATTTATCTGCTACTCTATTTCATGGGGAAGATGTAATTTTTGCATATAATTGTATGTCATTATTATTTCTATTCCAAGAAAAAACTAATGTGACATTCTGAATGGTTCATATTTCTCCTAAATGCTAAAACATGATTAAGTTTGCCATTTATTGCTTACTAGTACGGATGCTTATTGAATATTTTGTAAAAATTTATTTCACACCAATTTACATTTATATTTAGTTATATTTTCTACCATACAGTTTGTAAATACATGAATGCAGCCACATTTCAATCATCATTTACTGTAAAATAAAAATTATACTAAACAACAATAAAAACACTCGAATTATTTCAGTCACATATTTGACTGTAGATTATACTCGTTAATATCTTCTGTGTTGAAATTGGCAGCACGGGGATGAGAGATTAGAACGTTGACGTCTTTCTGGGGGGTTTCGTCGATTTCTAGTTGGGTTTGGGTGAGCTGGGGTGCGGTGCGAACCGCCCTTGATCTCGCCAGCCACAACTCGAGCCGGAGACTAGGGTCCATGGACAGCGGTTCTAGCGGAGATGTTCGTTTACGAAGGTAATTGAAACAACAAGTGCGGAATTGTCGAGTACCGCATGCGGCTGTACATTCGCGACCGCAAGAATCGCACGAGAGCACTTCGCCCCATACCACCCCACCTAAAAAAAAAAACAACAACAACATATTTTATATTAATTTACTACGCATAGAGAAAACAGTCACTACAGGTCGATTTTATATCAAACACAACTTTCTTATACGTAGTTTCAAAAGTAGGAGGTTTTCTTACAAACCATATAGGTACAAATTTTACGTTTAAAGTCCCATAAGTTTACACATACACATCTAGATGGCGAAAAGAGTATGATAGCTAGCGTTTTCTATAGTATACGATTGGTGAAATTGTGTTAGTAAATGTTTAGTTTAGTTTTCCAACACACACTGGTCATGTTAACTATAGGCCATTTGTTAGTTTCTTTCAGAAGTGCGTGTTATTTCAACAGTTTGCAACACTGACGCGCTTGACATTGATAGATATGTAGTGTTAAACCTGTAAGGAGGTTTGACACTACATATCTATCAATGTCAAGCGTGTCAGTGTTGAAAACTGTTGATATAACACGCACTTGAAAAAGAAACCAGCAGATGGCCTATCCTATAGAAACTGATTTCGATCAACTCATTCATAGCACCGCGTACTTATTTGTTTAGTGGACATATATTTGATGTTGTTATAAGCCTCGTGACAATTACGATATTTAAATTGGAAATAATTAATAAACGAAAACAAAGCTTTGATAAAATGTGGAATTCTTTAATTCAAAATGTTCTGTTAATGTGAATATTTTTGACGATTTGAAAATAAATTGAATTAATAATAATTTCTTTTAGTATAAATAATATATAAATCAAGTCATATATTAATAGCGGTAGATAGTTAATTTATGACCTATAAATCCATAACAAGTTATTGCATAAATTAGAAGTTCAAACCAAAAGTTAATTAAAAGTTGTGGAAAATTCAAAATATCAATTTACCATATTTTATATATTCATTCTGATATAGACATGTTATACATAATTTATATTTTATTATAGATTAGATATTGGATAAAATGATTCCCGTACCAAAGTCTTATTAACTTTTATCAAACATATTGTAAATTAAAAGATCAAAGTAGATTACTAAATTTAAAAAAAACTACACGGATTTTTGAAAATGTGTTATTGGATTTATTGTAAGCTTCAATAAGCCGATTAGTATCGCGACATTCAATAAAGTATGCCAGTGTAGCAGAGTGCAAAATAAAAACAATTATTGATTTTTTTTGGTACAAAGCACCCGAAGTAAGTGGGTTTTATTTATTATAGTTGGTAAATAAATACTTTTACGCGAACATAAGAAAGCTTTTCGCCGTGAAATGACATTTGCTTTATGCGTATATGTGATTCAGGGAAATAAGTGTAACAGAAAGAATTGAATGATTGAGTTGCAATAAGTGTGACATATGATACTATTCTTCTCTATTCGATTTACCTATCTAAAGAGAGTTTGCTTTATATAGCTTTATAATTCAATTATCTGAAAAGAAACTACTTAAATATACCATTTGAACAGTTATTAATATTTATAAAAAATGTGTATTATTTTTTATTTTTTAAACTTTTTTGGCGTTTGTAATTAAAAATTATATATATTCCAAATAGTGGTCACTTTTCCTTTGTATGTACTTATACTTATATGTTAAAAAGCAATAAACCATGACTGGGGGCTTTGGTGTTACTCAGGTTGGCAACACTGGGAAAGGAAACGCGACGTGAACAGCGAACGATAATACAATAAAGAAAAACCGTATTATATATCTTGTATTTATATTATTAAACAATAATTAATGCTATTAAAGCCATTTTAACATTTATGTATTTTGTTTTCCGTTGAGAATTACATAGATATTAACTAGGTCTTGGTTCTAACAAAAATTACTTAGTACGCTACTGATTTGATCATATTATTCCGTGACTACGAAATATACTTCAGAATTAAACGAAAATGTTTCTTTAATTAACAAGACTGGTTATTTCTAACAAGTTTCAACAAATGCTTGAAGTAATAAAGCATCAAGTATAAATGTAGAATTCTAGCCAGTAGTGAATTCAATGCAAGTGTGATTGTTTGTATTTCGTAATTTGTGCGTAAACTATATTGACTAAATAATAGTTTTTCTTGTAAACTATGTGCGTTATAAGTGTGATGTGTTGACTATCCCAACTTCGATGGATAAAGTATTTCCTGCGCCTTTACAGAACTGTAAGTGATTACCAAATGTTTTATAGAAATATTAGTATCTAACACTAGTAAAAATGAGTTTTTAAGAGTCTTCGTGACCTTAGGAAAATTCTTGCTATGCAATCGCTAGATTTATGGGTTGCTAAGTCAAAGTATTTTTTTTATATTTGAAATTATGCGGAAATGTTTGTGTGATGGGTAAAGCGCATAGCTCACTGGCCACACTTGGGCCTTACTTATCACATGGAGAAAACATCATTCTTTCGTGAATTACTCTTTACAAATCGAAAAGCCTGATTTACGCTAAATAACCTACTGTTATTGAGTTGAATGGCGAATTGATATAAAGGGCTTTCTGCCACCTTATTTGATAGGAATAGGCATGAAGTTATGTATTTACATTGAATGTATTTTCCGAAGTTTAATTTTGTGTGAGAGCAAAGCACGACGTCATTTATTACAAAGCCCCATAAAGACTCACTTTAACCCTAACTCCTAGTAACTTAAGAATAAATGATAAATATGGAGCGAAAATAATTAATTGTCATCTATAGCGTAAACATTTAAACAATAACTCAAAAAATAATCTATTCTTTTAAAAACAGAGTTGTTCAAAGCATGCGGCTATAATATTATTACTCTCTTTTTCACATTTAATAATGGGTATCTTTTTGCGAAAATTAGGTGATAAATTATATTGCGTTCTTATTCTTTTATTCACAATCTATTTCTGTTTTCTCGCATTTATTTCTCATCTTTTGATGAAATTATATTTATCATTCTTTCGCGGACATTTAAAAACAACTAGTAACCTACCGTTCATTTCTAAATGTGTATTCTTCTTATTTTACGCTATATTACTCTATGTTTATTCTTTTGTTTCAACATTATTTCGATGTTAAACATTTTAATTAAAATTGGATAAATAAAAATATTTAATTTGAGATTTTTTATAAATTAAACGACATAATAATAAATAGTAAATGCGCAATAAACTTACCAATTATAACTAATGTGATAAAAAGTCCTGTATTCATAACAATTGATAACGGAATTTTTGCAAATCTGAAAAAGAAATTTATTTTAAAAATCATTTATTAAAGATTGCTTTATGTCAAATTATATAAATAATATATATATATATATACATAAATAAATAGGTTAATTATTAAATCTAGATTTATTTAGAATTAGTTATGTATGCAATTTTAATGTATTATTATTTATTATTAAATGAATAATATATTAGTTCTCTAATACTAATTACTTATTTAATAAAATAAAATATCTTTTTTTAATAATTGAGAAATTATTATTTTCGCATATAATTATTCATTTGAAAAATACAATTTGTAGAAAATAGTGGAGTTGCCTGGTGTTGTACGAAATTAGTATATAGTTTAGATTTTGTACGACTTTAAATTATTTTTTTAACTTAAGCAAAACTATTATTTCAGTCACATAATTTTCACTTAAAATGTTCGTAATAAAAACAATGTTATAAGAGAGTTATTAACATAAAAACTAAGCTTACCGAAAAGGGTCACTAGATGGTTCGGTTGATATTTTGTTCGAAAGAGTTCGCCCGTGTTGTGTCACTGATAGACAACTGTTCTAGCACTGGTGGTAGACGAGTTGCAGAAGACTGATTTCAAAGCTGGCGATCGCTTATAAAAACGATACTCACACCTACGTACGTCTTTCACCCCTCAAATGTGTGTAACTATCTGTTTGTATCTGTATAGGTGGTGTTTGATAAAAATTCAAGATTGTATCGTGAAGAGTGGGGATACGTCTTCTTTCGATACGTAGTATGAATGTTCAATTTTTATAGCCATCGTTGCCGTAATTATCATGGAAATTATTTAATTACTCTATGGAAATTTATATAATAATATTTCTTCCCCAATTTGATATTTGTATGCTTTCACACTTGCAAGCGTTGTACTAAGATGGACATGGCGAGTAAGCCAATTATATTCAACATACATTAATGTCCTAACAATTTTTTAAAAAAGAATTAAAGCACATTTCAAAATTAATAATTTTTCTAATTTACTTGCTGTGTATAAATAAGCAATTAATGGTTGATTAAAAAACGAATGCGAGCTTTGTTTAGCAATTTTATTGTCCTAAACACGACTTTAAAAAATTAACGCTATTAAAGTATACATCTTAATTTTATTCTATTATAAATAATTTATTCATTTACTCTTATTATATATATTATATAATGTATTGGTGAATGGTAACATAATATTTTTACTCATAACGTAAATTAAAAACTTTTTGGAAAACATGACCCTATATGTAAATAAGACAAAATAAAAAAAAATTATAAGCCTTTCCCCTAAAATTATGTGCAAAACTTTTGAAAAGTGAAAATTAAAATAATTTCAGTCTAAATGGTAATTTCAACGCCTACTGTTCGATTGACGTAAATATCAACACTTTATTGCTGAAAAAGTTGTCTATATTACATTTTATAATGCACATAGTTTATGTATGTAGTATCTTGAATGAATTTATTGCGATCATTTATTAATTAAACTGATATAAGTCACTTATATCTCGAGTCATAAATATTAAGTTGTAAATGTTTTGATAGTGAGTAAGCGGTGACATTTTTGCGTTTGTTAGGTTGCCGAACGTAGTACAGAAAAGCTTTAGTGTTTGTCTGCATGTTTTTATGTAGGTGTCCAATTCAAGCCGATCGCATTTTAAAGTAATTGTATTTCAGGAGATATTTAGCCCCAAAAAAGAACAGGCCTTAAGTTGTATTTATGAAAAATTCTGATTATATCTAAACATCTACATCAAATTAAATTTTTTTTGATTTATTTAAAATCGTCTCAGGTTATAACCGAAAGTAGTGAACATAATAAAGATAATTTTTTAAATTATTGACAGCAGAAAATTTGTTAATACTAAACTTATAAAAAAGAGTTTAATATAACTAATATAATGATAATTGATATTCAGTAAAGTTTATAGTGCGATCAGATAAAATAGATAAGATTTTTGCGAAAATATTTGATTTCTACACCTTATACGTTAAATGTATGGTGACTCGTTTATTAATTTAGTGTTATTTATTTTCGTTAACTTTGAGTTCAAAATTTGATAATTAAATATTTAAAAAGTTCGCGTGGGGTGTTTTAAAAATTGTATAAATACTAGCCATGATTACTAATTTATT
>JADQWA010000152.1:242500-391471 GCA_018344505.1 Nebria ingens riversi | reverse complement strand
CATACCTGCTCTTCTATTTCGCTTCCTCATAACTTATCTTTCGCGCAACTCATTCTTAATCATATTTATCCACTTATTCCGAGGGCGACCCCGCATTCTCACGTCATTCATTTCGCCCACATAAATCTTTTTTGTTCATCTTTCATTCGACATTCTACGTATATTTTAATATTAATGAAATAATTTTTTTTCTAATTTATTCAAAGATTCAAGTTTATGTGTAACGCTCATTATTATAACATTTCATAAAATACTTCAATAAGAAATATATATATATAATTAAAGTTAAATTTGATCGAATAAATCAAATAAAAATTGGTTTATTCTTGTAGCTTAAAGTATTTATAAATTCGACGTTATATTAGTTGATGATGATAGTTGAAACTTACGCAAGTAAATCTTTAACTTCATTTTCATAACCGAACGAAAACACTAAATCAGCTTCATCGATCACTATCATTTCTAAAGAATTTTTCACGTTTATATTTCCAGCTCTAAGATGTTGTAATAATCTCGTCGGGGTGCCAATAACAATGTCTGGTTTCTCAACCAACAATGGTTTTTGTGCATATAGTTCCATTTGAGGTGATATATCCACACATCGAACTTCTCTGGCGCATTTAATTGTTAGATCACGAATCACTTTGTAGATCTGCGTACAAAGTTCCTTGCTCGGTGCGATGATCAGTGCTTTTATCTCTTGGCTTGTAGCAATAATTTTCGAGTTCAACACTTTCTGTATCACAGGAATTGAGAATGCAGCTGTTTTACCCGATCCCGTACGAGCTCGAAGCAATACATCTTTACCTTCAATAAGCAAAGGTATCGCACGTTCTTGAATTAAAGTCGGCATTTGCCAGCCTAATTTTGCTATTCCCTAATATTAAACATATTTTTAAGCGTTTTGTATAAACGTAGTGGAATAAACAATTTACATACCTTCAATATTCGATCATCGATTTCCATTTCGTGGAAATTCAGTGGTTTTTCTTCATTTTCTTCATCCATTTTCACGTGTTTAAAGTAACAAACAGCAGTACACGTGGATTTATTTTTAGGTTAGCTACGAAACTGTCAGAGTGATAGGCCATAGACGTAGGTTGACGTAGGAAGCGTAGGGCATCGGTGACCGTGCACACAAATTTTAATTCGGAAAAAATATGCGAACATTATGCAAATAGGTTTTTTTTCAAATACATATGTCATCAACACATATTAGCCTAAAGGATGTATTTTTAATTTTAAAATTATTTTTATATTTACGATTTTACTTCTCATACCTAATAGTACACCTTCGAACATAAGTCTTGTCTCATTATAGCCACTTAAAGTCTTGCAACCAGCATTGCATGATTTTAATGCAAGTACAATCAGTTAAATTGCGTAGGTGAATCCATATCATTCGCTTATTATGGTAGGGTGGACCACCCCTACCATAATAAGCGAATGATGTGGATTCACCTACGTAATTTAACTGATTTTGTACGTGCTGCATAACTTGCATTAAAATCATGCAATGCTGGTTGCGAGACTTTAGGTGGCTACAAAGAGACAAGACTTATGTTCGAAGGTGTACAAAATGAGGACAATCCTGAATAAATATATTCCAATTTAATATTATATGTAAAACTAGTAGTTATTTTTTTTTAAATATTTCGTTTAATTTAGATTAAATTAATAAAGTTGCATTTTTGTATTATAGCTTATAATACAAAAATGCAACTTTATTAGTAAAATATAATTAATCAAAATATTTTTAATAAAATCGAGACACAAATTAAACATTTTGTAGTCAATTGTTGATTCTTTTAACAACGTACTACTGATAATAATACTTTATAAACGTTTTTGATTTTTAAATAGTAATAAATTCAAAATAAATTGATTTGTTCCTTTTGGATAGATAATAATGTCAAATAATAAGACAAGTAGATAAGATTAAATATTACTACCAGAACAAAATAAATTATTTTTCATTATTATTAATTTTTATTTTATTTGAAAGTGAGATTTATTTTCCCGCTGTTCTATTGCAAGTTTTAAGTTGAACACAGGACCTGTCGACTGCAATGTTAGCATTTGAATGCATATGGCTGCCGTCGACCAGTGCTGCAGAAGTCGTGTTCATCGGAACTAAGGCTCTAAGATTTTGGCGGCAAACTCAAATCACTTCGGGTATTTCCGTGAATAAAAAATATTAATAATTAAGGAACTTGAAAAATAAATACAAACTTATTTTGAAATATTTTATATTTTCATTCAAAATACATATAAATAAATAAATTAACAAGTATTATCGAAGAGAATCCAGCTCTTCACAAATAAATAAATTAACACAAATTATCGAAGAGAATCCAGCCCTTGATAAATAAATAAATTAACAAACATTAGCGAAGAGACTCCAGCCCTTGATAAATAAATTAATATTATGCAATAATATATAATTTAAAAAATTAATTTTTTATGTGTATTAAAATAATGTGCTGCCTTTAATTTTATCGGATCGTCTGCGTTATATGAGTGTTTACCCTTTAAAATATTATTTATACTTTTCGCCCACAAATGTATAAATATATTGATAGTTAAATCAATTGTTTTGTTGTAAATGTTGTGTCGAACATTGAAAAATTGATTGATTAATAATTAAACCTATGAACACCAATGTACTATACGATAAATAAGAACTCTGCTAATCTATGAGCTTCGCTTAAAATTCCTAGATGCCACTACATACAATCTTGACTCTATATAATATAAAATGATTTAAAAATGAAAATTAATTATATTCCTATTAATAATAAAATATACGCACGTAATATGCAAGTTAATTCTTGAAATATGAAATACAATATAAATAGCATGACAAACCCGCGCTGATTTGCTTAATTGCGTAGATATGTAATAAGGGTGTTATTATCGTGATAAATAGTGGATTAAAATCGGAAACATGTAACAGCATAACAAAGTGGGTTAATTTACGAATTTAAGCAAGGAAGGCCGTAGATAATGCGATATATAATAACATGGGTGCGGTCAGATTGCATGACCTCAACTCAGCTTAGCGCAGGCAGGGTGTCTGTTCGAGTACGCGAACTTTTTAGGGGCTAGCCAGATTTACGATGTTATACGTGACGGCGCCTTTTCCTCTTGTTTTTATTCGGATGCGTCGGTCGGACTACTGCGCGAACACCTGCTTACTTGCGCAGACAATACGACGCTCACTCAGGCACGCATTCAGTTGAATTTTAGATTTTCTATAAATGTTAGGCATTTCAGAAATTATACTGCGAAGTTTTACAATGTATTAAACTATATTTGAAAAAGTTATATGATTTTTCACAGAAAAACTTTAAACTTAGTACATGCTTAATATATATTTTTTTTAATTAAGCGAAACTTAAATTAAAGTAAAATGCACTGTTACGGCACGAGTTTACCTCATGTAACCTGTTGCGTTTATTTATTGATTCAAACAATTTTGAACATAATGCATTGGTAGTAGACATTATTACTATATATTTCAATAATGATCAGACCTCTTAAGTGTTTATTTAATTTACCAAACATTAAACAAAATTATTGACACAGATAAAAATTAATTGAATATGAAATAATATCTAAGCAGGATGAAATTGGCAAAGCATTCGCTTCCTACGATTTAGACAAAGCAAATATATGTATGTTATTCAAGGGCTTAATCGGACCTGATGATTATTACCTCGGTCATTTGGATGATCGCCAGACCGTTTGGCCCATCAAGCTTAAATTATAGTTTTTAATTAATCAACTATATTATTGTCCAGAGCCGCCGCTATATCTCTAGTGTAGACTTCGTTTAGACTGTGAAAGTCGAACCAAAAGCTCTGCGAAATTATCTATTTACATACTTGTTGTTTAAGTTGTGATAGCATAATTTATCGAATTTACTCTATATTAGTGGATATGTTATGACAACTTTTATGGCTGTTATGAGATTTGTATTTATGATAGTTATATTTTATGAGGACAAGTAATACATACATTAATTAAAGTAGGCGTCTTAAGTATAATTTTCTTGTATTTGCATATTTAGCTCGCCGTACGTAGTACAGAAGAGTTATAGTATTCAGTCGTGTGTCTGTATGTCGCCTTGAAAACTTGCTCTAACAAAAATGTCGTCTTTCATCGTCCTGGATCCAAAATTATATATAACTCATATACCCATTGGGTGTTAGCCGTCTTTCGCTTACTCGTAAGACAAAAATTTGTCACTCCTTCTCCTCTGAAGATACTAAGCGAATTGACACCACATTTGGTGTACATAATCTATGGGTACACAATTCATGCCGTTCGTATTTTAAGAAAGAAAATTCGTCCCTAAAGATATGTATTGTGAGTTTAAAATAAACTTAAAATAGAATTTTATATTGTTGGTTTTCAATTACATTAAATTACAAAGCATCACACCTATTGTCGAAAATGGGGTCACATACACTTTGTATTTAAATATATATAAATATATTCACCATTTAATCCTATCTTTACACACTTGACGTGATTTATTCATATATCATGTGCCATATTATTTCACTTGCACAGAATTTGTCTATTCATATTCATGCAATTATTAAATAAACTTTTGTCAAAAACTTATATATAGGTATTAAAAATGTGCTTATTGTTAGAAATATTCAAAGTGAAACACTAGTTATTGTCATTATCATAACGATAATATCACAGTTTTATTTTATATTCACATATTGTGTCGACTATGGTGCGCTGCCACCAATTTTTGATATACCTACCTGTAAATACTATACCTACTAACTCACAGCTATGAATTCGGATTGGACAGATACCTGTCGAGAGAGTCATGAGTTTACAGGTGTCACATAAATTGATATTTACTGTTACATTTTTTAAATTATTTATATATTATATTTTTCGGGTTCAACCTATATATTTACATTTTCATACACACGCACCCTTATTTACACTTACTATCATTATTTGTTTCCTAAATTTAGGATAACAAAGAGCGGTAGTTAGATATATGATTATGATTACCGTTATACCAATAACATATTATAGATCGTGTTAGATTGCCATGGCGAGTGAACCATGCGGCTTGAAAATTAACTATGTCTAAAGCCTTCAAACACCATAATATTGCTTGTGTTGCATTGCACACCCCCCCCCATCCCCCTACATCTTTTCAACATACCTTTTAGATCACCATGCATAAAGAATAAAGTAACTTTTTTATAGGTAGTAGGTATATTTTATATCGATAGGAAGGATATTAAAATAGAAATTTAAAAAAATTCATGAAAATATAATTATTCATTGTGGTCGAGTAGAGTAAACATGTGTTTCCGGTTTGAATATTGTTTTCAAAAATAAAAGATGCGCATTTAGACCATATATAAGTTTTGTTAAAAGTTTCATGATTTTTCCTTCTACAATTTTGGCTGTAGAGAGTTCATGAACAGATATAGACATATAGACAGACAGACGCACACACACACACACACACACACACATACACACACAAACACACACATACATACACATGCACACACACATGCACACACACACACACACACACACACGCACGCACACGCACACACACACACACACGCACACACACACACACACACACACACACACACACACACACACACGCATACACGCGTACGCGCCCATGCACGCACGCACATACACACTTACATAATTTTTCATGATTACTATACATCATTATATGCATTCGTATAAGAGAGTAAAAACATCTCATATGGATACATATTTGTTTATGTGTCTGAATAGTTGAGCGTGTATACAATGCATAACGTATTTGCACGTATTATAGTGAAAATGTTGTGGAAAGTAGCCAAATCGCAATATGTACACATCACATACGTGATACTGTTGCTGTTGCTGCTGCTGCTGCTGAAATAAAATACATACACGAATGAAAATCAAGTCCGAATCCGAACCTGCGCATGAAGCGCGCTGCTCCGAGCTCGCTGAATCCACTGGCCGGCAGCAGAGAAATCCCTACGATCAGTTTGTCCGTGACAAGGCGCCGGGCTCAACACAGAATCAAGCACACGCGTACATACACACACAGCTTACATATACACACTTGTACACGCAGATTTATGAAGCATCACTAAAATAGAACATGTAATTCATAATAACCACAAGTGCTCAAAACTTATTTACAGTGTGTGTGTGTGTGTTTGTGTGTGCTGTAAACAGAGTGCGTTGTCACTGAAAAGATGTGTCGCGCTGATGGACCCAGATTGGTGAACGTACAGGTAGTCTCGTGCGAAAACGGTTATTCATGATGCTACCTAGTGTTATTCATCGTTAAAATAACGCTGTATTGACGTCACGGACGAGTTTTATTACCACGAATTGGGTTAATGGTTTGACAATCTTTTTATTTGCTAATGGTGCGATTCTAAACTTGTCTGTAAATCTGTAGCTAATGATGGTTATATATTACCTATGCGATTACAAAATCGTAAGGTGTATTCAGAGAAAGCTTTATAGGTGCTTTTTCGTTATTGTAAAATGTGCTCATAACATTTGACAAACAATAAATAAAGAATGGCAATTGTTTTTCTTTTTTTATACATATAGGATTTCCATGTACATAATGCTTGAATTTTTCATAAATAATTGTTAAAATGATCTAAATTACTATTAATTATTTTATTGAGTCAATACATAAGTTACTAAATTTGAACAATATATTCTGAAAATAAACGTTAGCTATTTTTACTGGAATCAATGATTGTTGAGGTCTATAGGTGCAAAGTTAATTCAACCCTCCTACCTCTTTTAGTAAGCGAGGATGATGGGGGAGAACTAATCACTTAAACTATATTGTCGATATTATAGTAGATATGAAATAAAGTAGGATCAGTTACATTCTGATTTTTACGTCGGAAATTTAGAAGGGATCAACATATAATTTTGCACTTTTACATATTACATAAGCATCTTTTTTGGTCCGCAATACTAAATGCTAATTACTTTTCATAAAACCATTAAGGATGTTTATTACACATATCAACCTCATATACATTAGTTGAAACTTTATTAAATTGTTCATAAATGTATATTAACCAAAGTTTAGAAATGGTTTAAAAGTTACCTATATGTTTATATAAACAAATGAATATCTATAATAAAATAAAATAATTTTTTTTAATAATATATAGGTATATCTTAGCAATATATTTTTTTTTATATAAATTACCTACATTTGTAGAATAACTATTTTGACGTGACAACAGCGCACAGCTGACCATAAAGAATTCATTTTTTTAAATACTAAACATATAAATTTATTTTTATTCTCTTTAAAGTAACTTAAAATTAATTATATTATTGCAAAAAAAACTGTAAGTCGTAGAAAGTTGATCATAACAACTAATAACTAACTTAAAACTATGGAGTAAAAGCTAATGAAAAGCTACAGTGTTGTCACGTGTTGCACTTTTCAGCGATCGAAATTATATATGTGTGTGTTGTATACATTTTATTCATATTTAAACATTATTTAGTAATTATTTTGTACTCATAAATAATTCAACATTTGCTTTAAATTCATCAAATTGAATTTGGAAATATAAATTCTCAAATGGTGTTGTTAAAAACAATAAATTAGCATATTTAGCCAATCAAAAACCTTAAGAACACCAAAATACATTCCTAAATTTATGTTCAGGGCTTCAACTAACATCTGTGACTGTTTACTAATTCAAAGTAGTTGAATTTGTTAATTAAAAGTTGTTAATTTTTCTACGTTTGTCCTTTTGAGCATCAACAACTTACAAACATCCAAAATTATTTTTAAATAATAATCTTGGTGTACGATAAAATAAATTAATATATATATATATATATATATATATATATATATATATATATATATATATATATATATATATATATATTAAAAAAAATGAGATATTTTTAAACACTTTAACCATCTTTGGAATTGGTGCATAGAAATTAATTTGCGTATAAAAATAAGCATAGATTACGTAGAATTTGAAATAGCGAAACGATATATAGTCAAAACAGATTTACAAACGTTTAAATCGCACCATAACCTTCTTTTATGTTATGCATCAACAGCCAGTTTATGTTAAAAAACAACAAATACACGTATCATCTGGTGTTTTTTGATCAAAATGCACGCGTTTTATTGGTACAACGATGAGATTTATTTATAGTAATGGTATGTTACACAAATAAACTGAATTGCAAATGCAGGCACGCCAAGTAATAATTTGTCGCGGCAAATTTAGAAAAACAGTTGACACAATCATGTGCGTTTGAATGCTGCATTTCGGAAACCACGACGACGACGACGGTGAACTTTAAGTAATCTGTTGTTGCGCTGCACTGATTTACGTGTCGAGAGTAGTTGTTTAATAAACAAGTGACTGACAATATGGCTACGCCGACGGACAGCCCGTGCGAGGAGGTCGTCTTTGAGATTGAAACATCTCGTGTTCCGAAGCCTGTCACGGTTGCTTTGGAAGATCTCTGCAGGCAAACCAAGTTCAGCGCTCAGGAGATTCGTGTTATGTATCGTGGCTTCAAAACGGTGAGTTGAAACGATTCAGTTTAAAGAAGAATTTACTGAACGTTTGTACATACGTGTGAAAGTTAATAAAAAAGAGAGTACATTTCAATAGACTTTTATTCAAAAGTAAATTTATATATCTTAGGCAAATTTCATCAATGTGGAGATATTTCTGTTTTTATTTGTTACCGTCAATGTATCCCAATTTTCGAAAGACATTTAGTTAAATTAGTATTGTTTATCCAATAAATGAATGATTTGCATCATCAATAAAATAACTATAAACATCATTTTAAAATGGTTATTTTTTACGGATTTCGGTTATCAAAACAATTATAATTTTACTTATTTTTTATCTCGACGTGCTCTTAATAAATTCCAAAATGCATATTAGGGCCTATTTTTTATTATGGGCCCAATATCACCTGAAGTATACCTATTGGATTTAAAATGCGAACGGATTCAATCGGGCACCTACACAATATGTGTGCAAAATTTGGTTGAAATCGGTTTGGTATCTTCAGAGGAGAAGAGGCGACAAAATTTAGTCTTACGACTTAGCGAGCGACTAACATATTACTAAGTATATAACATATATACATTTTCGGAATCCGGACGATGTGAAATGAATTTCTGGGAAAGAATTTATTAAATCCGAGAATATTACAGACAAAATATGCAAACAAACACTTAAGCTTTACTGTACTACGTATCTAAGATTTATTTTAAGGGATTGAATATAGATACTTACAGCATCACTCATTGGAAATTCAGTAGTTTTAATTACAGCATATATTTTCAATGAATGAATGATTAGAATACTGAGCATAAAGTGTAGATAAATTCAATGTATTTTAACTTAATTGAATCGTGAGTTAATTAGTACGTAATTAGAGACGCCACGTGTAAAGTTTACACGCCTTGCCACCCCCAAGTGTTCAGTTTATTGAATACATTCATATGTTCGTATGACATCAAGCTATTAATATGAAATGAACATCTTGCGAAACATTATTACACCAAAATCATAACATACATTCGAACGATTTCTATTTAATTAAAATATATAGACTTTATAGACTTAAAAATAAAATAATTCAACATAAGATATACTAAATAGGTATATTGCAAGTTAGAAATTTGAGGAAGCACTACCTTTATTAGTATGAAAGTGTATTAGGCTTAGATTTAAAACTGTTTCAGTACTTTTTGTTAATAAATATAATACATTTTAGTTTTGGTTATACATGTCTTCGATGTTCGTAGTTGTAACAGCGGCAAGTTAATTCCCTGAGCTTAAATTTAGCTGAGATTAAAAAAATATGTAATATTCATGTTTATGTTTATGCATGAGATGTATACAAATATTGATGGACACGTAATAGACATGTCGCATGCACATACTACTATGCATATCAAAACGTCACATGCATTTCACGTTTATTAATCTATACGCCCATTCTGTATATTTATTTTCATATTAAACGCATATATAACATCATGTAGGTACAAAGTGATTACTAAGATAACTAAATTTTCTACTAACTGATTGAATTAAGAAGCTATTAAACTATAAATAATAATTTTATATAAATTATATATTTATATAAAAAATATATATATTTTACCTATATAAATTATTATAAATATTTTTGCTATTTGAAATAACAGTGGAGCACAGCTTGGAGATCTTTAATTTAGTATTGAAACTACTTCTAATACTTCTATTTTTTTACAGGTATTCGCTAGTGTTTGGTTTATAAAATAAATCTTTTTATCAGTGTGTATTTATATTTAAATAGCAAATATTATATCCGCGCATGTTATAGAGATATAAAAATATCAATTTTCAGGTGCTGGAACTTTTTTCATTTTCCATGCACCGTGTTCAATAGAAATGTTTGGGTGTACGCATGTGTGTATGTATTCACGTTTTGATTGGTTTTGGATATAACGTTGTAGTTGGCATCGCAACAGTTCTCTGCTAAGTTGACAGTTTGAATATTCAATTCATACATCATGTTAGGGCGCTGCTATGTACACTTATATTGATTAATTGGGAAATTAGAAGTGATCATTCAATTATATTCCAGCTACAAACAATAATAATCATAGACTTTCGCTTTTTTCAATTCACCGATGATGTATTCGATTTGAGTGAAAATTACGTCTTTTTATTTGTTTATTTTATTTCTAAATTTATTATTGTTAAAGAATTGTTACACACTTTTTTTATTTTTTTATATATATATATATATATATATATATATATATATATATATACATATATATTATAAAATCAAAATATAGTCAGCTGCATCTTTGATAGTTTGAATGATTTGTTCAAGTGCGTTGTTTACAAAATGACATTTTTCTTAAAATCGCCTACGTGGATTCTTAGCCGAATTATTTATATACACATTAAACTGTGTACTTGGAAATGCGACAGAAAGTTATCTATCGAAGAAATTAATTTAGTTTTATACATTTGTGTTTCGTAAACTCCAACTGTGTCATTATTCAAATCATGTATCAAACATATTTATATATTATAAACCATATTAACTTTATAAAGCTATGTTGTAACGATTTTCTACTCATATCAACAAATGCATACGTAAATTTACTAAGATCTATAAAGTCAATTTAATTTGATCTATAGCACTACTTTTATGGTGTATGGTGTATCATCCAGATACACGTATATCCTAAGTATTTATTTTTTTAAATTGTTTTCCTATAATAACAAGTTACGAGCTATATGATTGCTGCTAAAATTGGCCAATCCAACACTGCCAACGTTGCTTCATCTATATGAAACAGAAGTTTTTTATTTTACAAATTATATTAATTAGTACACATTATTCCAACTGTGCCAAATTTCAGCTAAATTTACTTAGTCTATGTAAATAGCTGCATTTTTGTAAAATGGCCGTCAAATAATTAAGAAGTTTCCAACAAGTAGTAAAGTTGTTGCATTAGCAGCAAAACACCGGAACATGAAACACCAGCGAAACTTTGCTGCTAATACTTTTGTCAGCTTATATTATACAAGAAAATGGCGTCATGACATTACCAACAGTAATTAGTTATGATAATCACGCACATTATTATCATTGTCAATATATATTCATTAAAAACAATTCGTATATTTGGTTAAATAATATTGACATTTAGGAAGTTTACGTATGAAGCTTTGATTGTTCTTTGGACTACTTAAGGAAGGCTAAGAGCTTTAGTGCTTGTAGCAATTCTATTTTCCTTTTTAGATATGTAGTAGTTTGTTTGTTATAATTTTTTTTTTCTGTTGAAATAATTTTATGGAAATATCAAAGAACTTCTAAAGTTATGCAACTTTTTCTGCGGGTTTGTGATCTTTGTTTGTTTTCATTTACAAAAACTGAATGATATACATGTAGGTATATATCATCAGATTCTAAATCTTATAAGCCGTAAAATAAATGTTAGTTTTCACGGCTGTCAAACGAGGTCGTTACCATCGCTTGTGTAAATACATAGTTTGGCTACTAACACGACGGAAGTCTCACGACGCAATCTACATTATGTTATACTTTTTCTTTGCGCGTTTGTTGTGGCAAAAATGATTAACTTTTTTCATCAATCATTACTTTTTTGGACAATAATCGTTCACTTTATGAACTATATCAGTCTACTTCTGCGACCTTAGTTGGTGATACTTTTAGATCCTTTTGGTGCATATACAACTTTCGCCTGGACTGGAAAAAGCAAAGGAGAGGAAAGAGAGAGAGAGAGACGGACAGAAGAACGGAAATACCAATTTGTCCTCCAGCCTGAACGTTTTCATTTATTTCCACAGTAGTTTGCGATGTTTTAATTGAAAATATAATTTATTCTTTTCAAACAATCGAGACATATATCATTAGTTACTGTTTCATGTATATTTACTACTCCATGTGTAAACTAATCTTAGAATAAATCAGGTTTTAGTGAAATTTATTAAACCTCCCAAAACCAAAAATAATAAATCACATTTGTATAAAGTCTATTTTATATTAGTATATCTCGGCTTTGAAAGTTTTTCTATATAAATTGATCAATATATACATAATAAATATCTGATTCCCATAAAAATTGGATGACAGATAACTTTTTCCAATTCAGTCTCGTTAATCATTATTATTGATCACATCAATGTAAAAAAAAAATCACAGTTAGTTTGCCAAGAAATAAGAAACCATTATTATAGTTATCTATCAATAAAAGAAATACGTTTCACCACAATCACCAATAGAAAGTTGCGCGATTTCGGTGCGGATATTCCTTTAGTACCTCTGTAGATATGGCGTATCTCGCGAGAAGCGTCTTGTGAGAATGGTGTGCGCTCTGTGATTCTGAAAAGTAAATAGCGCGTATTTCCCGTGGTGTAGGCTGTAAATTATAGAGTTTCTCTGTCCGTTCTTATCAAATCTATGGTTACCGGGACAGGGCTATAAAATAGGTCAAGACATATGGGCGAGTATTTTGTGGCAGGCTATGAAATTGCATTTGGGTTTTGTGTTATAATATTTGGCTTAAAACCGCACGTAAAAAGATAAAATTGGGGTTGGTTACTTCAATAAGTATACCTATATATGTAGTTTTCGGTACTTATTGTATGGAAACAGTATTTCTTAAATTGATACAATACATAAGTTAGAATGACCTGTTTGCACTTATCTAGGTACTTGTGCTAATCATTGCTAGGTTTATATAAATTATAGTAATATTTATATAAATTATTTTTTATGCTATGTGTTACCTAAATAATAGCTATTGCGATAATTATAAGTATAATTATCTAAACCTAGCAATAATTAGCAAATTTGAATTCCACAACTTATAAGTTTAAAAACAATTTAATCGTTTATATTACGACAAAGTAATAATTTTTGAAATGATATTGATATTCTACGACAATTTATTATATTTTAAATAATTTTTGATACCTAAGTACTTTTTATTTTCAATATTTTTTTAAGCCAGCAGGGAATTTCATGTTGATAGTTTTTAGCAGATTTTTAGTTACAAAATGACGTAAGATTGTTCCCTGCGTATCTGGACTACATATAGTAAAAAAATGTTCGTAAACATCTGAGTTAACAAGCGATAAATTGCATTTATCATTATTTATATTTACACTTGTCAAAGAAAACACACCTCTAATATACAATTGTGTATGTACTAGTACATATTTTCCAAGGAACATTATTAAGAAATAATTGGTTTGGGGGCAATTCAATTCATTTTGAACTAAAGACTAAATAATTGATTACACGTGTTCACACGCGATAGAAACTAAGCCAAATACAAAAGTCCGGCACGTCATAAAACTAACAAATTTTAATTTCAATCTCCGTCGTTTTTGGATGAATATTTAGTGACCGCCAAGTACGATACATCGTGTGGGAATAAGGTATTTACAAGCATCTTGGAAAAGCAACTAAATATATATATATATATATATATATATATATATATATATATATATATATATATTACAGGGCTTTTCGTCACGTTATTTTTTGAGGAATAGTTTTCTCTACCTACTAATATAAAAGTTAAATTGCTTCCGTTAAGAAATTGTTTGAAACAACCTACAGAAAACATAAGTAACCTATAGGGATACAAACTCTACTTGTCTATATACACTAAAAAAAACCCTCCCGAATTGGACAATATAACTTTTTCTCTCTCTTTTTGCTATAGTATGTCGCATTGCTACTTTTCTTTTTTACTAAAGATTTACATTGTGATTGTTCTCGTCACTGATGCTTATATAACCAAGTCAAAAGAAAACACGACGGTCGACCACCATTTTAACACAAGAAAATAAAACTGTTTCCTCTGCTTTTGTGATAAATAAAATATTTTTACTTATTTTATTACCAATATCAAATGATAACACTTACGATTGACTATGCGTGTTTATGCATTTGCGTTGATATTACAGAAAAAAAGCAAATAAAAACAAAATAATAAATCTTACATATGCAAATGAATATACGTTTTGCATTTTCATTATTTGTATTTTTAGAAAGCACATTTCCCGGCGGCGATTTGAGATTATTTTTGAAATAAGTGTGCATGTATGTTTATTTGAGTTGCGAATTATTTTACTCTATATGTTTATAAATAAAAGATTTTGAATCATTTACGTTTATTTTGTATATAAGTGTTAATTGAGTAGAATATGTGATCAAGAGAGGCACTTGTTTCATCAATTATTCTAAAAATATATATATATATATATATATATATATATATATATATATATATATATATATATATATATATATATGTATATATACTTGTTTCATCAATTATTCTAAAAATAATATATATATATATATATATATATATATATATATATATATATATATATATATATACATAAGTATTATTAGCAATATTTTTGTGTTGAGAGCGTGTTCTTCTTATAATAGTTGGTGCCATGTATGTAGATATGAATACTGATACGTCATGGTAATGAAATAATTACGTTCGCGTGACACTTCAAGCGTCGAGAATTTTAAACATAGATTCTACGATATATGCATACAAATATGTTAAAATGCTAAATTTGGTCCGTTTTGTTATTTATTTATTTTTTTATTATAACATGGATCATAACACACACTCTGATGTCTAATAAAACAATACAAATCATTTCGAAATATGACCATTTATATATCTAATGCACTCGTGCGAATTTATGCAGTTCATTGGATCGGACATTCGAAAAATGGAGTGTTTTCCAAACATTATTATTATTGCTACATTTAGTTATTTAGTAGCTATCTATACACGTCTTTTATTTCAGAATAAATGATCTTTACAATATTCAAATTATCATTTTGAATAGGTATATTTATTTTTAAAAAAGTTTTTTCCCTCTTTATGCAAACATTATATAGATATGCTATAGCAGATGATTTATGACTCACTGATTTTATATACTGAATTTGCATACACGGGGAGAAATATAGATTTAAAAATTATTATAGTTGGCGTAAAAACTACTAAAATATCTCAGAAATATCGCGAATAACAAAAAATAATAAGAATATGAATGCTCGCAAAGACCTAATAATCTTCTTCATTACTCGTGATTACTTGGATATATTTATGATTAGATTGCATCTTTGGGTCCTAAATATTTATCAAATCAAAAGTTATCTATAATTTATCATAATCACAATCGATAGTATGGAAAAAGGGATAATGATATGTATTAATTTTATAAAGGAAACATGTTTAGAACCTCTAATATTTATCTATTAATTAATTTAAGTATAATAATAATAAGTAATAATTATTTATATTTAAAAATATTGAAGTTTCAATTAAAAATCCAATCTCATCTTCGTTGGATATTACATTTGATTTTATGTGGTATTTGTTTTGCTTCTTTTCCGACGCGACGCCCACGGAGTATAAAGTTGTGCTTTGCGAAAATTTAATATTTAATGGAAGACAACGTCATTGTAGCATCCATACACTAGTGGCAATGAAGCCCCGTAAAATGTTTCAAATTAAAATTTTATCGTTTTTATAAGTGTTAAAACGAATTTATCAAGTGGATCAGAAGATTATTTCAGGACTGGGCGACGCCATTAGAGCCATTTAGATGATCGTAAATTGCAAAAACAAATAAACATAAATGCACAATGTGTATATCTAGAATATGACAAAAGCCAAGCCAAGCCAAGCACAGTGCGCAGCCATGAAGATAAAAAATTGCCCTGCAGCCAGTAGCTAAAACAACGACCGACAAGAGAACGAAACGACTATGATCTATGGTGATGAGAAAATTGTAAAGTAAAGCGACTGGTATTAAATTCTAATCTCATGTAGGTATATCGTGAAATATTCACTTTTACTACCTCTTATACTGGCGACATTTTAGATTTTAGATATATGCACTTCTAATGTGGGACCAGTAAAATTAAATGAAAATTAATAGTTAAAGGTTATAACATTTCTAAACTCTACTCAGATTTTTATCAACATTCTATAAAAATCATTTATATTCTTAATTAAAATTAAAATTCTCTATAACACTATAGGCGCCTAGTCGTGATTCCCAATAAACTAATCACATTTTTTTTAAATCATAATTCATTTTCTCCTCTTTTATTCGTAATTATAAATTATTGCGCAATTATTTGCGCAACATATATGAATCTAATCAGCAATCTTATATCTAATAATAATCACAAATATAAAGGTTTCAAAAATATAGATATTTAGTTGAATTTATGAATAAATATGTCTTAGAAAGAATTAATTTTTTTGGTGGAGGTGCATTTAATGTTGTTGCGACTGTCGTAAATATATTAAATCAAAAATACAAATTAACAGCAGCGTTATAAAATAATATAGTTTTGTTTAATTCATTCATTGATTGATTGATTGGTTGAAACCGTAAAATATTAAAATAACGTAACTATATCTGCAAAGACAAGTATATACACTACACTCTAAAAAATGAGTGTACATTCATATGGTGGTTTAGTAACGTAACTTTACAGATTTCTGGAATATTGCATAATTAAGTGTAAAACATGAATTTTAATTATAATTTATTAATCATTTCTGATGGTGCAAGTACTGCGATTTAAAAAAATGCATCTAAAGTTTCTAATATTTAGAGAATGCGTAAATTGCTGACATTTCATGAATTTATCATCTGAAACGAAACCATATACATAGTAGATATAAGCCAATAGATGAGCAACAGAAGTTACCAACAAGTTTACGTGACTGATGATACAACTACTCAAATTTTAAGTTCGCAAACTATTCAAAAGGTTGAAGGATATTGCTCTAGGGAACCAGTTTCGTCGCTTCCCTTTATATTCTTAATCATTGACCCTAAACAAGGGTTACACAATACAAAATTCACCAAACGCCGAGTAAACTGTCAGTCAAGCTAATCCCGAAGGGTTTGCATCACTTTAATGCCAAACATGGGCGAGTTTCAAATTAGACCATATACATGCAACAGTAAACTAATCGCGCCTGTATTATTTTTAATTCTGTATCAAACATTTATTATATAAAATCATTCATTGATTTTGGTATCTTAATCGTCCATTTATTTTATGTCTATTTATAAATAAACTAACCGGAAACATTTAGATCAAATCGCAATTATACAACAGAAACTATATTAGTTGATTCTCAAATGTATTGATTCTATTCAAGAGTGGTTTGGACACTAGTTAAGCATTAGCTTTCTTCTACAAGGAAAATTGCAGTGTTCAATTAAATATAGGGGTGGTAGAGGGTAATATCATTTTGAATATATGGTGTTGGTTTTGTGTGTAGGTGTGGTGTAATTCTAACGATTGAATTGCGTATGATTAATGGTCGATAAGAACGGACACCGTGTAATCAATTATAAACTAATGAGGTATAGGTGGCTCACCACAAAGTTGAACTAGATGTTTACGCGTTATTATAACTAAACGTTTACATCAACACGTTCATGCAATGACCTCGTGTTTAATCGGATTCCCTTAGGTAGTGTTTCCTCTTGAGTTCAAGGTTCAAAAAAGAGGTTGGCTTATCCAATATTCATCATCATTATTAGATCAACATTTTACTAAACTTATAATAGAATTCTATAAGGATTTCTTTTAGATTTATAAGCTACTATAAAAAAGTATTATTCTAAAGGATTTTATGATTAGCTTATATGATAAAAATAATATATAATTTTGTATATATTTACAGCCTATAGTGTGTTTATAAAAGATACAGAAAAGCACCATTGATTAATTATATTTAAAATAATTTCTGGAAATATCTCACAATTAATCCTATAGTTACCAAAACGTATACGGCCGGCTCTGTATTTACTTAATTAAGTTGCAGCTATTATGATTTGTATAATAAATGTGTTCGAGAGTATTAATTCGTATGTAATTCTATTTGAAAGTTCTGGTGTTTGATACTTGCGATGAGAGACTGTATAATAATGTGGATGGTGGATAAGATTCTGCTAAATGTACTCCAGCTACGGCACCAGCCTAGTGAGTTTGTTTATTTAAGTTGTGTGCTTGTAATGATTGAAGAGTTGATTAATTCATTGAAAGAAAGGTGTCCGATGTGAATTTTTGTGTGTATTTCTTTCGTATGACATACTCATTTTTCAGCTTCTAGTAAGAACTATTTAACTCAAAGATAATTGAGCATCAAGTTATGAAACTTAACATTATTGTGGGATATTATCCTTATATAGAAGAGCGAGTATGAAGAAATTGATGAACCGGAATGAAGCAAAAGAAATTTGTAAAGATGGAGTTGAATGGCTAAAAGTTTTCAAGATGAGAATGGATGTATGTATGTATGTGCGTATAAGTGTGTGTCAATGTATATATATATATATATATATATATATATATATATATATATATATATATATATATATATATATATATATATATATATATATATATATATATATATATATATATATATAATATATATATATATATATATATATATATATATGTATATATATATATATATATATATATATATATATATATATATATATATAAAAACGCGTGACTGCTGTGGAAATGAAATTTTTGAGAGGTATTTGTGGTGTATCTAAGAGAGACAGAAAGTGGAATACGTGGGTGTACGAGCAGTGCGATATTGTCAAAAATGTCGTACGTAGAATAGGTGAGAGTCAAATGAGGTAGGTATGGTCATGTTTAAAGAATGTCGAATGAAAGATTAACAAAAAATATTTACGTGGGCGAGATGAATGGTGTGAGAATGCGGGGTCGTCCTCGGAATAACTGGATGAATATGATTGAGAATGAGTTGCGCGAAAGGAAAGTTGTGAGCAAGCGAAATAGAAGAGCATGTATGAAGAATCTGATGAATCGAATGAAGCGAAAGAAGTGTGTAAGGATAGAATTGAATGGCGAAAGATTGTGAAGATGTGAATGTAAAAGATTTTCTGCCACCCCACATGTTGGGAATAGGCATTAAGTTATGCATGTATGTATGTATGTATGTATGTATGTATATGTGTGTATATATATATATATATATATATATATATATATATATATATATATATATATATATACATATATATATATATATGTATATATATATATATATATATATATATATATATATATATATATATATATATATATATATATATATATATTTCATGATAATCTGAACAACCTTGATTGTTAAAACACTATTATAGCAAAGAATATTTATAGATGTTCTGTAATATTTCAAAATATTCTAAAATTAATGTGGCATATCCCAGATATTTGCTTTAATTTTTAACGTAACAAACAAATGATAAATTAAAAATTTCATGAACATAAACTGTCAAAATAAATTCAGTACGGATGTATGTACTACAAACACAAAATTGTGTTAGTATGGCGTATATTCATTTTTTATTACAGAATTAATTCAATGTAGGTACTTAAATAACCATATTTGCTAAGCAAATCTACGAAATATATTAAGTATTATTATTACTTGATAATTAACTGTTACTGATAGGTTTATTTTGAACATCATAATAAACGTCTTCTAGCAGACGCGCTTTCGAGTAGTTGTTGGAACTGCCACCTGCTGCGCATGGCTTTGTTCAAATCGCTTGTTTCAACTTGTTATTGTTTGTACATTTTCTACTTCAGCCAACCAGACCACAGAGGAGACCATTCAACAATTTCATATGTATACCACTGCCAATCCCTTATACATCCTACAAATAGCAACTGCTAGTATGTATTCGTTAAATTTAATCATGAACAACGCCTAGGAATATGCAACCTGGCAATTACTCGTTTCCTTAACTGTTATAGTTACGTTATTTTGAAATTTATGTGGATTTAATCATTTACAATATAAAATAAGGTGTATTCACCTAGTGGGAGAAAATAGAAGTAACGAAACACGTATACTGCACTTGATATGCTACCTAAGAAAAATGTTGACTATTTTTTTCCGCGTTGCTACCTGTAGATTAAATCGTGGGTCATATTTAATGAAATACAAATGAAATTAGCATATTATTCAATTCTGTGTGTGTTTATTTGTTTGATATTTGTCAAAATATAACACAAAACCAAATTATTTTTGTTTATGTTCGCTGCGAAACTTTAGATTAATAAAATGTTAGGAAAACTTTTTCCAACTGTTATTTCTATATCTAATATAGAAAAACTGAGCTATATACGAGATTGTAGTATCAATGCAAGTGAAAAATATTAGCGAATAGAGGAAAAACAACACGTGATTGTTTTTCATGTCGTTGCTATTTTGAATTATAACAAAGGCTTTCTCGCTGGGCACATTGGACTGGACTCTGTCTAGCGTCAAAGTTGGTGGTCGCCACAATTCCTCCTGGCTGCCAGCCAGCGATGTCATTATTATCTGCTGCGAATCACGTCATTGCGTTTTGACATTAATATTGTAATGATGTTGCAAGCGGGGCCCTCATTGTGTAGAATAAATCTATTCATTTAGAATATAAGTTCTAAAATGTATCTTACAACGTTATACGAAAATGAGGGCTGTGCAAAAAAAGTAGGCCTTGCCTATAATATAGAAATGGAGTTAAGTTTTTTTAAATTCTTTTTCTCTTAAATGGAAAGCTTCGCCAAAGTTCTAGCGCTTCAAAGAAAGACATTAAATCTCTCAAACATGGCATTCCGAAATGTCTTGCGCTGCTTAATACCACCACTATGGTAACCGTCCGTCTCGTATATACTTGATATTTAATTCTTTATTGTAGTAAATTATGCGTTATCATTCGGCCAGCACTTATACTCAAATCTCGCATATTTCTTAAAGATTCCAAGTATATAGACGTGAATTCTAAAGTGCTAGGCTCCAGAAATTTCACTGGAAACTGGCTTGTATTTTATATGATTTACATATGTCACGGTATAAAATTCATTTCAATGTGAAAAATGATGAATTAATAACTTTTAGAATATCTTTATGTAATGAAGTGAAATTTACTTGAATGTTTTGAAATTCATTAATGAATGTAATTTTACCCCAGTGTACAAACAGCATTGGATTTCTATATTAAAATATATACACACATACATACAGAGAGAGAGAGACTGAATTTCGAAAATAGTCAGACTCGACTCAGGGAAGGTCAAAATGTGTATTTATGTTAAAATCACAACATCGAAATTGTTCATGATTACAATACTTCCATACCTATCTCGATACCTATATTATATATTCGTATATGAAAGTAAAAAGTTCAAGATCGTATCTTTTTAAGACAAGGCCGTTTTGAAGTTAGAGTAGATCATTTGGTTATCTATATATATCAGTCTGTATTCGACGTTTTCCATCGGTGTAAATACACCTACCTATAGAACGGATCATATATCCGGCATCTGTACCGGGCATCATTCGTTTTCTCATTTTACGTTTTCAGCGTCTCCGTTCGTAATGATAAAACGACCGTGTTTCTTATTCCTTTTTCATTGCTTCTTTTTTTCTTCATTCGCGAAACGGACGATTTGTGTCGCAAACATTATCGGCAAATGTAAGTGCTTGCTACTCAAGTGTATACACTTCACTTTTTTTCATTTCAAGCTCTTCTTTTGTTTTTACCCACACAAAACGTTGTTAGAAGTTGATGACTTGCGATATTTTTACTGATTTTACCAGTATTGTGTCTTCATTTTATGCTGATTTCACATCAGTTAACATTTATTAATTAGTTATTCCAGCAAATATTTTCACTTTGCAGAACATGCATGTATATTTATATATATATATATATATATATATATATATATATATATATATATATATATATATATATGTATATACCTATATATATATATATATATATATATATATATATATATATATATATATATATATGTATATATATATATATATATATATATATATATATATATATATATATATATATATATATATATATATATATAGAGTGGACCAGATGTTGGCTTTTTTTTGAATTGCGTGTTATTTCGACAGTTTGCAATACTGACGCGTATGACATTGATAGATATGTAGTAACAAATCTCCTTACAGCGTAGGTTTGACACTACATATCTATCAATGTCAAACGCGTCAGTGTTGCAAACTGTCGAAATAACACGCAATTCAAAAAGAAACCAATAAGTGGCCTATCCTATATATAAATACTAATTTCAAAATTTGTAAGCAAAACCTTTAATTTGTGGGAAAAAAACTAAACCGGAATGATTATTTTTTGTAAATATTTTTTATACAATTTATTGGAAAATTGTTTTAATTTAATGAGATGTATTATATTTTTACATTTTTTTATATACCTACCTAAAGTACTAATGAAATGATATTTGATGTAATTTTCTAAACCTGTAGCGTTTTTTGTTTGAAGACTAGTATACCAATGTACATAATTAAAATTTGACTTGTAGATATGAAAAAGAAATAATAACCATAAACCAACTGAAAAGCACTTTTAATTGACTCATTGGAAAAGTTAAAATGTTCCACCCAATTAGCGAGCGATACAAGTTAGAGTAGGCTCTGGGCTGTTTCTATAAAACTGTGATCGCGGCAACTTGGTTACCATACCTATATTGATTTCATTACTGTTCAAGCCATTGGCGGATATGCTCAACTGCAGCTCTACATATATACCGACTGTCATTTTTGTAAATTCAATTGTTCTGTCTGTGAGCTGCGATGTTTTATTTAATGGCACCCTGTTAACCTAGAAACGCAATCATAAAAAGATATACAATAAGCTTGTTCGAATGCAATTGAAATGCAGCTCGCGTATCTGTGTTTCACGTAGCTTCTTTTCTTCGGTAGCTTGATGATATAAAGATGTTTTACGCAGCCATATCTTGCTTGTATCATAGATACATATACGTATGCGATCCTAGAAACGAGATGTCTTGGTTGGGTCGTTTTGAACCAGTTGTGTTCTGTTGTATTTGAGAATATACTCCACTGTTCGAACACAACTTTTCTTTTTATTGTATATCTAAAATAACTAACTTTAACCTTAAAAACTTTATTATTAACTTTTGCATGACAATTTTTATTTATATACTAATACTACCAGTGCAACAGTAAAACGTAGCAATACTTTCGAGTTCCTGACGAATATGTTTATTTTTCTAAAATTTAGCTCGCTTTTGTATCAAAAGTTTGAACTTATGTACCTAGCATTATATAGGGTAAGCCATCTGTTGGCTTCTTTTTCAAGTGCGTGTTATTTCGACAGTTTGCAACACTGGCGCGCTTGACATTGATAGATATGTAGTGGCAAACCTCCGCTGTAAGGAAGTATATTATATATATATATATATATATATATATATATATATATATATATATATATATATATATATATATATATATATATATATATATATATATATATATATATATATATATATATATATATATATATATATCTTATTGCATTCTTTGTTTGATATTTTTGATTTGTTTCCTAAACAATTTTCCTCTTCGTAGTCACTCCACCATTTGGTGCAATAATTCGTAATTATTTTTTCACCATTGCCCATCTATTGAGTCATTCTCGAAAGAATATGTTTAAATTAAAATAATATTAAATGAGAAACTGAAATGTATTTCGAATGCCTGTATTTTTAAATTAAATCAAATATTTTTCACATTATCTCAGGTAATGGCAAGCGGGACCGGTATTTGTACTATATATTTTTCAATTTAGACGAGTCTCTTAACAATTGGTACTTCCCACGCTCAGTATTTAAATTTAATTAAGCGTTACATAAGCTAACCTTCTGACTCTAATCAACAAAGTTTTATAATATGCTAATTAGTTTGAAGTGATCGTCATATTAAAGAAAAATTCTGGTATCGATCTTCTATATATGTATATATATATATTGGTGGTTTACTAGGGAATATTTTTATTAAATTCAACCAGAGGCATTTATATATCTTTATTTAAAAATTAATTAAATATTGTTTTATATAAAAATATAAATCACTTTTAGGTTTAGGTTTAACATTACTCAACCGCGTAATATTTCTAATATTTTCTACATTTATATTTAAATATATGAGATTGATATAATGGATAATTTTATTATCAAGGCTCTTCCAACTAATTTTTTTCTTATACAAATGCATAGCAGGAAGTACTGTAATCATGAAAACAATCAATCTTTAGATTTTGACGGAAACACACCTTTTGACCGTCCCTGAATCGAGTCTTACTATTTTTGGAATGACGTCTGTTTGTTTCGAAATCAAATGTTTCATGCTAATAATCTTTACTTATTACTTCGTATAAGAAAGTAAAAAGGCATCCTTAACCAATGACTAGAAATATTTAATAGTGGGCCGAAAATAATTTTTAATTAAACTTGAAATAATTTTTATTTGTTTTAAATCAACACAATTTCAATTTTCATTTGAGTTTAAATGCTAGATTCAGTCGTAAAATAAATAATATGTTTCGTTAAAATCAGTTATGTATTCCGGCCTTAATAATGCTGGGAGGTGGAAGTTGAGGGTGTGCCCACCAACCCGAGAGAGCTATAGAACATTTTGATGAGGCACAGTACTGAAGCTGAAGTGAGCACCAAACAAACAACAATTATACACTACGACTACGACACCAGTGTTTCATTCCACTAAAAAGGAAACACTGCGCACCTCTCGGCTATTTAGTTCTATACGTTTCTGTCTACGTATAAATATACCACCTCTTCGGATGCTTGCCTGACCCATAACTTCGACTCTGCGTTACCGCAAATTTCATTTCCACTACAATATCAAACTGTAAACGTGTATACCTACTTTAATTATAATTACTTTCTTATACGAAGTAGGTATAAGTAAGTTTGGTCATCATGAAAATTCGAGATTTTAACGAAAATACATCTTTTGACCTTCCCTGCGTCGAGTCTAACTATTTTCCGAATTCGTCTGGGAGAGCGTGTGTGTTAACTCTATAAAGCCATAACTGCAAAAGCTATAATCATGAAACTTCAAACTTAAGTGTTGTATATTGTTCGTAAGAATATCTTCTAATTTTGAAAAGAATATTCAAACCGGAAGTGTATGTTTACTCTAGTCATTTTTTGAAAATTCTGCAATATCTCCAAAACGGCTGTACTTATAGAAAATATAATAGTATTCAAAATGAAAGATATTAATATTATGCACACTTATGTTTGAAAGTTTTCTTCAAAAAGTATACCGTATACAAGAAAATTTCTATTTAAATTTTTAATTTTTTTATTTATGTTGCCAGGGTTACGTAGATATGAAAAATTATACTTATGACTTATAATTTTTGTGTGAAAGTGTTTAAAAGTTAGTAAAATATATTCCTATATATAGGTACTATGGAAAAGCACAATAATAGATTAAGATATGTCTGAATTTCAATTAAAATAACAATTAAGTTTTATGCGCATAAAAAAATCAAAAAAAAAACTGCAGGTAGAGCAAGTGGGTATAGTATGAAGCCATCTATATGATTTCTAAAACCGTTTTTCCCTCAATTCATTCGTAAATCGTAAACTATTGTATGTGACGCGTTCGTGTCAAAGTTATACGTTGTATGTATGTACGAGTATATGGTATGTTCAAAGTATCGAGCCAACAACGATTTGATAAAAAAAAAGAAAAGAAAAAGTGCACATCAAACTCTGTTCTGTTGATATGTGTGACGTCACACGCTATACGAATTGGTCATTTTTTGTCCGTTTATAGAAAAAATCCAATTTCGTCGTTTTGAAGAAGTTGCAAAATGTACTTTAATAGATACCAGTTTTTATCTTGGGTTTTATTTCGTCTGGACCCGCAATTGGAAGAGAAGTCCGGATAATTTAAACCTCACATTACTTTGAATTGTTATATGTTGGTATCAATGTCAACGCTTTGAATAATATCTTTCTATTGGTCCTTCTAAAAAGCGAATACATCTAATAAGTAAATAACTGTGCCCTATATTTATTTAAACAGTTAGAATAACAAATAATTGTCTTTTGTTTCTTTAATTAAATTTACAGTTAAGATAGCGTGAGAACTTGAAAAGTTTATTGTTCATTTGGAAAATGTGAATTTGAAACTTCTACAGTTAAAAGTTGGTATCAAAGTTATCTTTTCAATGATTTTGGCAAGTAAACATTGATGATTAGTTATATAATAAATCTTATATGAAAACACAGATAAATCTATAATTTTATCGCGTTATTTTTAGTAAGACAAAAAATTGATGAGTTAGTGGTTCGATATGGGTTCAATGAGCTTTTCGTAGAGATACAACAAAAAGAACTTCTGTTTCAAAAGTAAACTATTGTTTCTCATATTTTAAAAGGATACTTTTTTATATAAAAGCTCCCCAATATGATAAAAGGTTAAGAAGTTTCTTTTAACGAAATATCTTGTGGGTATAAGTGTGGTTGTCCCTATAAGAAATAACAATAATATTTATTGGTCTAAATTCCTGACTCGTTATTAAACCATAAAGAACACTGACATAAAAAAAAAACAACAAATCCCACATCACTGTCCAGTAATATATCATCTTCTACACTCATTTTTCTATCAAATCTATTTGGGGCTATACAGGACCTCAATTGAATGAATCGAAAGTAGTTTGTAAGGATAGAGTTGAATGGCGAAAGATTGTCAAGATGCGAATGAATGTAAAGGATTTTCTGCCACCACATATGATAGGAATAGGCACGATGTTATGTGTATATGTATGTATTTTTAATAAAAGAGATGTAGATATGAGTTTATCTCAAAAATCATTTTATATCTTTAATTAGACATATTCTCACCAAAGCAAGCTAATTGGCATTTCAACAATTTAAAATGTATAGACTGGTTCTAATTTGGAAATAGATTTTTATATACTTATAAAAATACAATTAAGGCGGTAATTTCATACTAAAAATTGCCAAATTAGTATAACATTGGTTGCGTCTAGACCGACGCAGCAGCCAATGGTTGCTGCTCAATAGAATGAACTCTTCAATATCCAAAAGAGAATTTTTAGGATAACATTAAAACATTACCCCATAAAACAACCAAATGAACAGGAACAATTTAAATAATTAAATAATACCTTGCTTCCCAAAATAATGAAAAGAAATTCCATCATTGTTGTATTTCTGTTTGCATGTTTTAAAATGGAATAAATACTAATTTTATATTTGTATTTGTTTTAAACTTATAACTATATTATATTTGGTCCACTACTATTGTTTGAATAATTCTTAATAGGAATAAGTTTGTTGATATATTTTCATGGCATTTAGAAAGTGATAATGGTTTGTTCATATTTTATTTCTGCTTCGCCAACATTGATCCGATATTATCCCTTTGGAGACGATAAGCCATTCTTGTGCTGTTTTACAGCATGTTATAGCCACCCCGCCGCTATTTATAAACGTTGGCCATTTATTTTTTACGAAACATAGATCACAAATAAATATTGCAAGAAAGGTGTGGCGTTACACAAGGGACAAGATTCCACTTGACTTGAATCACTTCAGTATTATTTATTTACTACTTTTTTGGAAACTTGAATCAGCTGTGTTTGATTTACGCCCAATTTTAAATATTCTTCAATTATAATAAATTATATCAAATCAAAATCTTGTAGGAAAATAATATTATTGTCAATACTTTCTTTAATATTTATTATATCTTACAGATTTCTCGGCAGGTTTACTGATTTTTTTTTTGAATCAATCTATTAGAAACGTGTAGAGCTTGAGGTACTTTTCACATAAACTTGTACAAACTATTTCTTTTTACTGTTTTATATGAATGTATATAAGGAAGTACTGTAATCATGCAAATGTTCGAAATCGAGATTTTTACGGAAATACACCTTTTGATCTTCCCTGAGTCGAGTCTGACTATTTTCTGGGATTCAGTCTGTGTGTATGTGCGTGTGTATATGCACGTGTGTGTGTGTGTGTGTGTGTGTGAATGCTCTACAACAAATGCTATACTCTTGAAACTTTAAACTTAAGGCACTAAGAGCTTTTATTTTTGAAAAAAATATTCAAACCGGAAGTGCATGTTTACTCTAGTAATTTCTTTGAGAATTTTCTCAAAGTACTGCAATATCTCTAAAACGGCTGCACTTACAGGAAATATAATAATATTCAAAATGAAAGATATTAATATTATGTACAACTTTTGCAGAAAAATTTTCTTCAGAAAGTGCACTGATTACAAGAAAATTGCTATTTCAATTTTTAATTTTCTTATTTATGTTGCTATGGTTACGTAGGTATGGGGAATTATACTTATAACATATAATTTTACTGTAATAATGTTTAAAAAGTTAGTAAAATATTATATATAAATATTTTGTTAGGTTTTTAATTAATTTGAAGACTAAAAAACGCCCGGCCAAAATAATTTCTAATATAACGTAATGAATAATTATACTTTGAATTTTTTTTTTTTCTTCCAATCTAAACAAAATATACCTATTACGTATACGAAAGTCCAGTGCAACGCATTGCAATGCAATGACGTAAAGTAAAAGTGATGCCATAGTTGTTAATTTAAATGTGCGTTTGTCAGCTATTGATTAATGGCGTCTCTGTAATTTCTTATTTAGGAATATTTATTTAAAGTGTTACTACAAGACATGGTTAGATTAGTACTCGTAAATGTACTGCATACAATTAATAATAATTGACGAAATAATATCAAGAACATGTTTTAAATGTATGCTTATTATTAAAAAAAGAAAAATTATGTTCATATTGGAAATTGACCAAATTTATTTAGTATATTGATGACTTCGGCCTGAACACAAAACCGAAATTCGAAAATAATTGTTTTTTTAAGATGAACTCTGGTGCTGGCTGGCGACTAGAGCTCGGCAGCCACCACCTCCGTCGCCGTCACCGCCGCCTCCGAGCGGGGGGGCTGTATCGATCTTTCCCGCGCGTTCATACCGCTCCCGTGACGTCATTGCGTTAGATGGTTCAGCTCTCTCGGTTGCTCTCTCTGCTACGGTTAATTCCACCTTTTCTTTGTTACTTTTCAACAAATGATATTCAAGACACCAAATATATGCTTTCTTCGGTTTTCGATCACTGTATCCAAACTAAAATCTATCTAGTAATTGATAAGATTGGTTTTATGTATGTTTGTACTAGTGCAGCTGTTAACGATGCATGCTCCCTAGTATAATAGATGTTGCTGTTTCGTTTGTATGTAAATACATACTCAAATATAGATTATATGTGTTTTCGTTCTGGTTGTGACTATTCTCAATCTAAATGAGGTTCCATAATGATGGTTAAGTATCAGCAAACAAATGTTACGTATATTTATAAACCTACACATCATATGTAATTAGCAATGCTACTTATTATTGTTCTCTTTCGTTGCGTCATTTTATATTTGTATTTTAAGCACGAAATGCAAAAATGCCGATTACGTTCAAACAAACGGCTGATATTAATACCATGCGAATGGTAAAAGGAGAATAGAAAAAACAAAGTATTCATAAATAATACCATCTTCCAATTTTTGCTATTATATTTAACTGTGCTTCGCAGTAACCCATTTGAGGTTTGATATATTATTTTCCTTTTTATTTATTTGAAACTATTGCTTCGCGGCGTATATAACAATTCGTTAAAATAAAGATTCATATTGCAAAAATACACAAACTATATATCAATTTCTATTCATGTGCATGTGCGATGGAAAGGGGATAAGCATTAGTTATATACCACAGAAAAAAATATTTAAGTTAAGAAATATCTCATATATAAGTAGAAAACAAGCATCATCTTCGCTAATGTACACAGCTCGCACTATTATGCTTTTTTATGAATATTAAATTTAATTTATAGCGACTGGAAAATGTTTTTCAGTCACTGTCAATACCGAAAAGTACATGCTATTTATATTTATCAAATATAAAAATGTTACGAAAAATCAATATTCGGTTTGTAAATATTCATTTTAAAAATATGATTATTTAATATTTATGTTGATCCAACTACTAGAATTTTTGCAATATATTATACAGTTTGAGGTTAAAAGGGGTTACGATAACGTTGAAACTAACAATGTAAAAGCAAACCTAAATTGTCCCGACACCCACGCACAATTTGTCTAATTTAACTTTAACTTTATGTAATAGTTTCTGAAATCCCTGTACGGCACTCTATTCAACTTGTCGGTCTAAATATTCGTGCAACAGACAAGTTTAATTGTTGCTAAATATAACGTTTTTTTTTTTAATCAAACTATAAATCGCATTTGATAGGCAATTTTTTATTCAGGACAATTTAGACAACCAAAACTGTGTTTCAAAAGTTGGTAAATTATTTAAGAAAATAGTATAGGTACCTATATAAATATTTTGAAAATTAAAAAACGGTCGGCTATAATAACTCGAATTATATTTTTTTGATTGTTTAAACATTTGTATTTTAATACCCATGCTATTTATAAAAAATATACTACTACGTATAAGAAAGTTCAGTGCTAGACATTGCAAATGTTTTTTTTGTATATTTGTGCATTATTGTTATAACTATATGTATGTATATTGTAATAATTATTTTTATCTGAACAATATTCATTTGTAAGCTTCCACAATAGACGTAATGCTGACAAAGGATTATGTTTTCTTTTTTTCGGTAAGAAAGAATTTTATTTTATTTTAAAATATTTAAAAACATATTTAATGACTACTCCATATTAGTATATACTGGTAAAATAGAAATGTATTTTAGGCATACATAGTATGTGCGTATATGAATGTTATTTGTCCTGGCTGATACATGATGCATTAAATCAGGCTTCCGCTTAATATCTTCTCAAACTTAGTTTAGGAGTGTTATGAAGTGTGATGCTACATAATGTATTGATGGTGTAACATTGCAATTGCACATAGAGCACATGCAATTGATCACAGTGGCTGATGGCCAGCACCAGGCTACTCTATACGTCCTGCAAGGTATTACCTATAGTTAAACATTAATACCAGAGCGGCTCTGTAACCAAGTACCTCTTAAACGGTAAACCGCGTTCATTCGATTATTAGCAATGACCTACCCACCGTGATTACCAGACCACCATCCATCCATCCATCCATACTGATAAGCGGTTTTACCCACCTGAACCACACCACAAACAACGCCTCTTTCCAGCCATATGCCTATACAAACCCACCAGGATTATAAATGGCAAATTACACACTATTATACATAGTTTACTGCAAGATATGACAGTATAACTCGTCAATTTCAAAAAATAATTTTTACTTCCTTATACGAATGTAGTACATACATATATAAGTATTGTAATCATTATTTTGACGGAAATACACTTTTTGACCTTCCCTGGGTCGAGTATGGCTATTTTCGGAATAGTTCCAGATAACTTCAAACTTCCGCGTCGATCATAATTAACATATGAGATATTATCAAATAGAACACGAATTACACTCTGTTTTGTACTATACTTATGCACACAAACAACAAAGTGATCGAGTGACAAGCCTCAAAAATACACGGGATTCTTTGTGTTTGACGTTCAAAAATAGGCCGCAAGCGCTATTGTGATTTGACTGTGACGTCAACTGTAAAACCTTCCCTTTATGTATTTATAATCGTAACTCAACGCGGTATTATATATATAGTCGAATTCACATAAGAAGAACATTTTTGTGGCATAAATCATCACTACACTTCATATGTAAAAAGTGTATGATTCATGCCACAAAAATGTTCTTCTTATGTGAATTCGACTATATATATATATATATATATATATATATATATATATATATATATATATATATATATATATATATATATATATATATATATATATATATATATATATATATATATATATATATATATATATATATATATATATATATATATATATATATATATATATATATATATATATATATATATATATATATATATATATATATATATATATATATATATATATATATATATATATATATATATATATATATATATATATATATATATATATATATATATATATATATATATATATATATATATATATATATATATGTGTGTGTGTGTGTGTGTGTGTGTGTGTGCATGTGTGTTGGGTGCGGGGCTGTATGTATGTAATAAAAAACATAGTTTTAATTTTCAGATAAAACTGTAACCATAACAAATGGCTCGAGTGAATTTATCTTGCACACAAATTTATTATGTGCAGGTGAACATTACGGCGAACAAAAGCTCTCGTTCGTCGTCTGTCTTAAATGTTAACGAGTTTGTATTAATTATCTGTTCACATTATAATATGCTTGAATTATATCCACTAAGAAAAGAACATTATCTCTTTATAGTTGACATCATTAATATAACGTACTTATCTCATTATTATACAACTATAAAAGTTCAACTAAATGTAAAACGTACGGCCAAAAAAAACAAAACTATATATTTATTTCCTTCTCATATATATCTAGGTACTACATGCATCAAAGTTGCTTATACGAGATATATATTTTTAAATTTCTTTTGGTTTTTATAATACAACGTAATTTATTGAGCTATATTTGTGTGTAACTAGAGAAAGTTTGATATTTATAATAAATATTAAATTTTTGCGAAATATTTAGTCTATATTACCATATTACGACCAAAAAGAAGTATAATTACACTATAATCTTTCTATGCCAAACATTTCATTTGCAATAGCTTAAAACTCGAAAATTTGTTTGAAAGAGATTATAAAAGGAATTTTCGAACTGATATTGCAATTCAACTGATTGTGAGTAATACAGAAAAATTAATTACAATTTTTTTGGTCGTATAGGTTCTATATACATACGGTTGCATATGGTTTTCTGGTCTTAAGATGGCAATTTTTTAATATTGAATATAAAACATACATGCATAACTTCATGCCTATTCCCATTATATGGGGAGGCAGAAAACCCTTTACATCCATTCACATCTTGAAAATCTTTCGCCATTTATCTGAGGTTGTGCATATTGTTTTCTGGTCATAAGTTGGCAGATTTTTAATATAATATATTTTTGTAAAATAACTAATTTAAGTCCTTGGGGTTATAAAAGAAACCATGAATCCCAACTAATTTTCACATTGGTAATCTCCATTTATATCAAATGATTTTTATTTTTAAATTCTTTATAAATACGTAAATGTTTAATGGAAGATTAAGTCAACAAACGTAGCTACAATTTGCATTTTTTATGACATAAAAACATCAACTGAAAAAAGCTCCATACGAATACACTGTAATCTCTCCAAGTAGTTCTAGTTGCATATGTCCAATGCAAACGATTCAGCCACCTGGCAAGCAGCCATTCAACTACACGAGCGAAAGACATTTTTAACAGAGTAATTTATCATTTTTATTTATTGTGGAAGAATGCCACCGATGAGTAAGCACCAGTTTGTATAAAAAAGAGTGAAAAACCTCTTGAAACCTAATAATCAGCCGGGTTAAATAAAAATTTCAACGAAGCAAGAAATGCCGGCCGTTCGAATAAAATAAGATCGCTACAAGAAAACGAAAGTCTAATTAAATTTAAAACCGTAATGTAATTTACGACTTTTGCACCATCGCGACGACAGATTAATTAGGTTTTTTTTTCTTCTTTTGCTAAAAACAACTCCATCAATTCAGCAACCATCAGATAGACTTACCTTTACCCTAAAAAGAAAACTGTCAGTTCCTTATAGAAAACTGTTCGATATGTGAACGTGTTTTGCATCATGGTCCACTTTTTACCTTTTCCAATCAAACTGGCCTATCTATAGATGAAAGATCGAGCTTATAAATAATTAGATAATATAGTAATTACTTCAGTACTTCATCTCTAAAACTCGCATGCTCTCTGATGTGTGTGAGATGCATTTTCATTCAAAAAATATCAAAATTGTTGCGCGACAGTGTATAACAAAATATGAAGTAAAATAGTTTTTTGTCTATGCCAATATCCGAATGACGCCCAAAATCGCTTGGAAGGTCATTGAAGTCTGTTTGAATGGTTGAAGTTAGAATTCGGCGGGATTGCCTCGTACAACGAACTCTATTGATTTACGGAAGAGTGTAGGAACACCGCTCTCCTAAAACAAGCTCGAGCTTTCCTAAACAATGTTTTAAAAGTTGCTGTATAGTATATGTATTTGGACATATTTTAATTATTATATCTAATTAAACCGCATCAATACGTCCTTCAATCGAATCAATGCCTTTTAAATAAAATACATACATAACTTCATGCCTATTCCCAGCAAATGAGGTGGCAGAAAACCCTTTACATCAATATCAATATCGCACTGCTCATACACCCACGTATTTCTCTTTCTGTCTCTCTTTGATACACCACAAATTCCTCTTAAAAATATCATTTCCACAACAGTCACGTGCTTTTTATGCTTGGTTTGCCAAACCCAACATTCACTCCCACATATGATCAACGATGGCACAAGTACACCATTGTACACATTGCAGAACCTTGCATCCTAAGAAGTGTTAAAATTTCTTACAAACATTCCTAAAGCCTCGAAAAATAAATCTAATTAATGCGATTTAAATGAGCATCTTACAGTGAATATAGAGAGACGTTGAATAATATATATATATATATATATATATATATATATATATATATATATATATATATATATAAATATATATATATATATATATATATATATATATATATATATATATATATATATATATATATATATATATATATATATATATATATATATATATATATATATATATATATATATATATATATATATATATATATATATATATATATATATATATATATATATATATATATATATATATAATATATATATATATATATATATATATATATATATATATATATATATTATTCAACGTCTCTCTATATTCACTGTAAGATGCTCATTTAAATCGCATTAATTAGATTTATTTTTCGAGGCTTTAGGAATGTTTGTAAGAAATTTTAACACTTCTTAGGACGCAAGGTTCTGCAATGTGTACAATGGTTATTGTGATTCCAATCATTTCTTGCTTTCTTTGTTGTGGTATGTGAGGTTTTAGAGGTTGTTAGGTGCATAAAACATATTAACGTCTATGCATACTTGAAATTCGTTATAATGAATTGTACAGCTAAGCATATTCTAATTTAAAAATCCTTACAAAAGCTCTCTTTACAGTCGCCAATCGTTTTAACGTGTTTTATTTTGTATTTTCCTTCTGTAATTTTCCTGTTCACGCAGCGTTCTTTTATCTGTCCAATTTCATTTCATGTTAATATTTTGCTTACGTTTCTAAGCAAATACCCCAAAACACCGAAACATCTTTAATTTTAATCCTTCCTTCCTTCCTGCCCGCATCCTTACAATCATCCTTCCTACCTTTTTTTCTGAAAAAAAAGATACGTATGTCCTCCAAAAGTGTTGTGAGTTTCTTAAACTATCCAACCTTCTAAAGAAAGTAAACATATTTTCAAATATTATTTACACTTTACTCTAAAACATAATTAAGCTATTGGAGCAAATATTTAATCGTTCTTCAGATAATTAAAACATATTATGTAAATAATTAAATATTATAAAACAGTAATTGTATTTCCTCCAAAACGGTTATAGATATTCTAACAAATGATTATTAGTTTAATACATTGGCGTAATTATATGTTTTGGTCAAAATCAAATAACACCAAATAAAAATTTGTAAGCTGGAAACATTAGTGCTTATTGTGTTTACACACGAAAGATGTTTACGCACGTTGTAGTCAATTTTAAATTTAAACTACGCAATGGTTGAAGGACAGAGAGTATATAAATCTTTCCTGATTGTATTATCCAGAAACTTTAAATAATTCAAGTTAATAGTTTTGTTTCCGATTCGAAATAACACTTTTTTTTTTTTTGAAAACAATCGCATTTTCTTTTGATATAATGAATACAGCTGCCAATTTTAAAAGATAAATTATCCCGCGTATGTATTATAGTGATGAATCGTAAAATAAACGTGTTATTTGTTTGGTGCAATAAATATCGTTTTTTACTTCAACAAGAGCTTGTTATTTGATAATGTTTCAAAAACTACAAGCAATCAATCAATCAACACCAAAGAAAAAGAGCGCTTTAGCGAGTAAATAAAACATATAAGTTGACTGAACGTATCCTCAATGATGTCAAGCGTGCTATACCATGTTTACAACATGGAAAATAAACAGTTCTACTTATTTCTATGTATATAGGCATAGAGAAGCTATTTAAAACAAACGTTTTACTCTTTTGAAGCGCAATTTTTTTAATACACACCTACTATATATTTTATAAATAAATGAAACTACACAATTCCCACACCTGAAGAGGTGTTTAAATTTAATATAAATGAAAAGGCGTAAATTCAATGAAGTTATTTAAAATTATATATACAGCAAATTAAGCTCCTCCATTGCAAAGAAATGGCGAACACTTAAACATGACTATAATGCCTGCCTCTCTCGTTAAAGAACTGGATTTCCTATTCATAGAATTTTAATGGAGTTACATTTTTGCCCCATAGAAACTATTCCTATTTAACTAGCTTTAAATGTTAAAATGTTTTTCAATAATTTAATTTAAAATATTCTATAAATATGATTGTAACTTTTAAGTAGCCACAACTTCCAATGATGCTCTTACTTGTATTACGATGTTTTCGGTAAAATTGAATAATAAAAGTTATGCTATAATCTCAAGTATGGGAAAGCAAAACAAAGTCTATTTCGTGATTTGTAAACAAAATACGGATATCAACTTGTGTCCACTATATTTACAGTCGAAGAGAATAAACAGTTTGACTTACATATATACGATTCTATTAATAACTTTTTGTTCTCGTATGACGTGTTGTTTTCACATAAAACAGAATAAAGCTGAATAACTGTCAAGTGTTAGGCCGTGGTGTCTACTTAGAAGTCTAAAAGCTTTGTTGTTTATGCTAGTGAGAGTTCATTAAACGAAAACTGTATAGGATATGCTTTTTATTTTCCGTTTTTATAGTTTTCTTGATTAAACACGGAGTTTATGGTGACGGCTCAGTCGACTGCAGTAATAAAATAACTATGATGAAACGCATTTTAATTTTATGGCAATTTTCAGTTTTGTTTATTCATGCAATTTTAAACACTATATTGGTGTAGCTAAGTGTTTTTTTTTTTAAGTTTAATAATAGACCTATGCATGTTATAAATACAAAATGGAGTAAATAACATTTATTTTAAACAGTAACGAGTATTACTATCTTATACGAATGTATATAAGGAAGTATAGTAATTATGAACATTTTCGAACTCGAGATTTTAACGGAAATTCATATTTTGACCTTCTCTGAGTCGAGTAGGTTTTAAGTTCATTTGAAAATTTAAAATAAACCTCCGGTTATAATAATTTCTAATATAGCGTAATTAATAATTATATTTCCTTAAATGTAAAAGAAATTTGGATTTTAATACCCTTTCTATCTAAACAAAATATACGTACTACGTATAAGAAAGTTCAGCGCCAAGACACTGCAGATGTTTTTAAAAATTATTTCAATTCATTTCATTACGGTATCTTTGATTGTGTTATTTTCCCACTTTCACATTTTGACTTTTCGTTACATAATATTTACTCATAATACCTTATGGCTACTTTTTTTTTCGTACACATTTCGTTTACATATATAAATCCACCCTTTTCGCAAGGCAGTTTCATAGGTCATAAAAGTATGTTCTTTAAGTGGAGTTTTATATATAAAGCAAAAATTGTAAATAAGTGTGTGGTGTTGGTGGCGAAATGTACCACTGCCCCTGCCGCCGTATCGTTTATGTTACGTTATCGGTTAGCCAGTTCAACCAACTGGTAATCGATTTCTTCGCATTTCGGTTAAAGGAAAACGGTTACATAACACACACACACACACACACACACACACACACACACACACACGCACACACACACATACACACACTTACACAGTGCTTGTATGTGGAAGGAAATGGTGACTTTCGGTCACTTAATTAATCTAGCAATTTGTGCAAACATAATAAAAACTCTGCAGTGTACTCAGAAGATATTTAGAAAGAGAATTAGCTATATACCTTCTACAACACGTATTTATTGAGCGCAAGAAAGATGATTCACACAGTTATGAACATAAATAGAGCCACTTTCGTCTCGTAAATTATGAGAACGTTGCTTCTGCATAGATTTGCGAGATGCAATTATTAAGGCGAATTATATTAATTATACGTATTCTTTGGTGTTTGATTTGTGACTTAATGCGCCTACAATTAAATTATGTTATAAGTTTCTACTTTTAGAATTTCATAAAATAAGAAAATTATTAGAAATCATAAATTAAAGAAACTAAAAAGAAATATGAACTGAAAATAAAAATATTACCTAATTAAATATTTTCGTTTAAATCTCAAGATAGATTTTTTCCATGATTACAATACTTACTTATTACTACATATAAGAAAGTTAATAATAAATATACATACATAGTAATTTTTACTTTAACCCAAATAAAAGTTTGTTCCACATAGCGAAAAAAAAACAATCTAAGTATATTGCAAATGAAAAACCAACAAAAATATCTGAAATGTTGGCACTAGTTGATTTAACTTAAAATAAGCCACAAGCTATTTTTAAAAAATTCTTGAAAGTATGTTACTATTGTTCTTCTATTAAATTATAAAACTGCCTTTTATGACTCGTTGCTCCAAATTAATTCAAATAGTCGATTAAATTTATTATTTATTAAATAGTGCTAGATTGATTTAATGAACAATGATAGTAAATAGGAACCTATTTTATCAATTTATAATTACACAATATTAATCTCTAATTAAAATTTATTTCTATTGACGCAATATATTATGTTACACACAAAAACACAAGATATATTAAGCATTTGAACAAGTACTTCCATTTATTTTTTATAGAGAAGAAAATTGTGTCCAAATTTTATAATATTTATATGCAAGCACTAAATTTACTTATATAGGTACACATATAGTGAACTCCCCCAATAAATTTTAAAGTTCGTCTATTTGGAATGGATTTTGCAAGGTAAAATATTAGGTGGATTTTATTTATTATACGTATTCCCAGTTCATACTTCAACTTTTGTGCTTCCATCTTTAGTCGTTCAAAAGTTCTCTCTGTTAGCTACTTATTTGAAATAGACGTACGTCTAAGTAGATACTTAAATAAAAATATATATTTGTGGAATTGGTAAAAGTTTAACTTTAATTTATTGGTTATAGAAGCATTCGTATGGTATTTATAGAATTACTATTCCCGTTTTGTTTTTTTTTATAAACCGTTACCTGCGCAACAGAAAATTGTCGGTACATATTCATTACCATTTCTTCCTGCTCCAGCATGAAATCGCATTTACTACGAAGATGGATTGCAACGTCCTCCTAACTTGGTATCAAACTGAGAAAGTTACATTCGCATCATCTATAACTATAACGTAATATATGTTGTATTTTTACATTCAAAAATAAACCACCAGAATCAAATGTATATTTATAAATTGTTGTCCCCAACTTTTATCACACGCATCATCCTATTTTTAAAGTATATATGCGACATTTTTTATATATATATATATATATATATATATATATATATATATATATATATATATATATATATACGTTAACGCGTTGTTATGTTAGCCTTCAAATGTGTCGTAACAAAGATTTCTCAATTAACACAAATACTTCATAATTAATTACATTCACGCACCACAGCTGAATAGTTAACGTAGGTCCTTAAATATTAGAGCGTGGCATCTGTTGGCAAGCATCCGAAAACTGACAGTTCAAAAATAAATGTATGTATAGAGTAGCTTTTGAGGAAATCACTGTTTACTATTTCACATTTTTATGATGATTGTAACGATAACGGACAGCTGCTGTACTAAATTATCAAACATATTCAATGTGTTTCTCTACATTTTTATGTTACTTTGAAAGGGTGTATTTTAATTGTTTTGTTAACTCTAAAGTCTTAATCGTGCCTAGTAAAACTCAAAAATGTAATTATAGTTCTCTCTATCGAATTGAATTGAATACAAATTAGTTGTTTTAAAACCGCTATCAATTCCTGTCATTGTTATTTATTCGTGTTTCTATCTAGTTTACAAACTTGAAACTTAATCTGAGATGACAATGGAGATTTTGTCTGCCTATTTCAAGTACAAATCATGGTTCAAGTGACACAAATCTAACCATGTCCTTTCATCTTAAATAATTGTGTTTTGATGAAAATAAATAGCTATAAATGTCATGTCTCGAATATCAAAATATAATTAATTCATAAAGCACAGTATTTCTAAATGATATACGCAAAAGCACCCCCAAAAATATGACAAATTAGGCTGTTTACAATGCTCTGAGAAACTTTCATTTGGGAAATACGGATGATTTATTAAATTAGATCTCATTGGTTGGCTAGTATAGTACTAAAGCTGGTATATATAGGGTTGGCTATCCTCCGCTGTAAGGAGGTACGACACTATATTTCTATCAATGTCAAGCGCGTCAGTGTTGCGAACTATCGAAATAACACGCACTTCAAAAAGAAACCAACAGATCTTCTACCCTATATTAGTTAAAGTCATCCTAATTTATATACGTTTTCATTGTAACGGAAGCACATTTAGGAAGGATTATCTGAAACTCTAAACCAGTATCTGCCATTGAATTTAAATATTAGCTCCATTTCTCTATCTATCTCGATATGAATTATAATGTAACCTAAATTATTAAATATTTCAAACTGCACTTAATCCATTAATTTTAGAATAATCTAAGTTCTCCATAATTTTGAATAAATAAATTAAGTAAGATAATTTATTGTATAGAATGGGTAATCTGTTGGTTTCTTTTAAAATACATGTTATTTCGACAGTTTGCAAACACGGACGCGCGCTTGACATTGATAGATATATAGTGTCAAACCTCCGGTGTACTCTTTTTTTATTACGGTGTAGTTTTAATAGCAATTTAAAAAGGAAACCGACAGATGGCCCACCGTAAGGTTAATTGACTGAATTTATAAACTATAAAAATAGCGTTTGCAATATGCTGGAGCGTTATATTATTAATATGAAAAAAAAACAATGAAAATGCAAATCTGTAGTCATTATGAATATGGCAACAGAGAAAATTACTTCCACAAGATGTTAAGCGGCTATTCACAAAAAATGTGGTAATAACTGTTGTTCAGTGGTTTCATAATAGAGAACATGCATACGTTTGCTGAAAAGAACATATACATAATTATTTTGTACTATTAAGTATTGTTAGTATAACACATTAAAACGTATACGTTAAATATTTATTCACATTTGAAATGTGTCACTATTTTTTATAGTTATTTGTTTGTAATACGTATATTTGTTACCAAACGACATATTATCGATAATTTTATATAGGTATGAAAATAGCTTCAATTAATCTAAATCATACCATCTCAAATTCAATTGGATTTGCGTTTGCTAAAAATCAGTTCACCGTCCGTGCAACGTCTGACATCATCGCGTTCGGTTGTCAGATATTATTCAATTTAGTAAACAATTTAAGATTTTTAGTCGATGAGTTGTGAGTTTATTATTTGGGAGAAAATTAAAAGAGTAGATGTGTGCATCTTACTTTAACCGCTTTGACTGAAATAAGCCTCTTATCAAGTATCCATGAAATTAAAGTTGTATTTTTAGAATTTCCAATTATTCTTGTTTTGAATTACTCCCGCAGACGTAGGTAAAATATTCTTAAATTAGTTCCCATAGCAAAATTAATTCAAGAGTGCTTCTTCATCAGAAATCATTTTTAAACTCCTTCCTTGCTACAAAACTTTTAATGCATCTAGATAACACCGTACCGTAGCAGTAGGTATGTAGATCATAACTTCATCTTATAACGAAACGGTGTATAAGTTTTATATATAAATACGTATATTGTTCTTCTACAAAGTGTATAATATGCGCATATAATAGTATTTTTGATAACGTATTATGATTAAATTTTATAATTTATGTGAAAATTGGTAATAGCTTTCAAGTATAATTCGCTATTATATATAATCATATATTATCTAAGCTATTTTAGGGACCAGTTATCTTTATTAACACAATTACACAAGCCTCTTCATTTTATTAAACTTTATTATTTAATATAGGATAGCATCTTTCTTAGTATCATATTTTTAAATGTTATTAATATATATAGCAAGCGCACCAGTGTTGCAAACTGTCGCAATAACACGCACTTCAAAAAGAAACCAGCAGATGACCCATCCTATATAAAAGCGCTGTTCCAATTTCGTTTACAATTTAAGTATTGTTTGTTCGTTTTGCCTTCTAATATACCGCTGACGCACAGATGCAAATTAAACTTTTACCACTGACTGTAAACAGTTTTAAAAAAATCATTAATGATGTATATCAGTCGTAAAGTGAATCAACATGCACGTCCTCCTCGTCACTGTAATTGGTAGTCTCGTTTTTTACTCTTTGTCAAGTAGGTAATTTATATATTTCTATAGAAATCAATAGTGGCAAATGTCAACTAGAGAACGTCATTTTGAATTTATATTCGTTTAGCAACAACTTAATTGTATCGCACACACTATAAAAGCAATTTCTATGAATTCTTATATAATACTCAATAGCAGTGTTTGTGATGATGTTTCCTTGTAGCAAAATCATATTTATTTAAATATACACTTTCGCCAATATATGTGCATTTATATCTAAGTAAGCGAGGTGAATGTCTAGTAAGCTTATTTAATTTATAACCAAATATATATTTACCCAACCTAGGCTTAAACCAAACCAATATTACCCTTACCTATTCTATTTACAGTTGATTCGCATGCGCTGTATTTGCCAAGCGGCTATAGCGAACACATTGTGAACGTGCGGTACTTATACCGACCATATATATATATATATATATATATATATATATATATATATATATATATATATATATATATATATATATATATATATATATATATATATATATATATATATATATATATATATATATATATATATATATATATATATATATATATATATATATATATATATATATATATATATATATATATATATATATATATATATATATATATATATATATATATATATATATATATATATATATATATATAAATATATATATATATATATATATATATATATATATATATATATATATATATATATATATATATATATATATATATATATGTATATATATGTATATATAAAATATATATATATATATATATATATATATATAAATTATTTCCATATCTACTCTACTGCAACTTTAATTTTGTATTCCGGAATTACCAGTCAGGCATTTTGTTGTTTTGATAAAGCATTATACAGTTTCTAATTTGATATATGATTGGGTAATGGCATGCCTTTATGCAATGCAATCTAAGTTATTCCCCCTATATTGTACACGATTTAAATTAGCAAAGTTTTATTATAATATCAAACAGTAGGTAGAGTATTGGCTAGTTATGTTTAATAATTTCGTTTTGGATTAACGGTTAGTGATAGAGCTGCCATGTGAGCCATCAGGGTTAAAGTTTATACTAAAACTAAATATTTATTATACTATTAAACCTTACAAGTGTTAACACAAAAGATATGCATTATTTTTTGTTATGGCTTGGATTTCATAATATAACATTTTAACAAGAGTAAAGCTGGGTTCACCACAAATAATACGAAACGGACTCTAGGGCAATTATCTAGGTTTAATTAATTGATACAATTATAATCGCGCGAAACGCGTAAACACAACGCTGTGTGGCTCTAATATTTAGACACCACAACAAAAAGTCAAAGTGTGCCGTAATATTTTACCAATTTGTTGTAACGTCGAAAGCCACGAATTGTGGGTTCGTTTTATTTGTATAAGTAATAAATTTGATTAGAACCAAAGCAGGGATAAATTTAATCTGATGAGTGAGTGAGCGATTTGAAAAAAAGATAAATTCAGATTCCGCAAACACACGACCGATTCGTACATTAGGTGCGGTAAGATAAAAAGCATTGAATATGAAAAGTCAAAATCAATTGCACGCTTATCCTGATTTTGCATCAAATTGATTGGATTTCCATGAACTACACGCACAACCATCAGAAGAAGTGAACGAGTACTAATATAGAAAGAGATGTGGACAAATTAAACGGCTGCTTTGAATAGCGAATCCACCGGGATTCTCTACTGAGACTGAACATGTGCCTCCGGATCAAAGTTACCATCCGAATAGAGTGTCTCTGCATGCAGCAAATTAAAATTCGATCCACACCAATGAACATGATAAGCACTAATTTCTTTAATTAAATATTTACATAATTCTAATAAACGCTCATGAAATTGTGTATGGAAAATTGACGTATTTAACTGTGACACGGATTAATGTGAAACGTAAAACTAGAATATAAAATGTATTTTTGATTCGCGATCAAAACATGATGAGACACATGGAACAACATAGTCTATTTCTGTGCATTTGTGTACGTGAACGCTTGTACTTTTTACTTTCATTTTATTTGTAATTATAAACAGAGTATTACTGTTCAGTTATAGCGTATGTGTGTACTAAAATATTCTATAAACACCGTAAATAAAGGCTTTAGAGTTTATTCATAAATCTAAATAGAACAAATATTACTAAATACTTGTCGAGTCAGTATATTTTATAGAAATCTTAAGTAAATACAGTTATTCTAGGTTTACTTCGTATTTAACAATTCCTGTGAATTATCACATTCTTTTTTATACAGCCACTAAAACATTTTGGTTAAGCTCTGTAGACTTTCTTTACGAATGTTTTCATGACCAATTAGTTAAACAACAAAAAAGATAATAAAAATTAGATACTTTTTTCGGCTTAATTTAATTTTAAACACGTTTACTTCAATAGTCCGCAACAACCATACGTCACAATCAAAAGAAACTAGATTGAAATTGTACGTTTACACTACTTTAGAATCGAGCATTTTAAATCTAAAATATTTTTTTTAGAAACAACAATAAACTAAGTTTACAATTCAATTGTAGGTTTGTTTTTGAATAGAAATTAACCACAACAAACGTCAAACGAAATAAACAACGATACAAAAGTATATGAAAACGTAGCAAATTACTAACTTATAAGTTTAAAAAAATGTGAATCTTCTATATTAGGTCGAGAAACTGGATAAAATAATAATTTTTGAAATGAAACTGATATTCTACGACAGTATTTTATTTTAATTAATTGTTGATAAGTACTTTTCATTTTATTTTTAAAAGTTGTTTAAGCCAGCAGGAAATTTCATGTTGTTAAGTTATTAGCAGTTTTTGTTTACAAAATGACGTAAGGTCTATAAGGATTATATCGCAGGGTAAATTATGTCTAAAGAGCTCAAATGGTGGGCCATAGAAGCTTCTAATTTACTTGCATATATTGCACTTGTTTTTAAAATTTAATAAATGCAAAAAAAAATGCAAGTGTATATTATATAAAATCTAAAATGTATGCTAATACTTCCCTGGCCGTATGAAAATAAGATACGAGTAATAAAACATTTTAAAAATTGCATACTGAACAACACATTTTACGATTGCTACCGACACGATTTTTTCTGTCATAAAATTCAGATTGATGCAATTTTCAGCCATGATGCTTCCGCACTAGAATAGTTGTTTAGACTATTGTTCCATTGAAAAACATAATAATCAGTAATCACCAATACAAACTACCAATTTAAAGTTTGTTTTTTGATCTGCAATGCTACTATAATAAAAGATAATGTTTTGCATTGTATAATTTCGATTTATTTGGAATATATTTAGCTACAAAGGAACAAATCTAATAATAATCGTCATTTGTATTCAATTTCTATTAAGTATATGAGAAAAGTTGAAAACACCAGACAAATAAAGATCGTTATGGTGGATATTGTTCTTTATCTCTTATTCTGTTGAAACTTTTCTATCCCTCGCTTTATTTTATATCTTTCCGGACAAAACAGCTCCACGTCAAAACTTTCAACCATTTACAAATATGTAGAACAATATCACTCTATTTAAATAGATATTATTATACTTTGAAAAAGTTTGAAAATAACTTTAAAATAGAATAAATTTTATTGAATAATATAAATCGAGGTTATTTCATCTACAAACCAATTGAACATTGACGTTCTCCATTGCATGATTGAACATTGACAAATATAGATATTTTAACTACCAATAGAAATTTAATTTAAAACGTTCAATAAATAAAATTAACCTATTTATTTTAAATAATTATAAACTTTGGGTTGTATACTATAAAAAGCATGTGTGAAATGTTTGAGGGATATAAATGAAGTTTGATGTGAAGTGTGTAAAAAATACAGAGTTGAATAGCGAAAGGTTGTAAAAGGATTTGTTCCATTCATGAGAGAAGGCGTTATTAATCTTTAACTAATCGTACATAAGAAGCCGAAAGTGGTCAGTTTTGTGTATCATGTGTCTCTAAGCAGAAAGGAAACATTTATTCCAGATCTGATGAAAAAAAATAAAAAGGTTGTGGAAAAAAATAAATTTGAAAGAATATCAATACGTGTGAACACTTCACTTCATTTTTGTGGGAAATATTATGATCGCTTTGTGGCTTTCCCTTTGAAGATATGCAATAAATTTTACAAATTTAAATTCGTAATTTTAAGTTACAGAGTTTACTAAGAAAATCCATAATAAATTACAATTATTGTTATAGAAATTCTGTTTAAAAAACCTAAAAAATGTTTAAATTGGAAAATAATTAACGTAATATGATGGTTTTTTTATTTTAGTATAATTTAAAATATAATTTAAATATTTCGCCTTTAAATAGCCACATGATTTTTTTCATTTCAGAATATTATTAAATAAACATAAATTAGGCAGGGTAACTACGAATAAATTGACATTGCTTATATTTTGTTGAATTAAACCTGCGGCACATTTGAACATTAAACGATATGTGTACCAGTGATAACATTACGTTTGATCGTAAGGGAAAATCGTTGTTTAAAGCTCACAATTTAATATGAGGTCAAAGTGTTGTTATTTTTACAGTGATAGCTGAGTATATTAATCTCATTATAGTATTCAACTGGGTTCCATTGTTTTAAATAATTTATCAACTTGTTTTTGGGTTATAAAGGTGTGTAAATAATTAACTTTACACTGTGAAAAAATACCGGAAGACAGGAAATGTTTCAGTTTTCATTTGTTTTTTAGCATTTTATCTCCTACCTCATATTTCAATTCTTACTTCAGGTGAACAATTTAAAAATATATTTTACTGTTCGCAGAATAACGTAACTGTGAGACCATTACATAAATTCAAAGTATTTTATGTTGTTTGATGTTATAGTAAATTTATACAACTACTGACAATAATTACCCTTTTAACTAAAAGATTAGAACTTATTAACTCTACAGATATTCTTCTGCATTTTAGCGTAATCGCTAATATGAGTTACTGTACTATAGTTAAATATATGTTCATAGTAAAATAGAAAGTATTACTTATTTTTATTTCGATATTTTAAACGATATACACGTGTCGAGCGACTCTAAATAAATGTTGACTATTTTAGCGATGTCATCTGTTTGTTTATGACGATATTTACAACGTAGTTCCACACAGAGTATCTCTGAATAACCAATATACTTCTAAGAGTTTCAAAGGAGGCTAGAACTAGCCTTAGTTGCATAATGTTGCGACGTTGCAAAGCCTATTGGCCTGGGGTATGTATGTATGCATGTGTGTATGTACATACATCTCTATACACTTTATGCTGTCCCTCTGTCCTTTGACGCTTTCTGTGCAAGATCAGTTATTGCACCTTACACAGAATTACTTCCAATTCTTTCATATCTCATATGCACCATTAAGCAAAGCGAATATCAATAAGTTTCATCCGTGTTTATATTGATAATACAAAAGTATAAGTCAAGCGACAACAATCGCTATTGACTATTGATTGAACTAAGATATATATTATATGTCGGATATTTTATCAGCTATAAGGCTAGACAAATATCGGGACGATCAAATTTTTAATCTATATGTCACTGATAAACCCATATCAACTTCTAAAGCGTCGAAATGTTCACTTATGTTACATATCACTTATATAAAAACGTCAAAATATCCAAGTTACATACATAAATTGAATAGATTTTGTTTTCTCTGCAAAGAAAATAAAGTGATTTGAACTTTTAAATATTATTTCTGATTCTGAATCACGAATTCACTTTAAGTATTAAGCTGTCTAGCATTTGAAGCTTTTTATTGTATAATTTACAGCTCCACCATCTATAGGTATATCAATCTTGTATGCAACATGAAAAAATGTGATTTGTCATGCATCAATGTCATTTGGACATTCAGGAGGAAAAGAAAATGCTGATATACACATTGTACCTTATTTCTAATAAAAATATTATATAAACAATTGAGAAACAAATTTTGTTTCAGTCTGTTTATCCTGGCTTTGTTTTTGTTTTTTATTGTAAAAATCGAAAGCTAAATTTAAACATCGTTTATGATATATGTACACCTTCGAACATAAGTATTGTCTCTTTATAGCCACCTAAAGTCTTGCAACCAGCATTGCATGATTTTAATGCAAGTTATGCAGCACGCACAAAATCAGTTAAATTACGTAGGTGAATCCATATCATTCGCTTATTATGGTAGGGTGGACCACCCCTACCATAATAAGCGAATGATATGGATTCACGTGCATATTTATCCACTTATTCCTAGGACGACCCCACATTATCACACCAGGCATCTCGCCTAAGTAAACCTTCTTATTTGATAAATTCGATAAGTTCAATCAACTAGTTTTCGCTAAATAAAAAAAAACATTTTTGCCCCACTCTTTTCTTGATTAAACAGTATAGCAACATGTCTGACAGAGACTACCGATTACAGCATGTTCTGAACTAAACCAGACAAACAAACGCGAATAGAAGCCTTTCCCTTAAACATATGGTTAACGTAAATGTTATAAATGCAAAAAATAATACAAAATATTGTTACGAATTTGAGACTACCGATTACAGCATGTCCTGAACTAAACCAGAAAAACAAACGCGACGCCATTCTTTTAAACATATGGTTAACATAAACGTTATAAATGCGGAAAAGAATACAAAATATTATTATGAATTTGGGAAAATATCATTCATCCTCTAAACATTAGTGTATAATATTTCAATAATGCACTGTTGTTTTTCACACTGTTTTAGTAAATAAATTTCGGTTCTATTCCACTCTTATCTGACCTAAAAACAAGTTGATTTATTTTCATGGCTGCTTATGGCTTTGAGCAGTGGCCGACTATAAAATTTATGAAGTTGTAGTACGTTGTTTACACGCATACATCCAACCATCCGACCCGTCCGTCCCATATCTATACCACGTATAAGTAGACATCTACACGAGATTCTATTTAACAAAATATTTCACTAAATAATTAATCTTGTGCTGTAGACGTTATATTACATCGTAGAAAACTTTTAGTTATAAAACTAATAAATATCGAAACTTTAAAATGTGTTTAAGACATAGTTTAACTTGTTTTAATTTTTTTTCTTTTATTACACCAAAAGACGTCGCTAATGGACGATGCTGCTTTTTCGGGCTTGAGTAATATTTTGAGTGCTGCGTATATTTTGAAAAGGAAATGTCATTCTAATTCTATTTTGTTTATTTAAAAATTGTAGACTGCGCAATAATGGTTTAAATGTAATTCAAATTGTCATAGATATTTATAAAATATAATATATTTCTAGTCTTATAACGCCTATTTTGTAAGATTTTGTAACACTTACTTAATTAAGTGTTGCAGAATGAAATGGGATCTTAAATTTTAATTTAAAATATTGATTCAAATACAACACTTGTTATTCAACTTAGAACACATCTAATATTACTTCCTTTTCCATATGGATTGTATACATATTGATTGTAGGTAATGGTTGATTCAAATGGCAAGGATGCGTGAAATTATATCACCAAGAGTAATTATTTTAATTAAAATTTTCTGCTGCATTAAGCATTGACTAATTAATTATTTAAAATTAAATTACTGCATGTCAACTTGAACATGATATTTTTCACTTCCATCTAAAACTTTGTAAAAATATACAATTTATATTTGAGAAGTTTTATAAATTTATAACTTTGGTTATTATAAGGTTTACAAAATATAATATTAAATGAATTGTGAGGATAAATAAACACATGTTTCCATTTGTCTACACGATCTGATGATATTGTTTGTTCCAGGAGTGTCCTGAGGGAGTTGTTCATGAGGACTGTTTCAAGGACATTTACGCGAAGTTCTTCCCTCATGGCAGTAAGTATATTTACTCCAAGTTACTCTTTTATTGTTGTACCGCTTCCAATTACATTTTTTCTTCTCCCACTGAGATATACAGATTATTTAATTGTCCAAATGAGATACATAAATGAAATTTGCAACTGTAACACTACAGTTGATTTTGTAACCTTAACAGAAACTGTATCTTTATTCATTTCGTAAAAATACCATCTATTTTGATATGAAAAAATATAGAACGTAATAAAAAGCAAACAATTATACTTTGTTTAGAAGAGCTGGTGTAAATGTTGTTATACAAAGCTCTGATTTGTCTCTAAATGACAAACAAGCACTTTGTAATCAAAGTTTACAGCCCTCTCCAGCGGTAGTAGTTTAAAGTCATCATGTGGCAGCGCCATCCAAATAACTCCAGAGACTGATGGTCAATTCAATGCGAATGATTATTGTGCCAAAACACAATGTTTACACCAAACAGCTAAAACGATTAAATTTTACTACAGTTGGCAACAATGCTTATTTGTACAGTCGTCTAGAGTTTTATTTGTTTGCATGTTCATCTCAATCTCATCCAATACGCGGACATGTACGCCGTAGTTCCTTTCCGATGCTCTAGTTCCAGTTCCAGTTCCATTTTTTGTTTCGTTTGGGGATTAATATTTGTTTGCTTTGCAAACATTCATTTTCGCAGAATAAAGCAAAAACTGAATTGGCTCGTTAAAATGTTTATAAGAAGAACAAATCTGTATTTGTTTTAAGAGCATAATGTATCTACGTCAAAAACGTAGATTCGTTTATAAATGATACTGCATTGCCAAAACGAGTCTAAATTTTTTTTTATTATTAGTCCCAAATGCTAAATAGGGTAATGATGTATACATATGTAACCGAACAGCAAAATTGCGACGAATATTATAATATGTTGTGAGCTTATTGTGTCGCGCTAGTATTGGCAGAAAAGTGTTCGTGTGTTGCTGTCATGTCATGTGGTTTGTCTGTGCATAGCATAACACGATAATACTATGCATACCCAGCATTCTCAGTCAACTTGTAAATTTCGCACGCACATATTTGAATATATAATAAAATTCATTCAACTACTTTGCATTCTCCGTATTCAAAATAATCTACTCTGGTTTCTATCTCTCTCAATTTCCTTTGTCTTGCTACTTCTCTATCTTCTTTATGCCCCGGGGAAAGCATTATTTCGAAAATTATATAATAAATAAACTTAGTTTACCTATTTAAAATTATCTTATATTCTAAATGTTGTTTGTTTTAAAATTTCGTTAATGTTTCTGTACATAAGTATAAGTTACTTGCGGTTAGATAATTTCAACATTCGTATTTTATTCAGAAAATAATGTAGTCATGTTCGTCACTAATTGGGTTATTTACGGTCAACTCAAAAGGCAAGGGTTGCGTCTATGTTAGTTCATTAAACGTGTAATTGATGACGTCAAAGTGACGTTGTAAATAACCGTGGCAACTTAGACAATGAAAAACGTTTTGTATCTCTTGAAATATCATTAAATTATTAACCCAAACCCTCAATAAAACCGAGGATAAAAAATGGATTACCTAATTTAGCTAAACAATTGATTGCCCAACGTGTATATTAAATGTAACAACACAAAAAGTTTAGATATAAAAACGCAATACATTTGGCGAAAGCTCAATTGCCTGAGCAATGTAATGAAATGGTCGATTACCCCGATTTACGGTAGATAATTTAAAACAGACGACAGTAGAAACCGTTTTCCTTCACATAATAATTAATTCCCCAACATTTTGTTGCAATTTAAACTTAAGCAAACTACACAAAAACTACAAATATAAAATGCCAAAAAGCATGATGAAATTATTAATGTAGGAGGAGACACTATAAAGTTAATTTTCTTGATTAATATAATAAAACTAGTGCCATAAAGTAGTAAACGTTAGTTATATTTATGACCACCGTTTCGTATGAGGAGAACAGGAAAAAGCGGCGAAACATCAGTCAATTTTTATTTATTTTTTGTTCCCTGTGTGACGGTAAAAATATTTTGCTTGTGGTGGCATAAAGTGTTGCGGCAAAAGAAGACTTCGCAGAAAATCACGCCGGATATTCTCTTTGTGGAAAACAACGTTTCAGTTCCACTTGAACATTCTTCTAGAGTCTGGACATACTTTTAATGAACAATCTTGTTAGAGATAATCGTTTAATTCTATATAACAAAAGTAATATATTTTTGAAAATATATCTAGACTTATGAAGAAAGTCCACACGAATAAAACATTTTATTGAAACACGTAATTTTTGCAGAGTAATCATACTCTGTTTGTTATATAGGATGAGCCATCTGTTGGTTTCTTCTTGAAATGCGAGTTATTTCGACAGTTTGCAACACCGTCGCGCTTGATATTGATAGATATATAGTGTCAAGCTGTAAGGAGGTTTGACACTACATATCTATTAATATCAAACGCGTCAAAGTGTTGCAAACTGTCGAAATAACACGTACTTCGAAAAGAAGCCAACAGATGGTCCATATATATATATATATATATATATATATATATATATATATATATATATATATATATATATATATATATAAAACTATTATATAATGTATATAGCAAATCGGTAATATATATATATATATATATATATATATATATATATATATATATATATATATATATATATATATTTTATTATTATTAATTTTAATTAATATGTTTATTTTGTTGCATGGTTTTATGCCAATCATGTATGACTACAAAAAAATATAAATAAATAAAGCCTCGCATGTTTAAACACCAAACGCTTGATCGCCGCAATCGAGGAGATTTATTTTAATCGCTAGTCGAAACGATTTCCCAAAATATGAACATTCAATTTAATTTTTACGATAAAATACCAATGCACGCAACTAAATCACGGCTTTTTCATGAATATATTTACCTACCTAGTACTTAACTAATATGTGTATGCGCGACAAAACGCGTGACAAATATTGTGTTGATTACCACTTCGAAAATCAAAGCTTTAGTTACATTAGGGTTGTTTCTTTTTGTTACAGATTCTAGTCTATATGCACATTACGTGTTCAAAGCGTTCGATGTAAATTGCAATGGCGCTATTAGTTTCAGGGTAAGTTATATATTACTAAAATTCGTTATGTTATACATCTAATTATAATTATCTGCTGTTACTATTGTAAGTGCATAATCAACGCTCTATATAAAGTGCACATGTTTCCATGCCAATGCCATATATACAGTGTCGACTTACTTCACACGTAGACTGACTTTTTAAGCGCTGAAATATGTATATGCTTTACTTAGATAGGGAAAATGTAAGAAAATAGACAAGTATGCGTAAAAATAGCTATTGCATAATAGAAAATAGACTTTCTTTCACTATGGTCTATTAGGCTATTATAATATGATCAACTGTCTTTCTTTTTAACAGCTGCCAAATCGGTAAGATTTAAAAAGATAGATGGGGTACAGCGCATAAACTTTATAGCACACGTATGTATGTATGTGCAACCGTTTACATAAAAGCGAAAACAATTTCATTATATGACAACTCGCTTTCCAATCGCTAATCTAAAGCCCTATAGACACCCTTAGAAATCGACCATTTTTATCGAAAGCTCCACGGAATATCCGACCTAGAGAAAGACACTTGACGATAAATGATGGCATCTTGTCGAAACAGGCGAAATTCATCATTTGACACAAGAATAAATTTACGAGATCAAAGTACCGCTGGGACAAGTTCCATAGCACTATACGCCTGTGACGTGTCGAATCGGTAAAGTGGAGGGGGTGATAAAGCACATATCTTTGTTCGCATCTATATGGAGGGATGTGTTAAAAGGAGATGGAAAACCAAGCAGCATGTGTGTTTGATGGCAGACAGGGATACGGCGGACACATTGAGCTATTTCATTTGAATGCTGCTGACATGAATATACAACTGGGGGCATATATACTATCAACATATAATTTATATGCACAAACCAAACTATAACTTACATTATTATTTTCAAACGAAATTACGAATAAATATATATATATATATATATATATATATATATATATATATATATATATATATATATATAAATATATATATATATATATATATATATATATATATATATATATATATATATATATATATATATATATATATATATATATATATATATATATATATATATATATATATATATATATATATATATATATATATATATATATATATATATATATATATATATATATATATATATATATATATATATATATATATATATATATATATATATATATATATATATATATATATATATATATATATATATATATATATATATATATATATATATATATATATATATTTATATATATAAATTCATATATTTGTATTAGGCGAACAGAATGCTTGAGAAACCAAATTTATAAGTGATTATTTCCAATAGCTGGTGTTAAATCAATTTTAGAAATAGTGTGGCCATAATATATGTGCCGAAAACTATATAGTATACTTATTGATGAAACGAACCCCAATTTTGTTTGCATCACGTGCGGTTTTAAGCCAAGTATTATAACACAAATGCAATTCCATAGCCTGTCACAGAATGCTCGACCATATGTCTTGACCTATTTTATAGCCCTGTCCCGGTAACCATAGATTTGATAAGAACGGACGGAGAAACGCTATAATTTACGACCTACATCACGGGAAATACGCGCTATTTACTTTTCAGAATCACAGAGCCCACACCATCCTCACAAGACACTTCTCGCAAGATACGCCGTATCTATAGAGGTACTAAAGGAATCTTCGCACCAAAATCGCGCAACTTTCCATTGGTGATTGTCGAGAAACGTATTTCTTCTATTGATAGATACGTAATAATGGTTCCCTATTTCTTGCCCAACTTACAGGGATTTTGTTTACATTGATGTGATCTATAACGATGATAATAAATCTGAATAAATTGTTATTAATGTATAGATGTTATATTCTTTCAATTTGTAAGTTTGACAAATATGGCTAAACCCTATAAGCAATGTGGAATTAATTTTCTATCAAATGTAGACTTATACGTATATGTAGTATAGCTACCCTACATGAGATTAATGGTAAAACGTAATAGATAGAGTTCAACTGTTGCTATATGTAGTATATACGTAGGTATGTGAGTATCGTTGCTAAAACCATAAATACCGACACATTTAGGGATTTAGGTCACATAATAATATCACAGCACGCTTAATGATATTTATTACAGGAAGGGTGGATATATCTACCTCTTAATAAACATCGTAACAAATTTATTTCTCTAATATATTTGGAATATATGGTGTACTATTACTATATAAATTGATTTAGCCGTATAATCAAGTTGATATGCTAGTATCTATCAACAAAATGCATATCGCAATTCTTCGTTTAAAATATAATACAGAACAAATTAACCAATTTTTATGCTAAACTAGCTAATATCGAGTCACATGCTGTTATTCAATATACTTTTATAGGTGCTATAAGTTCCATCTTAGGCTGAACAAGACAATGTTGGTCCTATAACTGCCTCCCAAATATATATTAGTTGTAAGATATAAGATAAGAGACAGATTAAGTGATTTTTATCTTGAACTTGATCTCATCATACATACATACATACATACATATCTTCATGCCTATTCCCATCATATGGGGTGGCAGAAAACCCTTTACATCCATTCCCATCTTGACAATCTTTCACCATTCAACTCTATCCTTATGATGTACGATGCATTATAACATGCAATAATTGGAAAAGTTGGTATTTCCGTATATTATAAATGAATTCTGGAAACAATGTTATGGCAATTGAATTGATTAATTTCCATTACTATTCACATTGCATTGCAATGGGCAAAAAGAGCACATCACACTCCAGAATACATGAACACCACTAAAATACTTTAGTCGCATCGTGACGTCGTTAAATGTAGGACAATTTTAAATTTTACGACGTGCTCTTTAGGTCCTTCAAGAGCTTAGCTTATAACCACCAATTTTTATAATTATCTACTCGCTATGTCCTATAGTTTGCTTCATGGCTGGTAAATGTTTCTCTAACAATACAGTGACCTTCAAATGCTTTACTAGTTTCTGGATCCTGCTGATGTAATCATTTTCCCCTTCAACAGATTCTTATACAAGTCGGATTTTGTTCTACGTAATACAAGAGAGCAAATTAGAGTGGCGCTCTGCTTTGAATTTAAATGTTTTCCTTTTGTACTTATTGTTTCAAACTGACAAAATGGTGCCCACATTGCAGCGTTTTTATATTCTGCAGATGCAACGCTTCAAATTAACGCAATTAATTTATACAAAAAAAGTTATACACAATAAAAAATTATACAATACACATTGTGCAACTCTTTCAATTATTTGTGTATATTTGCATTCTTATTTCTTATGAATATTATTTATTGAATTAGGTATTACAAATACATTTATGATTCGATTTAAAATTTAACTCCCCTCATACGCTTTTGTATCATATACGAATATTATTGCACAAATCTGTTACAAAATGTGCATACTAAAGTTATCACAATTAAATATAATAATATAGTCTCTTATCTGATATTATATGACATTATAATATTATATTTAATTGTTTTGACCTTTATTATGTATATTGGACGTTTGTGTAATTTTTTTAAAATCTATTTCTGCTATTTTATAGTATAATACAATATAAAACTCGGTATTGATTTTTTTTAATAAAACGGCGTCTAGAATTTCATCTCGGGTCTGATTAAAATTTTAACAGAAAATGTGTCGGCGATATCTCTTCGAAACGGCCCCAATCCGGATATACACACAGTACATACATCATGTGGTCAATATGCCACGCGCACTCCCGCGCATACATGACTGTAATTTGTGGCTGTTTATATTCGTATTTATGTAAATATGTTGTATAACCCTTTTTACATAATAAATACAAAATCGGCGACAATATTTCTATTTTCAATTCTATATTGCCAGAAACAAAAATAATCTTTCCTCTTCCAACATGTAAATATGTACATACATACATCCATGCATAGATAGCAACGGCTCTTTTTGAATGTGTCAGCATACATTTATAATATATTATACGAACGATATAGAAACAATTTGTTTTTGACAGTGTACGCTTTTGACGATTGAATATATTAAAGCTCATTAAAACTAATTTATTTATAATTACACAAATGTATATGTTTGAAACAAAAGAGTCAAGATTTTCATTTTCTTATACGAACTAATAAGTAAAATCACGAAAATTCGAGATTTTAACTAATTTTTACATTTCATTGTTATAGAGAATATAATTATATTTCTGTTTGTTGATTTATTACATTTTTATTAGTATCGTTTCTATCTAAATGTGCAGAAGATTTTAAAGCTGGTGAATGCAATTAAACTTGATCTAAATATTTGTGTATTATTTGGAAATAGACGACTTTATAGCTCAGAGAATTTATAGATTTACTTTATTCATGTATTCCTCGTACGTACATTGAAAATTAGAGTTTAAATTATCATTCATCTAACCTTGAAGTTCGTATAAATTCATACGATTGAAAGATTAGAGAATCGCAGAAGCTCTGCAAGATATTTACATATTTGTACGTATTGTATTTTAACTGCATTACCATCCATTCGCAAATAAAATTGCGCGTTTGCCAAACGATCCAGTCATAAGTACTTTTACAGTTATTTGGTATCCAAAAACAGTAGTCAGGTAGAATATCATCAAATAATATGATTTCCATTGAAATTTATTCACTGACTGAATTCAATGTCAAAACGAAATGTTACCTGAGAAGTATCGCAAATTATATATACTTCGGCGTTGTTTTTCTTAGTAATATGGGAAATAAAAACACAGAAACGTAAAGCTATATGCTTTGATCAAATCACGAAATTGTAAAACACATTCACGATATCATATTTTTCTTTTTCTCTTGTTTGTTTATGCATTAAAAAAATTTCAAGTATACACTCATATATGTTTTGCTATTCACGCCAGTGACAAATAGTGTGTCCCGCGTGATCTTTTCACGTCGCTATACGATCTAAATAAATCACCGGAAGTTGTTATATCCTATTTTCATTCTTTTTCTTCATGGGTTGCTTGTGTCACAATTCCAAACTCCGAATCTCGTCTTCACTATATGAGTGTATAGTATCGAATTAAAATTCACAATATATATATATATATATATATATATATATATATATATATATATATATATATATATATATATATATTATATATATATATATATATATATATATATATATATATGTATATATATATATATATATATATATATATATATATATATATATATATATATATATATATATATATATATATATATATATATATATATATAGTTTATTTTCGATGTAGAACAAAAACATTATCGATTACCTAAGTCTCAAAGTAAATTTTATAATTTTGCTATCAATTTCGCGCGCACACACACACACACACATACTATATATATAGATATATATATATATATATATATATATATATATATATATATATATATATACTATATATATATATATATATATATATATATATATATATATATATATATATATATATATATATCTTCACAGTTTTCGTTAAAATGAAATGAATTCATATAAATGTGCATACAAAAATTAAATATTTAACTTATTTCTTAGTTCATATAATAAAAATTCATAATTTATTGTTACAACTTCAAAATACGCATTTATTTATATGGTTCTTATATAGAAATGGCTATTTTGCGAAATGGCTCTTTGAGAACGACTATATTGAGATCGGCTCAATTGAAGTGAAATCGGAGGAATCTATTTTCAAAAAATATGTATTGGAATTTGAATACAATGCCATTCCAAACTGCCTGTTTCCCTTCAAACTCTTCAACTATAGATATACATTCGTCTTCTGAATATAGGCCAACGACTTGTCAAAGAATGGATAGAAAACAGATTAGGTACTACTGTGATTGTTGTGATGTTATTTGTCCAGGGAGTTGAGGGTTGCAATAAAATCGACCCTAAAATATAATACTTAAATTTGGATTATACTATTATAGTATTTATGATCGTATTAAACGAATATAAAATTATGTCAAAGTATGCTTCGGTTTATTTGATTATACTTTGAAATCAAATCGTAATATTATTTCCAAAGTAATATCATAACTTATGTATTTAAGAACATATAGAAAATTTAAATTTATGTGTGTATCTAATAATTAATATGATTATTATTTTCTTTCCTGTCTGTTTGTATTTGCAAAAAGTTGGTAATGCCATTATAATGGCGGCTACAAATTATGTAAAGTTTTTATTTATTTTATATTCGCTCATTATAACACTGAGCTAGCTACCGCAACGTAGTATGTACTTTTGGATTATCAGTTTTTTGAACCCTTAAGTTATCATCGTGCACGCCAACAACGGTTTCATATTACTTTTAGATGTAATATGTGACTTATATAAGTATAACCTTTCATTACACAACTCAGCCATGTTTGCCTAAGTTTAGAATTGAGTTCAAAACTAATTTCATTAAAATATCATTATTTATTTGTGATCGAAGTGAGCTGTAATAGCTTTCACCTACTTTCTTTTGTTGTGGCTTGATAAATTTTAGAACATCCTACAACTTTTTTTTTTTTTTGGTGCATCATCCAAGTAGTCTTTGTCCACTTCGGCCACTGATTGAAACAATAGTTTTAGACAGTCGATATATCAATCTGAAGTTCAAGTGAACAATAATTAACTTTTTAAGTTGTCCGGCTTGGTGACGAGATGAGATTGATTGTATAAACATCTGTTTGGTGCTTTGCCAGTCGGAAGGCCATCGCCAGTGGCTGATAACGTACACTGTGGGTAGCAAATTTAACTCGTCGATATTTTACTTGGGTTACATTTCTTTTCTAACTCATCTACGACCTTTACTTCTTCTTTTTTAGTGTTAGAACCTTCTAGAGAATTGTCCAATTTCTTTCATTGTGATTTAGAATTTACGTCAATCCACATTTTGATATTAATTATTTAAAAATGACAAAACTAGTTGCGCCTAAGTTTTTTATAGAACCGCGATATTTTCTTTGTGTCTTCGAGAGTTTCACAACAATTACAAAAAAATTCATCTAAATACGCTTTTGTAAGGAACAAATGCAATACGTATATTACTTAAGAGTAATGTTTAGATTTGTATTCCATTTGTAGAAATTTAAATCATTCTAATTTATGGTTTTATACAGTATTTTGAGCATTTTGTTAATAACTTTATAAATTATCTATGTTTGCGTATGAAATTTAAAAATGTGTTGTCACCATTTAAAAATTCCAATTTTATTTCATTTCTAAATGTCTTGTAACGTAGGTGCTCCATGCACACAAAAGTGTACGTAAATCTGGTATGAATACAAATATGATTTATCTTACATGTCCGCTGTCTGTATAATGCACCCTCCCCCCTAACGCTTCCATAAATATAGCATAAAAATGGATATGAATGATGAATAGGTACTCGACATTATATGCTAACGTGATACATTAACGTAACTCTATGACTACGAAACCAAAAACTTGACTGAAAAATCTGGTGCTTAATGCTCGATTTCACAGCCTCCTTAGTAGAAGGATACAACACTTTTAGCTGCTTTTTATTTTCTTTTACGAAGTAATAAGTAAGTATTGTAATCACGAAAAAAAAATTCTCGGAATTTTAACGGAAATACACCTTTTGACCTTCCCTGAATCGAGTCTGACTATTTTTTTTTCTTGTAACTAGGTTATAAACGCAATCAAGAATTATATCGATCGATGCTAAAAAAAAATCATACATATAGAATTCTGAATACAGATTTTTTTTTTGCATTGGTAACGAATTCCGTGTGCAGGTTGCAAATTCAGCAATTGCTGCAGTGGAGAATAAATAAAATCTAGTTGAAACTGTTTTAAATTTTATAGACTTGCTGATTTTTCTATCGGGTTCTTGCTTAGAAATAAATTAAAATGTAAACTGTTGGATTAAAATTTATTTGTAAAACTGACCGAAATTTTAATCCTGGAAAAATATCATTTTGTTCGTGCGATTTAGTTGTCAGTTTTTACAGTGAATTCAGTAGATGTATGTACAGCATGAAACATATTAGTCTAAAAGATAAAAAATATATAATTCAGTTTTATATAAAATTGCATTATTCATCTGTTTTATTGGAAAAATTGACAGCTTAATATCAAGAGCAATCAAAATGTAAATGATGGCCATTATAAATGTCTACTTTGTATGTTTTAGAAAATATTCATATTATGATTAAAACGTCAGTTACTACAGAAAGTAAACATTTCTATTAATTATAAACTTTTTTTCTTATAGTTTCGTAATATAGATGGAATGAATGTAAAAGGTTTTCTACCACCCCATATGATGGGAATAGGCATGATGTTATGTATGTATGTATGAAAATGATAAGCTAATTTTTATCACGATTTGAGCTCAGTATACATAAAATAGGAAAATGGATTCATTATGTATTTGTAAAATAAATAATAAAATAAATATATCTCTTTATTTTCTAAGCATTGAGTGATTATTTTCACTATATCAGTATTGAATGGAACCTTCCTCAATTTTATACTGACATTTCTCATTTCGCACCTTATTTGGTAGCATCATGTGGCGGTACTAGACAACCATTAAAAAAAGTCTTACAACACCTCATGTATAGAAGCGAGACCTAAAAATAAAAACCACTTCATGTTGTTCCACTCTCTTCCTCTCACGGGTACGGGTTTTTACCCAAAATATGAAACAGAAGTGTATTTTACATGGTGTTCTATTGTGAACGTGTGACATATTCTTACAGGCTCTTTTGTTCTCTTTCTTATCAGCTCGCCATAAACTGAAACTTTAAACTTAAGATCTGTATATGGTGGAAAAGAAAACCTTTTAATTTTGAATAGAATATTCAAATCAAAAGTGTGTATGCTCTAGTCAATTTTGCAGCTTCTGCAATATCTCCGAAATTGCTACATTTATAGTAAAAATAGTTAGTATTAAAATGAAAGATATTAATATTTTGCACAACTTTTGTTTGAAATGTTTCTTCAAAAAGTGTACCAGTTACAAGAAAATCCTTTTTATTTAAACAAAATATACCTATTACATATAAGAAAGTCCAGTGCAAGACACTGTAGATGTTTTATTACATTTCTATTTTCATGGAAAATATCGATCTACTGTATGGCTGGTGCAATGCTGATTTTGCTTGTAATGAGAGTGATTTGATGTTGTGAAATAAGCGTTGAGTATTTATATCATTGATATAATTCTCTGAACTTCCTACGAAAACACTGACGATTTTGGCTTTTATTCTATTCTCAGTATATCACCTTTTCCAAAAACACAGTTGCTATACATGTGGAAATATAATCATCGCATGATTTATGCTTAAAAATAACAACAATAGTTTCTGGAATTCATTATTAAATAATGTGCATACTCTACGACTAGATAATATATTGAATTAACAGCTGCAGTGCGTTATTAGTTACGAGTGAGTGAATAGAAATTAGTCTAAAATTTGCATTTGCATGTCGCACACGAAGCAGACAATATCTGAACATTTATTGAAAGCTCAAACAGTCACGGTATTTACATAGGACTCTTGAAGAGAAGTCGACCGATAACTTAAACTGTCTGCTTCATTCCTTAACTAAGGCACATTTTACATAGACAACGGTTAACTCGTAAATTAAATTTTCAATCAACCTCTACCGCTAAATCAACTCCTAAATAATACAAGACCAAAAGCCTGGAGAAGTTTGAGTGTCTCATTCCAAAATTATACCTAATAAATAAATAATGTTCTAAATTATTTGACTGAACTTTTAATATAAGAAAAATCATTTGTAATATAAAGAAATAAAATTTATTTAACCGCGTCAACATTTCAACATCAGAAGTAGATTTTGGTTTGGTTAAAAATTATTATTTAAAATATATCGTCAATTATTTAAAGCTGTTAGAGTATTTAAATTGATGAAGTATTTTTTTCTTTTGACGAAATATTATTAAGATGGGATTGGATGTAAAGGGTTTTCTGCCACCTCCTTTGATGGGAATAGGCATGAAGTTATGTTAAGTAATGGCAATTTTAGTTAAACGACAGCCTTGAAAGTAGCGAACTTTCAAATTGAAGTGCTAACATATACTGTTTGCTGTATGTATGTATGTAAAACGAAAATCATCATCATCTGGTTGGTTTCTGATGAGATGTGGATAAACCAGATTGTAATTCTGTACAGAAGTGGTGCTTTTGTTGACTGCATCACAAGAAATCCAGTCAAAAGTGCTCGGTTACTTTGATGCAAGTGCATGATGCGCTTTGATGCTATCATGGCGTTAGCTTACAGTAGAATTCCTGGTATTAAAAGGATATTTCACAGCACAGACTAAAACTACCTCCAGGATTGTATGGTTAGCATTTCTAAAGCTAAACAATACTTTTCAAAATGTTAAGCTGCATGTTGTCATGTATATTATAAAGAAACGTCTTTATAATAATATAGAGTGCGCCAACTGTTAGTTTCTTTTTTGAGTGCGTGTTAGTTCGACAGTTTGCGACACTGACGCACTTGATATTAATAGATATGTAGTGTCAAACGCTGTAAGGAGGTTTGATAATACATATCTATCAATGTCAAGCGCGTCAGTGCTGAAAACTGTCAAAATAACACACACTTCGAAAAGAATGGTTTAGCCTATATGAATATTAATTGTAATTATTATATGGCCAGTTAACAATTTTTTATTTTGCTTATTTAATCTTTAGTTTTTCGTTAAAAATCGAATTAAAATCTGCTTTCATGCAAAATACAATCAGTTTTATGTAAAAGAATACAATATGAACAATCTAAATAGAAGTATAGCACTTAATATAAATGTTTGTTGATCTATGATAGTAACTTTTATGCATATTATTAGTTGTGTAGTTTATGTTCTTGGATGTGAAGTATACCACTTTAATTTCAAGCACAATATACAAATGTAAATACGTCTATATTTCGTTATGTTAAGTAATCCTTTTAGCGGTGTCTTGTCGTTACGAATTAATGGAACGTTAATGAAATATTTTGTAGATATTTGATGACTGCGGAAGTAACTGTCTACCTATATATAAACAAATATCAAATAACAAACGAAAATTGTATAATATGCCTGTAATGGATACCTACCTGACCGTAATACAGATATCTTATTATAATGTTGACTTATCGTATTATCGTTATTATTTATGGGACTTCCGAGTGTATTACCTTGGAATTTTGTCAACCTAAATTTGTTTTTTTACGTAAATATTTTATTTTTCGAAATTATTAGCTCGTATTAAAAATCTACCAAATTACGACCAAAGAGCAGTATTAGAATATAATTTCCCTGTATGCAATATTAGTTCACTTAAAATTCGAATATTTATTTAAAAACCAAGTTTAGAGCAAAATGATTTATTAGAAAATAGAAGAAAAACTAGCAAATCTTATAAATATTAAATTAAATCCATTTAAAATTCATCAGAAAACATTTTGCATTTTTAACAACCTTACTAATAATATGTAAAATATACATATATAGCAATAGTAAACAGTACACAATATAATGGCATTTATAATATTTGAAATGTATTTTCTTTTGTTGCAGGACTTATTAGTGACGTTGTCAACATTGCTGCGCGGTTCCGTTTACGAACGGTTGCGGTGGACCTTCAAACTATACGACATCAACGGCGACGGATGCATAAGCCGCGGTGAGTTGGGCGAAATCGTACTTGCCGTGCACGAATTGATGGGCCGACGCGCCCATCAGGTGGAGGAAGACCGCAAAGCACGGGACCAGATCGATCGGGTGTTCCGGAAACTGGACCTGAACCAAGACGGCGTCATCACCATCGAGGAGTTCATGGAATCATGTCTGAAAGATGACGTGATCACTCGGTCGCTGCAGATGTTTGACACCGTCCTATGATGCCCGCTCCGCCACAATAAATATATGAATAATTTTAATAATAATAATAATAATACGTCTTCAGCGACACTTCTTATGCTACATATGTGGTGGTGGTGTTTTACGTGTGTTCTCGACGTGTTGTGTGTGTTGATTACTGATCTATGATTGGTTGGTTCATCAATCAATTAATTGTAATCGTGTCTATTAGAGAAAATTGTGGTCTTAATTGTACGAATTCGTTCTTTTTTAAAATTTCGTTTTAATGTATTTGTATGTACCTAACTTTATTTTTGCAAAAATGATTTTTAAACATATTCAAATTGACTTAATAATATTATAGTTATTTTATTTATGTTAAACTTTTATTTAATTTAGAAGTTATCGGGCTCGTTTTAATGTTAAAACTACTTTCGTTAATAGTTTTTCTAAAAAAAAATTTAGGACCACAGTTTTTGATGAAATCAACACCAAAAGTAATTTTTGTGCGAAATGAATAACTGATGGAAGAACTTTAGTGTGTTGTAGTTTATCTAATTTATAAATATAGTAAATCGAAATAAAATCTCCGTGTCTACAGACTGATGAAAAAATACATTAGTGCTTCTACCTATTATCAAAGAGTATCCATTGTATTATATACTGTTTGATATTAGGTCAGCTTCTTTTCCATATACTTGCCAAAAAATTAACGAAGATATTTTGTTCTTCCAACTAATGCATTTTTTCAAAAACAATGTAGACTTCTAGGGCATTATTTAGAAATTTTCAAATACATTTATGGTACATGACAATACAATGAAATGTTTTTTTATAAAAATCATATCATTTATGTTCAAATCACGCTACACTTTAATCAATGATAGAATTGTTTGTTTTTGTGATAAATGTCATGCAAATAAATATAACCAAGTAAACAGAATTGATTCGCAACATATTCATTTAATTTTTGCACTATGATGCCTAAATGTGTTTTTAATTTTCAAATGTTTAATTGTACACATATTCGTAGTGCTATAAAATATATTATGTTTTAATATATATGTATATATAAAATACACGTATAGTTGTCTCCTTATTTTTATTTACTTTTTCTAAATAATTATTAATATTAATGGATCGTAATGAATGTAATATATTTCTAAAAAAAATTATATAGATCATATATATATATATATATATATATATATATATATATATATATATATATATATATATGTATAGTTATTTTCGTCGTTGAATAATTATTGTATTCAAATACAAAATGAGATTATGTGGCAATAATAATTGAAAATTAACGCTGATATTGTACGTGTATTTTAAATGTAACCGCTCTTTTGCAATAATTTATTCATGTTTAGATTAAATTTGTATTAATTATATATGTATTAATTATATATGTATAAATAATTTCCCATAAAAAAGAAAATGTTGTCATATACCATGAAAATTTGTAAAGTTAATAATTGCCTGTATATTATAGTAACATTCATGAAGGTTTCTTTATGTGAATCGTAATAATTTTTAGCAATCATTAAATAAAATCCATCTCTAATGCATATATAGAATATCTTAAGAAATAATCTCTGAAAATATGATGGCATATGGTCATTGTATGAAAATAGACACCAAATCCCCATATAAATAATTAACATATATAGATAGGTAGGGTTCCCGTCAGATATTTGTGTAAACGGTTGAGCATTGTACATTTGACATCAACAATAAATACTAGATATTATTCGGATTGAGAACCACGAGCGCACTCATATGTTCAATCATTGCATCAGTTTCGCCTGTGAAATTACTAAAATTGTGTGTAAACAAATCTCCAAAATCAACAGGGTTACTTCAAGTATTTTGTAATTTCTATAATATTAATATCTGTAACTTAAACTATATATTTTCATATACGAAATAAAAATAACATACAAATCACACAAACACACACTATATATAATCAATACCATTTACAAGTAAACAGTTTACTTTTATAAGAAAAACACTTGTGATTGAGATTCATTATATGTATAATTTAAATCTACACATCAAAGAAAATGGCTTTAATATTTTCAAAACAAGAAGAAAAATGTTTGTATATTTGAACAGCTATTTCATCGTTTGCAAACATAAATCGTAATCCAAGGCATTTATTTTTTAATAAAGCTAAAACGTTTTGAATTTTAATATGATATTGAATTAGAAATTATATTTTGAATTCATAAAATTTGTTATCTACTACTAGAAGTCTTTGAGGTTTATTAAGGAAGTAAAACTAAAAATATCTATCGAAATTATCAGAAACTAAAGTAGATGAAATTTGTGAAACTATGAAATAGTTGGATTTCAATGTACAATTTGGTAAAGGTAACAATTGTGTAAAATTAAAAATGTTACAATTCATATGGATGGGTGTACTCTCGTGGTGTAAAACAATGCTCGTTGGGGGGAAAGCATGTGTTTTATTCTGAAAAACATGTGCTCCTACTATACTATCGTAAATGTGAAGTTAAGGAAAGAAAAATGTATTGGGCGCCTTGACGTTCAGCGAGTTAAAAATGTCTGTTGGATTGTATATTTTAAAAAAGAATTCTCTATATACCAACACCACAAAAACCATCCGATCAGCTCTGCGAGCTTCATACTCTTAAATTAAATTAAGTAAATTTTAATTAAATAAATAAATAAATAGAAATAAACGTGCAGCGGATCCTAAGCGAGAGGATCACCGTACCTGTTTTTAGTTCATTAAGATTTGTATCAATTTTTGCATCTTTTTATGAATATGAAAAAGAATCCATCTACTTAAGTAACTATATATTTTATTCCAATGTGTTTGTAAAGACAGAAAACAGAGCACTCGTTTTATCTTTTATATAAGATTTAAGAAAGAGCGATTTTTGCTGTTATATATTTTCACTGTTGTATAACTTTTACTACTTACATACCTACCTATAACACTGTACAAGACATTTTACATTTTTACTTGCCTTGACATTCAAAAGAGTACGTGTTTCTGATATATACAATGAAATACCCTGAGCTTCAAATTGTTATATCATCCATTATCTTACTGGGAAATTTAAACAAAATTAATATCGTTTAATATTTCTTTAATAAATTTTTATATTATTACACTAGCGTTTTTAACATTTTTAAATATATTTTACTTATTTATTACTATTTTCCTAGTTTCAAATACGTATTGCACTGTATATTTTCTATACAAAAAATAAAATACCATCTTTTATTGCAATATAAAATTTTATATATTTACATATAATATATGAGGCTATTTTAAAAAAAAAAAAAAATATATATATATATATATATATATATATATATATATATATATATATATACTTGAGATATACGAAACTGGGTTAATAAATTAAATTAAATACAAAAATATTTTCAATTTGTAAAAATAAAACACAAGGACTCATTATGTGTATCAAAAAAAAAAAAAATTATAGTCGTATAAATTCCGAAAAAATAAAGATGGATGATGCAACAATTCCGCTTTAATAAATCAACAATTTTTATATATAGGCAAAAATCCATGTTGTACAGTGTAATTACTTCAGCCTATTTAGATGAATATCTTTCTGAATGGCATTTAACTATAATATACTATTTGTACATACACTGCATTAACTTTACGTACATATTGATAGAGTGAACAATATAAATACATATAATTTCTGTCATAGTACAATCAAATAATGTGTTGTTTTTCTTGCCGTTTCTAGATGGTCATTAATAAATTAAATGAACAGTACGTCCTCTCATAGATTTGGCATTGTCCAAACAGCTCATTCGTTGCAATTATTTGTGTAGCAATATAACAGTGCATATAATGATTTTTGACTGACAATTATTAAAAGATGTATATTTATTGTTAACATCTGACTATAATACATTATTGTTATACTGTGTAGTTTACGATTTTTTATATTATAACACCTCTATTCCTTTCAAACAAACGCTCAATTTCTCATAAATCTTTTTTATTTTAAATAAGTAAACAAACACATTTAAAATATAAAGTTTATTAATACATCTAAGTTCCTTTCAACACACCAAATAACATCCAAAAATCATATTGAATTGGACTAATGTATACATAATAGATATGAAAGTATAAGAAATTATTTTTTATAATTTGTATTTCCCGCTGTAAAATAGCAGCACTGCATCCTGCGCAGAACACTAGCGCTATGCGCCTCTTCTAGAATGTGCGTCCATTACTTCCGATTTGTAAAAACAATCCTAGGCGTTTAGTTTGTCACGTTTTTATTTCAATTCAAGCGTTTTTAATAATACATACAGTGTTTCGTGGTGATAATTCGATAGCTATTAATATAATACATCATGTCCAAACGAAGAATTGAAGTGTTGGATCCATTTATTAAAAAAAAAAGGTTAGTTTCACACTACCTGTCACACAATCATCATGGTTTTTGCTTATAGCGTTTTCACTTAAATCTATAAATGTGTATTTTTACTAATTGGTGTTTATGTGTGTGTTAAATTTAGAGAAGAACGAGGTATAAGTACAGCAATGGTAGCCCCTGCACCAGGTGTATCTATGAACCAATACACCGGTTTACCGTACACAGCTCGATACAATGAATTGTATCGTAAACGAATACAATTGCCCGTATTTGAGTATCGTGCCGACTTTATGCGATTGTTAGCTCAACATCAATGTATCGTGCTGGTTGGTGAGACAGGATCGGGCAAAACAACGCAGATACCGCAATGGTGTGTGGAATATGCACGGTCTATAGGTAAAAAAGGTGTGTGTTGCACACAACCGCGACGAGTCGCTGCAATGTCGGTCGCCCAAAGAGTTTCGGAAGAGATGGACGTTGCGTTAGGTCAAGAAGTTGGTTATAGTATTCGTTTTGAAGATTGTTCTTCGGCCAAAACTATTTTAAAGTAAGTTTTAATGTTTATTTTATGGTTGGATTGTATATAAATGATAAAACTAATGATTATAATAGTATTAAAGGAAAAGTTGGCGCAAATCCAAATAATTTAACGTTGTACATCATTTTAAATGCCAAACAGTGATAAATATAATTAACGATGCTTAATCTTTTGATTCTAGTTATAGGATAAAAACATATTTGGTTTAAATCTCAGACAGAATAGTTTTTATTCAGTTTAAACTATTAGATATCAAAGTTGACTTTATCCGATTTATTTAACAGTTTATTCACTATAATAAAAATGTAATTAATCTCTGACTATTATATTAACAGCGAATGGTAATAATAAAGTCGTATCTAATATCATTAAATGGAATATAAACCTATACGTTACAGTTAGATTGTAATTTAATTCGTTTCCTTTTAAATTTTATCAATGTTCGTTGGGGGGAAAGGCATGTTTTTTTATTTTGAAAAACATATACTGCTAGTCTAGTATCGTAAATGTGAAGTTAAGGATAGAATTAGATTGTAATTTAATTCCTTTCCTTTTAAATTTTATCGTTTATTATTTGCAATTTTAATATTTATCGCAAATCTTGTAATGACACAAAACAAAAATAAAACTAGCTTTATTAGTGCTGTAGATATTCAATAAAATTGGTATTCAAATAGTTGAAATATTCGCAAATTCTATTATAATAAGTAGTAATAATTAATTTGTATTCAGTAATTAAGCAAAAGCAAGATTAAAATTACAAATAAAAGTAATTTATCTACATTTGTATGCATCCTTAATTTTATAAAATAATTTCCAGATATATGACAGACGGTATGTTGTTGCGTGAAGGAATGAGTGATCCAATGTTAGAGTCGTATCAATGCATCCTCCTCGATGAAGCTCATGAACGTACTTTAGCCACCGACATCCTCATGGGTGTCTTAAAAGAAGTTGTCAAACAACGTAATGATTTAAAACTTGTCATCATGTCCGCTACATTAGACGCCGGCAAATTCCAGCAATATTTTGATAACGCACCTTTAATGAACGTACCCGGTCGAACTCACCCCGTCGAAATATTCTATACACCAGAACCAGAACGAGACTATTTAGAAGCAGCAATTCGTACTGTTATACAAATTCACATGTGTGAAGAAATCGCCGGCGATATCCTGCTCTTCCTTACTGGCCAGGAAGAGATCGAAGTCGCATGTAAACGAATCAAACGGGAAGTTGACAATCTTGGACCAGAAGTTGGTGAATTAAAGTGTATTCCGTTGTACTCAACCCTACCGCCGAACTTACAACAGCGTATCTTCGAAGATGCACCACCGAATAAACCAAATGGGGCAGTTGGACGTAAAGTGGTCGTTTCGACAAATATCGCCGAGACATCACTGACTATCGATGGTGTTGTGTTTGTTATTGATCCGGGCTTTGCCAAACAAAAAGTTTACAATCCACGTATTCGTGTTGAGTCGTTGTTAGTTTCGCCGATTAGTAAAGCGTCGGCTCAACAAAGAGCAGGCCGTGCCGGTCGTACTAAACCGGGAAAATGTTTTCGACTATATACAGAAAAGGCCTACAAGAACGAAATGCAAGATAACACTTATCCTGAGATTCTGAGGTCGAATTTAGGATCCGTTGTTTTGCAATTGAAAAAACTCGGAATCGATGATTTGGTTCATTTTGATTTTATGGATCCTCCCGCCCCGGAAACTTTGATGCGTGCCCTCGAGCTGTTGAATTATCTGGCTGCGTTAGATGATGATGGTAATTTGACGGATCTCGGTGCGGTTATGGCGGAATTTCCACTAGATCCACAACTGGCCAAAATGTTGATTGCAAGTTGTAATCACAACTGTTCGAATGAGATCCTTTCCATAACAGCTATGTTGTCAGGTATATGTTTTAATCAGCTAAGTGATTTTCTTTTCCTCCTCGATTTGCAGTCATCAAGTTATTTTTACCATTGACATTTTTTAAATAGAAAAGTTGCACCGTGTATGATATTAATATTTCTTATACGTAGTTTAAAGTAAGCTTAGTTGTTATATTTTTTCAGAAACACTACATATGAACACATTAGGGGCTTATTAGATCTCTATTTTATTTGTAATTCATAAAAATTGTTCAGATTTGAAAATTTCTCGTTCTCAAACTAACATTTTGTAGTTCTACTATTGCAGCTGATTGGAGTAATTACAAATTATTTACATAAGTAATCTTTACGTTCGCAGATAAAGAATGTCTGAATTCTAACAAAATCATAATAAAATTCTACGTATAAGAAAGTTGAATGTATACCATTCCAGATTTATTATCCGACACTGTGCAACTCTCCCAACATTTTGTAACATCTAGAAGCATATAGGAAGCATTGATAAATTAATGTTATGAATTCGATTTCCATTTTACTTTTTATTTGATTGAATATCTATTGGTTTCATTGTTATTAAATATTATAATTTGGAGTTTAAACTAAGATATACGTTGTTTTTAAAATTAAAATCGTATTGTATTTTCTACAAATTGTATTACGAAAAATTGTTTCTATTCGCTTTACATGAAATTGTATTTGAAATATGTACATAAAACAAATTTTAAAAGAAACTACACTGTTTACAAAACACATACCTCACTTGCTAAAGTAATAATTAGCAGTTATATTTAATTGTTGGGGAGGGAAATAATGATAGGTTAGCACGTTTAGTATGTGAGGTGTATAGTGTCAGTGTAGGCTAACTTGGGGGTAGCTCTGTAGGTGGTAGCGTAATGTGACTGCGGCCACTATATTGGTTGGATACGGGCACCGTGCCCTGCTCCAATGTTTAGTCCCACAGTGTTTCGTTCGTCCCAATGAGGCCAAGAAAGCAGCCGACGACGCCAAGATGCGATTCGCACACATTGATGGCGATCATCTCACCTTACTCAACGTCTACCACGCCTTCAAACAAAGTAAGTTATCCATCGTCTGGCAAACATAATACGCACTACTTACTTTATATGAAACGTATTGATTCATTATGGAAAATCACGTTTATGATTTACAAAAATAAACTGTATTTCAGTACATTTCAATTGGTTCCCAATTGATCTTTTTCTAAACAGAAAATAAATATATAAATTACGAACCAAAGTTAGTACAATATATCCAAATTAATAATCATTTTGCGTTTGCATATAGATGTGGAAGATCCGCAGTGGTGCTACGATAACTTTGTCAACTACAGATCACTGAAGTCTGGTGACAATGTCAGGCAGCAACTGTCACGAATCATGGATCGGTTCAACTTGAAACGAACATCCACAGATTTTACCAGTAAAGATTACTACATCAATATTAGGAAAGCACTTGTACAAGGTTTCTTCATGCAGGTAATAACAAGTTCATATAGTTATAAATACTATTGAATTTAGACAAAGCTAAAACTGTGAGTTTGTTATAATTATTGGTCTAGGTTGCACATTTAGAAAGAACCGGGCATTATCTCACGATAAAAGATAACCAAATGGTACAACTCCATCCGTCTACATGCCTCGATCATAAACCAGAATGGGTCATCTATAATGAATTTGTGCTCACTACCAAAAATTATATACGAACAGTTACGGATATTAAACGTAAGATATTTTATTTAAAAATCAAATCCATTAAACAAAACTCGATTTTTTTAAAATTCTGAGTTGATTCAAATATAAATTTACGATGCATTAATAAATTCATCACGGGATGTTTTATCTACACTTCTCCATTTGATAATAATTCCTTGCTATATGGATAGATGTAACAACCGATCATTATTAGATCAATTAATACCATTTTAAAAATTTGAAATTGACATTACAATTTTCTTCAACAATTTAATGAAAACTGCATTTTGTATTATTTATTATTTCTAAACTAATATTTCGATTTTATGGAAGAAATTAAAATATTAATATTAGTAAAGGTTTTCTTCCCGGTTTTTTTTTTTAATATATATATATATATATTTAATAAATATTTTTTGTTTTTTTTATATATGTTTAGCGGACTGGTTACTGAAAATAGCCCCCCAATATTATGATCTGCAAAATTTCCCACAATGTGAAGCGAAAAGACAGTTAGAAATCCTCCAGACGCGACTAGATTCACGACAATATCAAGAAGGTTTTTAGATCAGAAACCCAACTAGTGAGATTTATTTTACTTAAGGTAAGATTTAGACATTTTTCCAATAAAATAAATAACCGTATAATAATAAGCATACATTATTGCTATGTTTTATACAAATTACATCAAATATCTTGTTTTATTTATAACAAACAATACATTATGTAAATTTATTATTGCGTGTGTATTTGTCTCACAAAATATTATATAATTTCAATTACAAATTATATTAACAGAATTACAGACAAATTAATTGTAAATTTGCATTCCACGGAAAAAAAAATAAACATATTTTCTCTGTCCAGTATTTATTCATTTGCTTCTTTGGGGTTTATACTGACAAGACATTTTGAATCGCCTAAGAACTTCCCGTCTCGGTCGAATAATAATGTTCCTCTGTTCACACGTTTAGCCCGTGCTGCGTGACGTTCATGGTCTAGTCTCATACGCCAATGTAAACGCTCATCTAAAATAAATTTTACTCTATTTTATTAAAAATCTGTAAGATCCTTATGAAATTAAATTGTGTCACTATTTTTTTTCTTTCTTTGCCTTGAAATAAAGTTGGGATTAGTATAAAAACCGGTAAAGAAAGTGCTTTGCAACATATTATTTATTTAATATCACTTTCAATCTTTAATATATTTCATTTCATTTAAATTTCATATTCACCAAATTGAGAATTGTTCAGTTATCTTAATTTGCTATTTTACGTAAATATTTATTTTTTGAGAAACATACTCTTGTATCGATTATGAAAAATTCGGAAATGCGTTTTATATTCCCTTTAAACGAATTCTAACGAACATTTCAATAGAGAATTCTTTTTTTTTATCATTATTATTGAGTATGTTATCCTTTACTGAATTATGAAAACTACATGTTTTAGAGTGTAAAAGTGATAGTAATTCTTACTTTGAACTCCAGCAATATATTTGATCATGTAACAGCATAATATCATACACATCATCATTATGATTATGTTCAGGAGGAGTAAAGTCCAAGTCATGTGCTAGAAATGGATTAATAATTATGTATATGAAATAGCTGCATATAATAACGAACATTTCCATTAGTTGTTATTCTAGCCAAAAACAATTTTATATTATACTTAAACGCCAATAAAAAAATAGATTTCTTTAAAATTAGCAATTATGAATCATGAAATCAGTGCTTTCTTTGTCGCTATGCAGTTTATATGTTGATACCTTAAATAACCAAGTACGCACACTAGAATGCGACATTAGCAATTTTAAAATCATAATTCATGAATGTAAATAATCTTACTAAGACAATAGGAATTTCGTTGCAAGCTATATTTGTTGTTATGTCAATTGCTTCGGGTAAAAAATGACAATTTCCAATTTCATTTTCCACTTTGTGCATCAAATTTTCTTTCGTTTTGAGCATAACATCATTTATTGAGTTTGATATAAATAGTACATCATTTGCAACTATACTTTTGACATTCGAATTTATCTTTTCTCCAATTAGCGACTCAAGGTACTGCATTTTTGTAAAATCTTTCTAAAAATACAATGCATAAAAACAAAGCGTTAATAAAATATTATAAATAATGTCCTATTTTTTAGAATAATAACATGGGAAATCAAAGTATTAAAAATGAATTACTCATTTTTTTCCTAATCTGTCAATTGTTATCTCTGTTTAATGTGAAGGATCACGTTCATTATATCTAATACTTGAAATGGCATTTTTAAATAGGATTAACACAAACCAGAGACACTTAAACAGTAATAAACATATTGATTTATTTGGTACGTGTAGATAAAAAAGATAAATAAAGTATGAGACTCAGATCACGTCGAGATTAATATTATGTTTAAGATAGATTTTTCTTGTCTATTGGGGAAAACAGCTTTTTTGTGTGTTAATGTCCTGATAAGATAAATAACTTTGTTTACTAGTAATTGCTTCAAATTATTTCAAAATCGTTTTCCATTTTGTTTCAAAAACTCAATAAAATTTCTTAATATTTTAAATATATAATAAAAATGATATTTTTTTGAAACTAGACAAATAAGACAACCTACAAGCCTACAACTGTTATGTTTCTTTATTGAGGAGCAAATTTAAATTTGTTCAATATTAACTTACTTGACATAATTTCAATATGTATTTAAATTCAACAAAATTCCGTAACAATTCGTCCAAATGTTGCTCTTCTATTATCTCAAGTATATTTAAATTTTCTTTTAATTGTATATATGATGTCGGAAAAAATTCCACCATTTTCTCAACTAATATTTTCAAATTCTTATTGTGAAATAATCCTACATCAGAGATAATCTGAAAAAAATGTTTACATAGGACTAACCATAAAGTAATAAAATGTAAGAGGCCTTACATAAGGGGAGAAATTGTTCAGTTCATCTTGAATAGAATCAAAATCTTTTTTGGCATGAGATGACATTAGACTACTTGGCAATTCTCTAGATTTTATTGCGTTTTCAATTGTATGAATCAAGTCCGTGGTGTTTAAATTCAGTTTATTTTGTTCATATATATCTAAAACTCTCCAGTACTGTTAAAGGAAACTGATATTATTTATCTATGCTAAATTTAACTTTACCTGATTATCTCTTGTAAATATAAAGCATATTGTAAAGTAAATATTTTTAACGAAAATATGTTTTAAAAATAGTTTCTAAATTTAGTACATGGTTAAAAATACCATTTGTTATTCGTAATGTTATGTTTATATTGATTTGTCCTATAGAATCCGAAACGTTAAGAGATAACATATATTGTATAAAAATGGTTTGAGGCTTTTTTTTTAATTGTTACATTTCTTTGCTCGCTAATCGGCGTGTATAAAATGCATAATTTTTTTAGATTTTTTTTATATGATTTATGTATATGTTTTTATTATTCCAACAACTTACAACAAAATTTAGTCGAAGTTAATAAAAAATTATAAGAGTTATTCTGTGTAATATTAGAAAAATCACTCAAACCTTTACCTTTTCTACATCAAATGCTTGATATAAAGTAACATTATGCGAACATTTTTCTAAGATATTTTTCATTTTATATCCATGATTCCAAGGTTGAATAATATCATCTAACCAAGTTTTATTTGACCAAACCTATAAATTAATAATGATTTCATACAAAAAAGTTTAAACAATTCTAAGAAATTATATTATACGAAATTCTAAATAGATACATTTTTTATTAACCATTGACCACGAATGATTATTACATACAATTACAGTGGATACTGTAATACGTTTGACTTGGTATACTACTACTTTCAAAATTGATTATTAAATAAATGTTTCTCTTTAAATTGAAATATGAAACATATGCAATTTATAAAATGTTATTAGTATCTAATAAAATATGACACATTATTTTAGTTAAAATCGTCAAACAAAACATATTTGAAAATAACGCCTATCATCATGTGAAATAGCATGATGAAATATGTATAATTTTTTAACAGGAAACGTCGAAATTAATTACAGATAAGTAATTGTTTTTAACAATAATGAGTAAATTAAATAAATAACAATTATTTTCTAGTCAACAAAATGCATGTGAAATCATATAACACAAATTACATCATTAATTGTATCAACACCTGATAAACGAAATTTTTGCTTATAGAATGTGTGAGATGTATGACCACCAATTTATAATAGATATAAAACAATAATGCAACAGTACAAGGTCACGTATTTAAAATACAAAATTAGAATGTTATTTATGTTCGTCTTTTTTTCTAAAAATTTTAATTTTTTTCCCAAACAAACAAAATAATACCGAAAGTCCCACACTGTGGAGTGTATAATTGTTTTAAAACATTACCAACTAATTATAAAAAAGCGAATTATGTTGAATAAATTTTAGTCTTTTTTTTATATATCTCATCAATCAAATTGTAGATGCGTTGTTGTGCACGAACTATTTTGTATTTCCCCATAACTACGTTTAAAGGTTTAAACATGTTAACAACTGACAATGACTGGCGAATATGTATCATAAATCAGCTGCCTAACTTATCTAGTTCATTTTTTTAACAAAGTGCAAGTGATTCATTTATGCAGAAAGGAAATTTCTAGACTATTTAAATTATGCATTCTCTACATACATATATTATAAAATTGATCATATGAATGTTTGATTTATTGTTTTTATTTATGTATATACGTAGTATATATTTTGAATCAACAACAACAATACTCATGGTTGTATTCATTGGTTTTTGGATTTTCTAAATCGATTACGATTACTAAAATTATGTTATCTAAGGTAATTGGCCTAAATGTGGAGATAAAAATTACTTTTCTGTGTTTATGAATAGAGCCCTAAAAATGTTACTTAACATTATAAATGGTTTCATAATTTCGAAATTAAAATATTTTATAAACATCAATTACTTCCAATACTAATTCTTCTATTATCAATAGTTATTTTTATAAGAAAATATCAACTAATGGTATATAATCAAAGTACATATAATAAAATTGAATCTCTATCTAAATAATACATATTTTCGAGAATCATGTCAATGATTATAAAAGTACATATAACGTGATATAAAGAGGGTACATAGGGTGAGCACACGTGGTTAGTATGTATACTTACTTCTATATTATCGATGTGTTTAGTATATAAGTGGTCGTTGATTATTGGCCGACATGCTACAGACAAGGACAATGCTCCCGTGTAACAAAGTGCAGACAATAGCAAACCACTCCATAGCAACGTCAGTCCAAATAATGTAATCAACTGAAAACAATTCAAAAATCATAGATATCTTATTGTTAGTTTTGATTTCTCAACCTATATTAGAAAACAAGATTACAAATAAATTGAATATTAGCCTGGATTAAAAAAGTCTTTTCTTTAAATTAAACAATTAATCACTGTCAAAAATCAATCTGTATTTTTTTAAATTATATGATTAGTTTTAAGTGATGTAAAAATCACGTTATTTTATTAGGATCAATTCATCAAAATAATATGCTTAGGGGAAAAAAATTAGTAATATGGAATAACCTGAAACAATATTTTTTGCAATATAACCACAAACGATAAACGCGATTAAGTTGAATCTTTACGATTTATTTATTTATATAACTAATACGCTAACAAACATTGATAGCCATTTTTTATAGTTTAAACTATATTCAGTATCCATTAAAATTTATTTTAAGGGTAAAAAATATTAGATATTAATAAACAATGTCGTATTTTTTTGATGAAATGTATTAAGATGTGTGTCTCTTTTGTGACGTCAATGCATCTCACATGTTAGTGACTTGTAGTTCTAGAAATCAACGTGCAGCCAATCACACATTTTTAATTTGTACTTGCAAATAATCATGCGATTATCAAGAAAAATATTCAAGTAGCAATTAATTTTAAAGAAATACTCGTCTCAAAATACTAATGTAGCATTAAGTCAATTATTTTATTTTGTATTCAACGCATTTAGTTTATAAAAATCATAACACTGATAAAGGATCGGGAGGTCAAGAACTAAACTTATTTATTTATGTTTATATATACACCATATACAAATAAATAAATAAACAGTGAGTAGGGTATTTATTCAAAATCATTAGACATTTTTGAATAAGTAGGGAAGTTTTGAGAAAAATTAATGAAAGCCTAGTTTGAATGACGAAATTGCCACACACACACACACATGGAATAGTCAGACTCGACTCAGGTAGGGTCAAAAGGTGTAGTTCCGGCAAATAACTCACATCTCTTTTAACATATTTTAATTCTACTTAAGTTTACCTTTATTAAGACAATTGCAAAAGTGCTACAAGGTGCATTTTCACTAAATCCACTTTTGTATATATACTGTATTTCATATCCAACTAGTATACATATGAATACCATAAAAAATCCAAAAATAAAATATTGTAAAGTCGGAATCAGAAATATGAAACTACTAGCATAAAAATCTCCAAATATTGTTTTATTACTAAAATTAAATATTAGAAAGATTACTATAATATATTTGTTAATAATAAAACAATACTTATTTATCTCCCGGTAAATACTTTCGCTAGTAGATATGAGTGTGTAATATTTATTTTTTAATTCTTGAGGATAGATTTTTTTAGTAATGCCTTTCAATATTTTCAAAATCGTTTCAGTTTCATTCTATAATTTTTAATCTAATGAAATATAATTTGAATCTGAAAATAGTATCTTACCCGAAAATTTGTAATTATTCTTATTAATTCGTCCTTTTCTGATTTTATGCTATTTTCAATTGCTGGCAAATATGATTCCCCAAAATGTAATGTGATATTAAAATTTTGGGTTATTTCAGAGAAAATTTCTTTTAACTTATCATTCATTACTTTTAATTTTGGAAACTACAATAAAAATAACTAATATTCATATAAGTTAAATGAAGTATAAACATTGCTCAGATATATACCTCATAATTTCCATTAAAAGCATTAATAATTTGTTTCACTTTTCCAATTTCTCTTCGTGAATAAGTCTTCAATTCATCGTTAAAATTCGACTTTTCAATATTTATTTCTGTGATTTGAATATTAAGCAAAAATGTACGCGCTAAATTTGTAAAGTTTTCAAATGTTTCCTCCAGATTTTCATTATAAATACCTATCGCGAAATCATAATTTTGTAATAAATTATATATGTAATTAATTAATCATTACCAAACACATCAGATTTTGAAATGAATTCATTGTAACAATTATTCATCGCATTGATTTCTGTTTCAATTGCATAATTGATATGTCCACTTATGTTCTCCGGCAAATTTATTATCATATGTTGTACTGATACAAGACTGTTTACAACTGTATTATTTACATCGTTTAATTGTAATTCGAACTTGCTTTTTTGCGCATGCAAAGTTGTGCCAATGCCACGTGCAGTTACTATGCTATTTCGAATATCCGTATCTAATTTCAGGGATATTTTTCCTGTTCCAACTGCGCTCACACTGTTTTATAAATAAAACATGCTAATTATTTCAATTCAACAAAGTTGAAGGCCTAAACTTATACTTCATTATCATAAGATAAAATAAATTTTAACGTTGCAATTTAAATTAAAAATTGACTTTAGTAAATAATCCACGACTTACAATAGTAAAATCACAAGAATGATCGCTGTAGCAACTTGAATACAAATACAACATCGATATCTTGGATTTATTGTATGAGTTTTTCGGCAAAATTGTATGTAAAATAGTCTGGGAATATCTAATAAAGGATTATTATATTCATTATTATTTTAAGTAAAGAATTTCTAAATACTTACATACAATTGAAAATAGACTCATAATGAGAATAAATGATGGTATAAGCATTGGTACTATTAATATGCCAAATAAGTTACTAATTTCTGATGCTGTGAAGATATCATAATGATTGTTTATTACCGAAAATATATGATCTATAAAAAATGTTTTATATATATTTTACAGCCTACAAATGTCTATTTATCGATAGATAAGTTGTTTGTATTTGTATGCGTTTATTAATATTAAATAATCTAATTGAACCTAATAGGTTTAATTTAATTGTTAGTATAAATTTTACAAAAGACAATAAAATACCTTCGCAATCCGCTGTGTAATTATCATATAATTTAAATAACGAATCAAAAATCGGTGACAACATAAAATTATACCAAAATTTTAAATAAGCATCTGAATTTATTGTTGAATCTGTTATATTTTCAACCATTTTTAACAATTTGACTTTTAACTATAACCCATTTTCTTGAATGAAGTGTTAAACTATAAATAAATGAAAATCAATCAAAGGTATGTATTTTCTTCTTAAGTTTAAATATAAAATTAAGATGTAAAATTCCATATTTTGATTCTCCAACGACAATAATCCTTTGCGCATAGCTCAAATTAATTTTACTACAAATACATATTTAATTTGGGCAAATTGACGCTTCCTAAATTTTGCCATAATATTCCATGCGCATGCGATTTTCTAACAAATTCTAGATTTATGTAGAAGTTCCTGGCAGGTACGTTTCTTGATTCTTCTATATACCATCAGATTATTATTTATATATATTAAATCAATCATATTTTTTTTTATTTTATATTTTATTATACTTCCTATCTAAACAAAATATACTTACTACGTATAAGAAAGTTCAGTGCAAGACACGGCAGATGTATTTATTCTTTCGATAATATTTAGAGAGTAAGGGGGATTCCCGCTAATTCTCTAATTATTATCAATATATACATTAATTTAAAACAAAGTAAAAACTGTTTGAAATCCTGGTTTATTAATTAGAAAAAAACTACATATTTTAAAGTATATAACAAAAATAGAATTATCCATTTTTGTTACGAATAATCAGTGATGGAATGTAGGTTACATTTAATTTTTGGGCGGCTAATTATAAACAGATAAATTAAAAATAAAAGCAATAGCTGATTAATGTTTTTTTAACAATTTTATTATTGTATTAAATATTCTATAACCGTTTTAAATAATCTGTAGACCAACGGGTTTTCGGTATTTTTTTTATCTTATTGACTTTTTTCTATGTATTGTAAATGTGTTTTTAGAGAATTATATTGGTGTTTAAAAATAAAACAAAATTATTGTGTATTTTATTTTTATTTAACTATCAATAAAATACAAAAAAAGGTAATAACACAAAACTAGATTAAAATTGTGAATGGGCATTATTTTTATTTTATCACATAACCTACTAAAAATTACACTTTACAATCGAAATTAAAAATAGTGAAAATTTACGCCTTCTGGAGGTACTCATCAAACAAGAACATAGCTAACGAATGATCGTTGCCGCTGAGCAATTTGCTCAAATCTGCAACATGTCCAGACAGTTCACGAATGGTGTCTGATTGTTTATGAGCGAATTTCTCTTCAATGTATGATGACATTTCAGGATCGTGTGTCTTTTCATGGCGACGGGTAACCTCTTCATGGATGTGGAACGCGTCCAAAGCTAGTTGTTTTTGGATGTCGACAGCTTTAGCCAAACTCTCCAATTCGTACATTTCATAGTTGCCATTCTCTTCACCAGGGTTGATTTTATCTTCATTGCGAACATTAAAGTTCATATTTCCACCACGTTTCGCAATGTATTTGATCAAATTAATAGAGTCTTCCCAAGTTGAGTCGGACATCTTGCGGAACAAGGTCTCGAAACCCAAACGGTTCTTTTCAAAGTTGGCGAAATGTGTGGACATTAGTAGATATTCGTACGAACGGGTTATGTGAGTGTTGGCGTATTTCTGAAGATCGATCATGACACGATCAATTGCTCCATATTTGGCGTTACAATTTGATAGGGAGTTGGATGCTATAACAAACACAACATACATAAAGGGAGTTTCTAAAACAATAGCTGTTTTTTGCGATACACTAATTTTGAAAACGATTCGAATTGGGTATGCAATGTGACGTCACGGATTAGAATAACGTTATACCGTGTCACATTGTTTGAATCGTTTTCAAACCAATGTGTTTCGACGTAAATTACTACCCTAGAATTTAATTCTGATGGAATTACAAGTTTCTACATTTAAAAAAAGCCCAAAATTATTTAAGAAATAAGTTGTCTCTATTGGTAACTCTTCGTTACAATTACTTATGCTTACTTATCATTAATAATAAATACATAAAGTTATAAAGGCGCAAGTTTAGATTGATATCCCTATACAAATAAGCAAGCATGCGCATAAGATATTTTGTATAGCTCTAGTCTTGAAAATAAAGTACGTAATTTAACGTCATTAGTCACACTCTAACTTGTCCATTGACGTCACGATGTGTATTTTATATTATAACTGATGGCTAAAAATTGGTTCCGGCTTTCCGATAGTTACAAAAAAAAACCCCTAGTTATGATCCGAAAAACGAAAATACCAAAGCTCTCACGGTTGGCGGCCAAACGGAAATGTTAATTTATTTACTATTGTAAATATAATGAAAACTAGTTAAATATATACTAGTGTTAGATTATTAAAATGAACAATTGAACGTTAAATGAAATGTTGATTTGAGTTAAACAAATTGAAGTCGCAAATCTTTTGTTAAACAATGGCAAAATAAGTCACTTACTTTGTTTACTGGTGGTTGGTTTGCATCCACGGACAACATCGCGATAGCAATATTCATCCGCAGCATTTGCTACCAGTAAAATTGCTGCTAAAACCAAGAAGACCTTCATGATGATTTTACACAAAAGTGACACTGTTTACAACGACGACTTGTCTTTAGTTGAGAATAAAATCGTAACGAAACCTGTTAACTCGTTACGAAGGAAACTTCACTTGCGACAACGAGATTAACAATGCGTTGTTCTTTAACAAACGGGAACCTTTCTAACGTTTTGAAATTGCGATGGCGATAACACGTTTATCATGTTGTGAGTAGCAGCAGGCATGAAGAATCGCTGTCATATGCTAGACCGGCGAAAATATTTTTTTCCATAGGAATAATTAACTATAAATTTTATACGATTTAATATAAATTTGGAACGACTTTAATCTAAATTACATAATTAATGCATTAATAGATGTATTTTGTACTACATATACTTTTTTGTATGGATTCAAAACAGTTTATTTAATAATTTTAACTTCAGAAAATCCCTTAGTCTACGCTTATGGATGACATTGAAGCCATCATATTTTCATCAGCCAATCAGATGTTGGGCAACAGATGTTAGTCATGCGCAATAGTATAATGCGCATTTTGTTTGTCATTATTTGTCATAAAGGGGAAAGTTGTGAAATCCAGAAAAAGTCATCGTGATCGACAAAGTACAGAAACATTGCTTGGCGTTTACAGATTGGTTAGAAATATAAATTCATATAGCCAAAGATAAAATAATCGTGACTTTTTAGTCGTTGTTCATCAGTTATTTTATACAGTCACCTTCTGCACCAGTGAGTGTAAAGGCTGACTCTTACAAGCGACTAGAAGTATTTCAACCGCGTTCTATTGAACTTTATTAATTTTCGAAAATAACAAGTGAACTATCTACAAGATGAAGGCAATCATTTTCACGTGTTTTGCTTTGTTTTTGGCATCAGCATACGCTGGCGATCTTCAATGTGAGTATATATATATATATATAATTTTTTTATTGAATGATGACAAATGGAATATTAAGTTAACCTTACACTTTTTAAGTTATCATTGTTCGTCAACCTTGTATTGTATATAATATATTAATTTATTTAATATGAATAAGTTGCACTATTAACAATATTACAGAATTAAGATTATAGTATTTTTCAATTATTTCTATCTTCGTTCAAAATTCCAATCGTCATAACTGTTTGTGACTTGTTTACTGAGTTTCATTTATTTTTGAAAAAGTAACCAGTACAAAGTTCGAATATATACTACATACGCAAATCAAAGCAGCTTACAATTAAGAAATGGATAGAATTTCTTATTTAAAATACGAACTTTGTTTTTATTTACTAACTCATCAGATTACATTTTAATATTTGTTATTATTTACTGTTTCTTATACATATTACTAATAAAACAAACAACATCCGCGATACATTTTCTATCTTCACAAAACAAACGATAAACTGTATTGATAAAAAAAACTACAATAAGATAGGAGAATTTACATCATTTGTCAAGAAATATATATAAAAAAGACAGTTATGTCTGGAAATTTAAAGTTGTTTTTAAAATTCTATGAATTTGAAAGCCTTACGTTTTTATTAGTTAATATTCATAAAATATGTACATATGCTATTTAGACGTATGCTTATTCTTGTTGTGAACTATTTAATATTTACATTTGTTTAATAATAATTTAACTATACTAACATGCGAAACACACTTTTTTCTATGATATTAGAACCTAGATTTGTTTATTTAAAACATAGGTATACTTATATTATTCATTTTTACATACCATACAAAACAAACAATATATTAATAAAAATATTGAAGTATACTAACAATGAATTTTGTTGCTTTTGTTAGTATACAATTATATATTACCGGCAAAGCAACGACCTAGTGATATAATCTAGCTTCGTAGTTAGGCCACCAGATACACAATAAAGTATAACAACTTGTATCAAAGATCAATTTTATAATATATGCAAAAAAAAACAATTTAAATAGTCTAGAATTTTCTTTCTAGCATACATGAATTATTTGCACTTTGTTGATAAAATTAACTAGATAACTTAGTCATTGATGTATGATACATATTCGACAGTCATTATCAGTTGTCAACATTTTTAATTGTAGTTGCGTTGTAATTAATTGGGTTTCTCTGAGAAACATCACAAATTTCTTAGATACATTGTGGGATTCTGTAATTAGCTTAAAAGATTTAAGCTATTTTAATTGAATTGCAAATTCAGTACCGAATGAAATTATTGTTATTTGTTGATTTATGTAATAAACTAAACTGAAAAGTGCATTAATTAAAGAACTACAAATATCTTTTAAAAAATTGTAGATTCTCCTTACATATTTATGCTCGGTCTTGACTAAGTAATAATTATAATACGATTATTGAATCCTACAATGATAATAGCGCGCTATGGCTTTTTATACTCAATGGTGCGTGTAAACTAATTAAAATATTATATTTGTTGGTAATGACTAAGTATTGCAGACGTAATGTTTAATAATTTGGTCAAAATATGATGTAGAATTTGTTTTAATTTAGTAGATAAAGTAATAAATATTGATTAATAAATAAACAGGTGAACATAAAAAGATCGATATTCCAAGAGAATGGATCGATATGGTGAATCCATGTGTGAAGAAAATGCGAGAACAAATACAAGAAGAATTGAAAGCTTCCTTACAATATCTAGCGATGGGCGCACATTTCAGCAAAGATACCATTAACAGACCGGGATTCGCGCATCACTTCTTCGAAGCTGCTAGTGAAGAACGTCAACACGCTATTAAACTGATTTCTTATTTGTTGATGAGAGGTGAACTTACAACTGAAGTCAGCACACTCATCAAACGTGTGGTAAGTGTTCAATTTGAATCAAATAGACATATATCTCTTTTAAAAGCTTACATAAAATAAAAGTGATTTACAACATTTTTTTAATATATGTAGATTGTACCAAAAACAACCGATTGGGTTAGTGGTGTGAGCGCATTGAAAGACGCACTCAAATTGGAAGCACATGTTACTCATAAAATCCGTGAAGTAATTAAAGTTTGCGAAAATCCAAACGACGGAGGAGATAATTACAACGATTATCATGTATGAAAAACATTTCAAATGTTATTATCAATTGATATATTTTCTTCTTCTTTTTAGTTGGTAGACTACCTCACCGGTGATTTCTTAGACGAACAATACAAAGGTCAACGTGAATTGGCTGGAAAGATTTCCCAATTGGAGAAAATGATGGACAAACATGGAGCCCTTGGTGAATTCTTATACGATAAAAAAATGCTCGGTTGAGCCATGTAAATAGTTTATCGATGATTCTATTTTGTAATAATAATTAAGAGTAGATTTTATCTTGTATAATTGTTTTCTTTTTTAATAAATAGAGATTTTAAAAATAAAATACAGGTTTTGTGATAATCTAGTTACAGTCAATTACCTCGTATAAGTACAGTTTTGTAGTTACATAGCTCATACATTTTTAATTGATTTGTTAAATGAAGTGTAATTGATTGTTAATAAAAAAGACAACTAAATTTTATCTGTATTGTAGCTCATATATTTTCATTCAAACAACTATTAAGGACAAATTGCTCATTTAAAATCCTATAACTTAATAAATAAAGTTTTAGCGATTCTATTTTTCCTCAAAATCGCTTTCATGCTATATACAGTAGCTAGCACAAGTATACACTCCCGAAAGATGCTGTTTTAAATTACTGTATCTAAACTCTAATTGCCGTTTGATTTTTTTACTTATACGATTTTTTACTCCTAGAATAATAATGTAAACTAAAAGCTAGATTTGCATAATTGTTACTTGGTAAAGGCTAATATTACAGATATAATGTTTATTAATTTAGTTTGCCTATAACAATATTATGTAGTAAATCGAAATAGAATTTGTTTAAATAAATTCCTACTACGTATAAGAAAGTCCAGTTCAAGATATTGCAGATGTTTTTTAGAAGATTTCGGATAATTTTGTTGTTTCTATTCTTAGAAATAAGGGAGTTTGAAATAGTTCGTCCCATTTAATTGTTACATGCATGCTTGCAAGATATATAAAATTAAAGAAATATAAATAAAGCTGAAGAAGCGATCTGCGCAAAATGTGATGCTATTTCCATCTACCGATGCATTTGCAAATTTCTTTTTAAGGTTAACTCGGATTGCACTTGGCATCTGAGAACTGTCATTCACGTGTATACATTTATTAAATTTTATTTCATTTGTGATAACTTATATTTATTTGTGCTAGTAAATATTTAAAATTACTATCTAAATATTAAAATGTCAAGCACCAAGAAGAAACGTGTAACCAAGAGGACTAAACAATCGTGGCGTAAGCACGTGCATATAAAAGATGTAGAGCAATATTTGGAAGATAAACGATCAGACGAACGTTTAGGGTTCGTAATTATTTATATTTAATAGATTACTTAAGTTTTATATTACAATATATATATATATATTACAATAAATATAATTAACCAACATTTTACTAGTCAATTCAGAGTAAAAACATCTGCAGTTCCTTGCTTTCTTATACGTAGTAGGTGTATTTTGTTTAGATATAAGGATATGAAAATTCACAAATTTAAACATGCACTTCCGGTCTAAATATTCTTTTAGAAATGTATGTTTCCTTGCAAACGATATACAAATCTTAAGTTTAAGGTTTCATGACTATAGCATTGGCTGTAGAACGTTCACACACACAAACATATACATACATACAGCCGGCATTCTGAAAATAGTCAGACTCGACTCAGGGAAGGTAATTAGGTGTATTTTCGTTAAAGTCTCGAGTTCGAACATTTTCATGATTACTTATACTTTGTATAAGAAAGTAAAACACATTTCTTTTCTATAATAATTGTTATGTCATTTAATTTATATTGTTTAATAACAGAAGATTACAAATAAACATAATTATAATGTTTTTAGAGAAGCTTTCGAGTTCTTATCAGATAAAGCACTATTTCAAGTCGATAACAAGCCATTCACAAAATCACAAATATCCAAAAAGGAAAAACCAAGTTTAGACTCCATTCCACGATGTTTTCAAATATTACAACCATTGACGAAAGTTCCGGATCCAATTTCTAAAAGGTAGACAAAGAAATTTAAAATAAAATCTATGAAAAACGTTTCTACATATAACAATTTAAAATTTATATTTTAAAATGAATATTGCATTCTTAAAAAACAAAAATATCAAATATTTTCATAATTGTAGAAGTAATTCTTATATTCAACCGCTACATTTTATATTCGTTTATAATTAGAAATCGCGTGCGTACTACAGAAGAACGTCAAAGTACAATGCGCATATCAGTTAAAGGAATGCAACGTAAAGAAGGAAGACAAAAAGCGAAAGATAAACTTGCTGACCGGAACCGAAAAATACATCAGGCGACAAAAGAAACGAGAAAAAATAAATTTGGTGAATTTAATAATGATATCTGGAACGTTGAAGATTGTAATCCTGCCAATGCTGAACTGCACAATGAATGGTATACGAATGACACTATACGCCACACTTATCGGGGTTTGAGCAAGGTACGAAAACGAATTCCTCCATCGTTGACGGAAAAACAAACAATTCTGCCGACGGTTGAGTTGCCGCATCCGGGTATGTCATACAATCCGAGTTTCAAAGATCATCAAGCACTGTTGAGAGAAATCGCGGATAAAGAATATAAACTCATTAAAGAGGAGAACCATATTGAACGTGTCACTAGTCGGATGTTTAAGAAAGTTACTCCATTACAAAAGGAGGTAAGAATTTATTCAGATATATATATATATATATATATATATATATATATATATATATATATATATATATATATATATATATATATATATACATATATATATATATATATATATATATATATATATATATATATATATATTTCATTGTGTTCTTCTTTGTTCTATGTCCACAATAAACCTAGCGATGTATCTATATATTGTTTGTGCATTTAGATTAAATCAAACAGAAACTACGTATTAAAAATATAAGCGATTTTATATTATGTATTTGTTTTAGGAATCATGGTTGGTGGAAATGTCTGAAGGTTTACGAAAACCTGGCGATAATAACGAAGACAGTGATGGAGATATGAAATCAATCAATCCACCAGTTAGAAACAAGAAAAAAGATCGGAAACAAAAACGTAAACAGAAAGAACAACAGGATCTTGAACGAACACGACAGACTGCGAAATTGGAGAAGAAGAAAATCAGCGATATTTACCGACTTCGAACGATCAAAAAATCGATAGAAAATAAGGATGAGAAAGTAAAGAAATTGCAAGAAAAACGCGAAAAGCTTAAGCAATATAAAACGCTAGAGCCAAAGCGGTTGGGGACGAATAAATTTGAATCGCCTGATTTGGAATTCAATTTTGGGACTGATATTGCGGGAAATTTGCGAAATATTAAATCGGAAGGTAATTTATTGCGTGATCGATTTATAAGTATGCAAAAACGGAATATTTTGGAACCGACTGTTCAGCAGCCGCCTAATAAACGTGCTAAAGTTAAGCGGTTCGAGAAGTCTGGGCATAAAATGGGTTGGGAATCAAAGGGTTATTGAAAAGAATGTAATACAGTAAGTTCAATTATTGCTTTGTATTATTGTATATCAAATACACTGACTAGTTTTCATACGAAACTTGTGTATATCATTTTTGTCTTTTCATGTGTTGCAATAAGTTATATTTGTATTTCATTATTTCTATCATCTGTCCGATTAAACGGCAAACACATTTGTTTCTATATATAAACCTAACACTGCACAGTGTGATCGTGTATATATAAATATATACGCTTGAGATTTAATCGGCCTTTACATTTTTTTAAAACGCAAATTTAACAACAATATTTTACGAATTATTTATGTATCTGCCTAAAAGATACAGTTCAGCTCAGATATAAATTCACAAAAATCATATAAATGTGTGTATTATTTCATTAAAGTACGATGAATTCTACACAAAAACAACCGAAGGTTTTGTTTAATAAATATGAAATGATTTAAAATATTAGTGGTTTCACACCTTTTATCTATGTTTACACCCATTACAGCACATCTATTAATTTTGCAATTCTAATTTCGTTTCTTACAACAACAAAAAACCATTTAAAATCAAGCATCGTAATTACAATAATTTAACGTTACAATCACGTACTATTTGTAGAGTATCAATTCGATGTTATAAAATGTTTGTATTCTTAAAGTACTGAATACTCAGCTTTGGTTATAAATATAATTAATTACGAATATTCATAAAATTTTAAATAGAAACACATTTAATTCTTATAGTAACAATGTGTATCTGAAGTTTAAAAAAGTACGTGCTACTTTTGCATTGTTATTTTAAAGTAACGTTAATTTAAATCACATTTAAAGTTTGCTATAAATACAGCGTTTGATACTATTTTATTATCAAGCAACAAACATTATTTAATTCCCAATGTTATGATGTAGATTACAAAAAAGAAACCCGATAAACAATACAATTATATCTTTAGATAAAATTATTATGAAAGTTGTGCTTTTATATATAAATATATATATATATATATATATATATATATATATATATATATATATATATATATATATATATATATATATATATATATATATATTTAACTTAAAATTCATTATGGCACTGAAAAATAAATACACCTCTAATAACCTAAATATCATGATCCTAGTCCTTTCCACAGTTTGTGTGCTTTCGACGTATTATCAAACAGACTTTTTAACATAATAACTTGTACAAATCCGACAGCAACCATAACAAAAATCTGGACCATCGAAAAGGAATTCACTTTAAAGAAATTCTCCTCCGCAATATTCCGATCTCGAGCTTCATAAGTTCGTACATTATCTTGATGATGTTGCACCTTATTTAAGTTATTCCTCACTTTATAGATGGCATCTTGAATATCTTGTACTTTAATATCGTAAATTTCATCTGGAGTCAATCCTTCAAAGTTATCCGCATCTAATTCGTCATCGCCCCATGTATCGTCATCCGTACCTTCGATAATCAACTCGAAAAACACAGTTTTCGTGTTGAAATTACTGAATGTATTATCGAAACAGAACTTGTAGTCACCGTCTTGTTTTGCTTCGATTCGATGTCCGTTTTCGGATTTTTTAAAATCCGCAAAGATTATCCGACCGCTTGGCTCTACCAATTGAAAACTTATGTCTAATTCGCCGTGTGTACCATCAATGACTTGATATTCGATGTCGATTACTTGAGTTTCCTTGACATTTTGATAAAAACATTGCTCTTTGCCAGCTTCTATATTTACAGTCATCTCTTTTTCTAGACAATTTATATGTGGTACAAACGTAAATAATAGCACCGCACTAAATATTATCCAAATGGTATCCATTTCTTTCGTTTGCCGGGTGGCATAAGCAAAATTCACACAATATTTAAGGTTATATTTGGATAAATTAATTTTAACACAATTACGTAAATAAATTATTTATGCCATAAATGTCTTAACAAATTCGTATAATGTATGTTTGGTATGATTCGATGTGTAAATAATTTATTTTTATAGAAATCACCGCCTGATTCGTTTTCTATTTTTAACGAAATTCCTTGTTTCTTGAACGAACATTTTTTTTTAGTATTCCGAATTTCAAAATTTGAATATTTCTATTACATACGCAATTTAAAAATAATCTATAGGCTCTTAAAAATTATTGTTATATATCCTATGTCGCAAATATCCTAGTATTTTATGTTTAATTTTGGTCTACTATTAACATTTTGTACTACTTCAATGGGAATTCGGGGTTTGGGATGTAATCTATTGTTCAATGTTCTAGAAGGTTTTAAAGAATAAAAACTTGAAATGCTTTCATAATACTCTTTAAAAAGTGATTTAATTCATTACAAACGGGAATATTTATGTTACTGATTAGTATTATTTGAATTAGTAGTTTGTAATTTATGTATTTTTGTAAATATAAATTTTAGTTGACTGAACGCAGTGTTCTTAGCCGGTTTCGATTCTGTTGTGATTCTGTGAAAAAATTAATTTTATACAAAATGATGGTAAGAAATCCTTTTATATTTCATCGATCTTTGTATTATATAGTATTTTTAATATATAATCGTCTTAATATGATTTAGATGAATGTTATTACACTTATATTTTTTTTGATAACCAACTACTTAAATAATTCTGACAATTGACAGTTGAAATATTATATGAAATAGTCTATATTAAAATGATTAAATGCTTTAAATAAATATAAATTCTTTAATTCAACCTTATACATAATTATGATTCGATTTCCTCAGTTTTGTTTGACTAACCTTAAAAGTTGTGGGTGTGAACACCTGCGTTTTAAACAATGATTTTTCACCTTTTAGCAACCCCAAATATTAGTCCTGAAGGAGGGAACCGATACGTCACAAGGTAAACCACAACTAGTATCCAACATAAATGCCTGCCAATCAGTTGTGGATGCTGTAAGAACAACGTTAGGTCCTCGTGGAATGGACAAACTAATTGTGAATAACAATGGTCAAGCGACAATATCTAATGATGGTGCTACAATAATGAAACTGCTAGATATCATACATCCCGCTGCAAAAACATTAGTTGATATTGCAAAATCACAAGATGCCGAGGTAAACATTTTAATCTTATTATGCATCGGTCCCTCCTGAGTAAACAACTCAACATTATCAAGTCTATTTTCTATAGCACAATAATTAATACAGCAATCAATATATACATAAATCTTGTTAAAGAACCTGCATTTTAATTTGTGTTTCTCATAAAAAAAAAAAAGTAAATTTACAACTTTTATTGTTGGTCAATATAAGAAAATCTCTAATAGTTTTTTTTTTATTTGTTCAGGTAGGTGATGGCACAACTAGTGTAGTATTATTAGCCGGTGAGTTCTTAAAACAATTAAAACCATTTGTGGAAGAAGGTGTTCATCCCCGAGTTATAATCAAAGCAGTCCGAAAATCACTTCAATTATGTCTATCAAAAATCTCTGAATTATCTGTTAAAATCATCAAACCAAATCTCGCCGAACAACGATCACTCCTAGAAAAATGTGCAGCTACAGCGATGAGCTCAAAACTAATTCACCAGCAAAAAGGATTCTTCTCAAAAATGGTCGTAGACGCAGTTCTGTTATTGGACGAACTTCTACCACTGAACATGATTGGTATTAAGAAAGTAACCGGTGGTGCGTTGGAAGAATCTACACTCATCGATGGCGTAGCATTTAAAAAGACTTTCTCGTACGCTGGATTCGAAATGCAACCGAAAACTTACACAAATTGTAAAATTGCACTTCTAAATATTGAATTGGAACTGAAAGCAGAACGGGATAATGCCGAAGTGAGAGTGGACAGCGTAAAAGAGTATCAAAAGATTGTCGATGCTGAATGGCAAATATTGTATGATAAACTAGCGAAAATTCATGAATCTGGTGCGAATGTCGTCTTATCCAAGTTGCCGATTGGAGATGTTGCCACACAATACTTTGCGGACAGGTATTTGTTTTATTTTACTCATGAAACCATTAATTAGTTACCTTTATAGATCTTATTCAAATTCAACTATAAATCCAGCACTTTAGCAGCTCTAATTGTTAAATAAATTTGTAAATATTTTATGTTTATTACTATTTTATTTGTGTTACAGAGATATGTTCTGTGCCGGCCGTGTTCCTGATGAAGATCTAAAGCGAACAATGAAGGCGTGCGGCGGGGCTGTGATGTCAACAGTGCACGATTTGAAAGATGATTCGTTAGGTAATTGTGCGGCTTTCGTCGAGAAACAAGTGGGCGGCGAACGATTCAATATTTTCACCGGTACTCCGAACGCAAAAACCTGTACGTTGATTTTACGCGGAGGTGCTGAACAATTCCTGGAAGAAACAGAACGCTCGTTGCATGATGCGATTATGATCGTCCGGCGAACGATTAAGAATGACGCTGTCGTAGCTGGAGGTGGGGCCATTGAAATGGAACTTTCCAAAATGTTGAGGGATTACTCAAGAACAATTGCTGGTAAGTTTTTTTACAAATATAATTTTGTGCAGTGTATTCTTCAAATGTTTAAATCGGTAGTCTCATTTTCTCCCTATTAATTTGACTATTGTTCGTTCTACATTAAGTAATTATTATCGTATGTTTATGTTATCCTATAATGATTGGCTCATGCCAAGAGTATGTAAACTCCTAAGTCAAAATGTCTTATTTATAAGAATCTATATTCCCTTATCATATACATAATTATACTAATTATTATTATTATCTCGATGAATGGTCTTGCTTTCCCAAAGTTCTTGTAGAATAATATTCTTAGGACATTTATTATTCATATTGTTTCGATAATTTTTACTTCTTATACGAAGTAATAAGTAAGTATTCTAATCAGTAAAACACCGTTCTCGAGATTTTAACGGAAATACACCTTTGACCTTCCCTGAATCGAGTTTGACTATTTTTTTGGAATAACGCCTGTCCGTCTATGTGAACGCTCTACAGCCTAAATTAAAATAAATCAATTACTCAATAGATTTAAATTGTTTAAACTAAGAAAGATTTTTAACGATTTGGGAAAATGGGGTAACTCATTTAATCTGGAACGATTCGCTGTAAGATACAATGAAACAAGTGAAGACAAGCTATATTATGTCATGGCTCTATGTGCCATGTGAGAAATAACTGCATGGTTGATTACAGGCAAAGAACAGTTGTTAGTAGGAGCGATCGCAAAAGCCTTAGAGGTAATTCCCCGTCAATTATGTGACAATGCCGGTTTCGACGCAACCAATATCCTCAATAAATTACGACAGAAACACGCTCAGGGCAACTGTTGGTATGGCGTCGACATTATGAAAGAAGACATTAGCGACAACTTTGAGGCGTGCGTTTGGGAGCCAGCCATTATTAAGATAAACGCCTTAACCGCTGCTAGCGAAGCAGCTTGTTTGATTCTATCCGTTGACGAAACCGTTAAAAACCCGAAATCTGGCGAAGCCGCGCAAATGCCTGGTCGAGGACGTGGTATGGGCAGACCCATGTAATTTATTAATACTTAAACACTTCATTTTATGATATTTGTAACAAACAACGCTTTAAAAAAAACGATACAGTTGTCTCAATATGCATTTTTTACATCATGTAAGAGTTATCTCACTTATTTAATTAATCTCATGATAGGCTTTGTGTTAATAAACAGCATATTCTAATACCATGTTTAGTTTTTTAAATATAAAAGCAATTTCTATAAATCATTTTATTGTATGGCAGTTATTATTTTAGTTCAGAAACCACAACACCCGTCTAGGTTGAATGGAATTTTTCACCTGTGATTTATTTCCATAAAGCGGTAAGTCAGGTTTCCTCGGTTACTAGATATATCTATACTCTTTTTTATACTTTTTGGCAGTATGTAGGCATAAGCAATGCTTTTCTTATGAGCGAAAAGTGCACAGCGTTGTCAGGAATTGCAGTCGATTTTTAAAAGCTTCAACTACAATTCCTGCTAATTTATATATTTGTAAAATCCATCATTAAAACAAAATTGTCGAGAAAATTCCTTCAGTAAATAGAAAGGTCACTGTTTTAAATGCATGTAATTTAATATCGAGATATGTATCTGATGCACTAACTCTTTATTTTGAATTATATGATGAGCTATGCTAATAAAGTGAATTCGCGTCGGTATCACGTAATCGTTTAAGTTGTAGTTGAAATGCTTTTAGACAAATGCGTGCTAGTGAAACTTGTTATGGATATTTTCTTATATAATAACAGGTATAGTATATTTCGTGTTATAATTACAATTAGCAATTGGATAAGGCGTATTTTATTCTTGGATAAAGTACAGTGTGGTAAGATGTGATTAGTGGCGCGTAGACGTTAAAACGTTTGTGCGCACCTATCCATTCCTGATTCTAAACGCGTTCGAAAAAAATATACTTACGGTGATGATTTAACCCTTTGTTGCCAGATTTAAAAAAATATGAATTCAATTTTTCCTCATAAACCTGAGATAATTATATAAAACTCAAGGGAGAAAATCGGCGCATCTAGAAATTGGTAAAAGGTATATATATATATAAACGCACACTATGTAGTTGCAGTACAAAACCACTAGAAAACTTCTCTATAAAGTTAAGGTTTCTACGTGAAACCACTAGCAAACAAAGAGTTAAGTAATAAGGGTAATTTTTATTTCGTTTGGTCAGTGAATGAATTATTAACTTCGATCTAAATATAAGTATAGAATTAAACCTCCAGATAGCAACGAAAAAACATGTTTGGAAAGATTTTTTTTTATTTTAGACAATGCAATAGATATACTCTAAATGCAATTAAATCTAATTTGTGATTCCGTAGATAATATATTGCGTTACGGGTTGGTACAAGTCAGGTACTAGAAATGTTTTATTCTGTTATAAGCCATTAAATTGTTATTTCTTTTGTGATTTTATTTAAAAGTGAGTTTTTCCAAATGCGTTGTTAGTAACCAAGGCCACAAAATATTAATTTTCATGCCGGAACGTTCCAGACTATGATGCAACAGGTAAACATTATTAAAATGAAATGAAATCTTGTAATTTTAAGATGCGTTTATTTTGGCAATGTTAACTTTTTAAAGGCGATTGCGAATATATCGTTGAATTGACTGAAAACATAATCAAGGTCAATTAGAGGATAAAAACCATCTGTTTCTACACTAACTACCAAAATTAGTTGATATCAATCTTCGCATTCTTCAGTTATTTCTTATCAGTTAAATATATTAATAATATATGCCAAAAACAATTATTTTTTTCAAAAATAATGATCTTGTTTACGCTGTTATTACGAATATTTATACAACCAAGATAAAAACATTAGTATTTCTATTATTATTTTGTGTTGCTATCACTCCTATATGTTTAAAACGCTGATAAATTTACTGAACAGATCGCAATACATTCCTAATGATAATAATTAACACTATATTCGCATTGCGCATCTAAAACATAAAACTGAATAGCAACTAGAATTTTATATATTTAAAAGACCAAATAATCGCAATAATTTAAAATAAAATTACTGTTTGATAAGATTGCATGTTATTTATAATAATTGTATGTTATATATATATATATAAAAATGGAAAATCATGAATTGTCAATTAATGCTAGCAGCAAAATAAAGTAAGTTATATAACCCACGCTTTGTTAATAGATTTGAAATATAAAATATATACTTCGACTATTTTTAATTATTGCTTTAAAGAAATTTAAGTACTAAAAATATTTGCTAACAGAATACCTCACACTGAGAAACGATGTTGGCGATGCATTTTTAGATACCAGGCAAACCGAAAAGAGCGACTAATATGTACGATCTAAAAATAAGTTGCCCCCCACGGCTTTCTATAAAAATAGCTATTTAACTTTTGGGTAAGGTAATGATTGAAAAAATATTCTAATTTGATGTTTGTATCTGTTATACAAGTGACGGATTCGTACTTTTGAACATATATTGATTTCAAAGTAATTATGGTTTCAAACACAATATATTGCTAAAAATAACTTTAATAATCAAATCAACAACTGCTTCGTTATTTCTCAATTGACAAGCCCCTCGGCCGTGGTGAGCGATTATATGTACCAAGCATCATGTTATGTAAACATAGTTTCGTAAAATGAAATTTCTTGAAAAACTAGTTTTAGTGACGCTAAAAATATATTATCTGTTGAAATTAAAATTTACTCACGGTTTACCTTTAGTTCTTCTCATGTCATATACGCTCAGTTATCAAATCATGTAATAGACATGTGTAATTATGAATACATTAGATTGAATTTAACGAGTGTTGCGGACTATTTTAGTTTCTTTTTAAAATCTATTTTACAGCATATAAATGAAATTTTGATATTGCTCATTTGGGATAGTTATTTTCTCAGTTATACGATAAAAATTTACTAAAATATTATATAGGATGGGCCATATGTTGGTTTCTTTTTGAAGTGCTGGTTATTTCGACAGAAACACTTACGCGTTTGACATTGATAGATATGTAGTGTCAAACCTCTGTACTCTCTTCAATAAAGCAACATTTATTCAAAAAACATTGAACGATGTAGTCTTAATAGCAATTTCAAAAAGAAACCAACAGGTGGTCCTTTTTATATATACATATTAATATTACGAATAAAGAAAGTAAAATATATGAATTTCAACTTATGGATAACTGAAATGTGTATTTCTGTTTAAAACTTTCGAAATGAATTTTTTGTTATTCAATATTTACTATACTTTCTTATTTTCGTGGATGTAAGTTATTCGAAGTCATTTCAATGTCAAGATACATACGTGTTTTTGTGCAAAACTATCCGGAAACGAACACGAAATGATATATAATGTGGTTTTTTCGTTGTATACTTACATATTTAGTTCCAGTTCTGTGGGTATTTCCTCATTTTTTTTTTACGTGTGTTATTTCCACGTATGGCTTCGATGTTTTCTTTTCTTGAGTTATGTTTTATAGCAAGTAATCAATTTCTTTTAGTGAAATATTTGGGGGCCAAAAGGCCCGGGAAAAGACGGGATACAAAGGATGGGTATTTTGGATAATAGGATTTATTAGCACTTTGGGGAAAGAAAGACAATTTTTGTTATGTTTATTTAGGTATCACAGTTTAAGGGATGGATAAATGGATGATCTCTTAACAAGGAATTGTCCAATTATATAAAAATAAAATCGGGGGACATAAATGATATATGAATGATGGAGGAAACGGGAGATTTCTCAAATTTCGTTTTAGTGAGATCAGGAAATGTTAAAACTTACTTAATTAGTGACTATCATACATAGAAATAATAATTTTAAACAACTAAAATAATTCGAAAAAAAACTAAAGAATAATAATAGTAATTTTGAGATTATTGCACATAGCAATAAACTACAATAGGTCCGTGACATCACAGGAAGACAAATTTAACAAATCTCTCTTTGCACTTTGCACAATAAAATGACAATTTCTTTTTTACAATTTTCTGCACGATGTCCGGACTTGCGAATGTTCATTTCAACCAATTGTTTTACCAGAATCACTGGTTAGTAATCATCATATACATTTTTGAAACAATATCACATAAACAGTTCCATTTCATTATTTTTTTTTTTTGGATTTTTTTCTTTTTCTTTTTTTTTTCTTTTATCTGTAACCTGAAATATATTTCTCTGCAAAACAATGCGATTCAAATGAACATTCAATGTTGACTACAATATAGTTTTTTGAGAAGTACAATTTTTAAATTGGTCAAAAATGTTTAAAAACTTATTTGTAGAATCATACAATATTAAATATATCTATAATATAATATATGCGAAAAAAATTAAATCTGTCGAACATTTGTACTGCAATTTCTTGACATTATTCACAAATTTTATCGTTTTCGATGAGTATATTCTCTTTTACAATAAATCTAATAATATATATATATATATATAACTGAAATATAAGTTAGCGTTTCACATCCTAAAAATTAATTCTGTAAACTCAAATTGTGCGAATTAAAAGCAATCATGGATAATTCATCATCACAATGTATGTTACTGATTTTAGTGTTTTTTTTTTCTTCTTTGCTTTTCTTTTCAAAATATTATTATCGATACTTTTATATTAGTATATCGACGTATAGCCATCGTCGATTTTGACGAACAGGATGGAATGTTATTTCGTTGCTGTGCGTCTTTGGATTTTACTTATCACATTCTATATTAATTAATAATACTTTTATGTATCCAATGCGGGGATAGGATTCAGTCAATCTATCAGGTTAGAGAATCAACCGAAATACTGATAAATAACCTCTATAGTGATGTAATTCTAGAAATGATAGAATTTTGAATTGTAAATTACGATTTTTTGTTTTTGGGTGTGTACAAGACGAATTGCAATGAATTATTATGTGTACGGACACAATTTGAAGTTTACAGGTTTCGTCTTGTGAATATCACAGTTTACAGTGATTTGTAATAGTTTTTATCTATTTATGTATAATATATATTATCATTAATAATTAACTTGTACTAGTGAAACACTAACTCGTGACGCTGTTCACAATTATTAAGTGTTGTTTTTGTTTGACTGCTGTGAACAGCGTCCTTCTCGACGTGTGCTCTCTTTGTGAATGACTCTTTAGTTATTAGTTAAAGAGTAATTCCGTTTTTGAGTTCAACAATTCGTACATTCTCGTTCACTCTCATTCAAAAATAAACACGATTACATACTACCCAACAAACTATCTATCAATCAATTAATAAACGTTTTTCTTTTTATAAATCACTCATACACATTTAAAAAATTATATATATATATATATATATATATATATATATATATATATATATATATATATATATATATATATATAATCTTATTCTTTCACTCGTTCATACAATCAAATATACAATCCATGATAAGTGTGTGCGCACGTCTCGATCTTACTTTACAAATTTTGAACAATAGAAACAATCACATCGATGGATACCACTTAATGCCTAAGTTATCTTTTAAAAATAAATGCTAAAATCTATTTTTAGAAAACAATCATTTAGAATCAGCCTGGATGCTGAATGATTGCATATGATTTTGTTGAAATGTAGACTTGATTTTCGAATAGTTATTTTCCAGTGCGGCTGAACAGGACAAATAGAATAAATGACTCAGTGTTTTTTTTTTTTTTGCTTGCATCGAACAACATGATCAACTTTTGGCAGAACTTAATAATCACGTTCTGCCAAATGACAGAAAAAAATTAATAAAAAATAAGGATCATTGTCGTGTTCACTCGCTACCGTAAAAGTTCATTTACAATCAATAGAACAGTTCTCCATAATTATTTCGATTTGCTGAATTTCACTCACAGCCAGAGCCGGCTTAAGGGGGGTAGAGTACAATGAGCTAGTATTAGGGCCTACAAACATAAAATACGTAGTATTTAGCCTAAATAGGACCCTTCATTATATTTTTTATTTTGCTCATCAAATTTCTTTAAATAGCCCTGAAAGCCCTTAAGACGGCTCTGAACTCATCCTCAGATTTCATTTAAGTAATAATAATAATAATCACTCTCATATTTCGTAAAAGTGCGTAGGTGTATATAGATAAATGTTATTTGAATTTGAAATGAGTCCAAGTCGAACTGACGATAAAATCACAACATTAGGTTTAGATTTGTTGTTGAAATGTAAGTTTGTTATAAGGATGGCCATATTACGAAAGTCCAACAAAAACAGTAACAGGTCAAGCCTGTACGTTGAGCAGCACTTTCAATTGGCTTGCAATGTCTGCATGCTGTTGAGTTTTGCCGCCCGTGAGCGTGGAACACTTATTAGCGACAAACATAAGTTGTGTCCAATGCGTCGGTGGTTTCGGCAAAGTAGCCGGAGACGGTGGCTCGCTCCATTTGCCACCAGCGAAGTAACCCGCAATCAAACCGGGTGATGTCCTCTGCGACGAAGACGTAGAATTCAGCGGACTCGAACCGCCACTTTTGTACGATGGTGGTGTCGTAGTGGACGGGCTTAATCGCAACCCTGTTACACTATTGTTGTTGCTCACCTCAATGATGTTATTCTTGTAGCCATCAACGAAACTAATATTCAATTTATTGTTGACGATGTTAATCGGTTTGGAGCGAGGCGGTGTCGCAACACTATTAATGTACGTAGCATTGGCCACTTTGAGCGGACGCAACTTCGATGTGCTCTTCGGTCTACCTGGTGTTCCATTCCCTCCTGCACTGTTCTTCCCGGCCATCTTGTGGATAGAGTTCGTCATTTATATGCAACAATGGTAACGCGTTCTTGTATTTTGAGCAGTGTCATATAAACAACGCAATAATAACGTCGTTTACCCCTTACTTGGTAATACAAATACTATATAAATATATTTGAACGCGTATCACAGAACTAGCACACACCGTACGTTTATTAAAAATGTTTATTATCACACAGCTGTTCTCTATAAATAGTACTTATTACGAACTTGCTGAGCAAACAAAATGGACGTGTCGCGGTTATAAACAGTCAAACAAAGGAACTTTCTAAACAGATGAATATTTTACCATATGTGCGCGTTTGGGGACGCAAATTCGATGTATTTATGTTTTAGAAGTACACCTTTGATATTCCGATTATAATATTAGAGATACGGACACGACTTCCCGAACAATAACACTTTGTTTACCAGCAAAATTCCTTTATCACAAGTCACCTTCCCGTCGTCTCTCCCTTGTCAGAAGAGTTATATCCCTACCACGCCAAATAGCTTGTTTCACCCAAAGCTGGCCTCAAATCAGCTGCACCAATCTACACTGAAGCTTGGTTCACACGCGAATCCAACTACCGCTCATGTTCACGTACACCAATATGTATACCATATTCACTAACAAAACTGTCACTTGCTGAACAAAAATAAATTGTAGACGAAGAAGTCTAAAACTCTACACAGCTACACAATTTATTTATTCACCAAGCACTGATTTAGGAATATAATGAATTACGCTAACGGCTGGTGATATACTTGAAACAGTTATTGTTCGAAATAGAATTACTCTCTTAAAGAATGGAGTATAGGGTTAGAACAAAATAGAAATTGACACATTACGTCATAAACTCGTCCTATATTTTGCAGGTGATTATGTCAATTAATGCATAAAATAAAACCATAGAAGTCGCGATATATTGTTATTGGTAAATAGAAGCAGCATGTATCTAGATTCTATTTATAATAGTGGATGAAAGTAACTATTTGTGGTTTATTGAGCCAGAGACTGACTTTAACCCTATTAGATATTATTCCCATAATTTGGTTATAGTTTCTAAAATGATGTCGTAACGTTAATTTTCGTAGTATCTTTAAAAGCCACCGTCATCCGCCGTCGTAGTAACATTATACGCTAAGAAGTGCTCATTTGAATGAAGCATAAATGTAGATTCGATACTCGTCCTTTTCCGGCAATGGACAAGCTAAAGCGATCGAACACGAAACGCGTGTGCCGTGTAGCCAACCTAGCGAATAATTTGTTGTAATTTTATTCGTTCTTTGCTGTGGGTGCCATTAGTGGATTATGGTGTTTTTAGTGTGACAGTACGGGAAAAAACATTCATCTTTTGGGCCCATTTGGTTAACAAGCTTTTGTGCAGTGCAGTGCAGCAAGCATTTGGTTCGCGTAGGGGTATGGGTATGTGGGGGACAAGCAACTAATTTCACAATACTCAAATTACTTTATAAAATAATCTTCCATTAGTCATTAAAAAGACCACTTTATGTGCAATATCTTGTTTTCTTTGTTAAGTTTTCGAGTAGTTGTTGAATATGTTGTGTTTGGTAGTGCGTGAATACGTGAAAAGAAGAAACTGAACGTGGAAATAAATAAATAAAATAAATCTTCGCAATACGTCTGATGGATCAATAGTCTTCACAAACATTGTTCAGTTATTGCTCAACAATCTGTGGCTTTCACTGAATCTTACATGATACAAGGTTACTAAAATGGCGAAAACTTGCTTGTTATTTACTTGTGCTGTCTGTTTTGTCTAATCGTAACTCATTACACATTGCTAAAGGAAGGGAAAACATGAATCAAAACAATCATGGCCAACCTCGACGCAATTCGACATCATTCAATCGACACGCTCATGGAAATAATCATTCCGGTCGATCAAACCATGCACACGGTCATCAACGTTGGCCCAGTAGATATGCTAAGGATTATCGAGATTACGAATCATGTTTCAATCACGGGTTCGATATTACTATTCAATAAGCTAATACATGAATTTTCATTCCATTTTCTTTCGTTTCTCGTTCTACAACTCGTTCTTTGTCTTCTTTTCAGTGACTGTATGGTAAGCAATAACAGTACCAGTCCGAAAGATACCAACTTTATGAATCACGGATATCCTAAACCACCCCAGCTCAGTCCAAACAGCCGGCCCAACCATGTCATGTATGGTAATGAGGCTTCGGGCACCCAGGACTGGCGACATTTATCCCATTCCTCAGGTAATTTATTTGTTAATAAACATCTTTATATACACATGTATGTATATAAGACTATTACATACAATGCCACTTTAGATTAGATATACATGCTATTTTTCACACTACTGCATGATATTTTCGATTTTAGTGACATTGTATGTTATTCCTTTGATGTCTTGCATTATTTTCAACCAATACTTACTTTTACTAACTGTACTAGTCTATAGTAATAACAATTACATTATTAAACCCGTTTACCACTGTTTAATTTTTCATTCAACTTACAATTTTATTATAAATTGCTACACTCGCTATCCGAACTTCTATATGTCTTACAGGTGAAGAACAAATATCTTGAGTCATTTATTGCTATATCAACAATTGATAAATGGCTTTAAAATCTTTTTAAATATATATATATATATATATATATATATATATATATATATATATATATATATACACAAACTGTGGTAAACAATGATTCAACTTGTATGTTACTAATGTTGATTGTAAATATGCATCCTCATTGGTATATAGGTTGGAAATGTATGTATTTAGTATTATAGCATTGAAATCGAGTATAAAAGTAGCTTCTGCGCAATAAGAAAAAGCTTCTTTTGTCATCATTTTCTCAAAAGTGACTCACTAAAATAAAAATTATCAGACATATAATGCAATATAGAATTTAAAGTTATTAATCAAAATCGATTTGTTAATAAAATACAATCTTATAAACAATTGCGTATTTTGATGTTTTAATAATAAATCAACAATTTTCTGAACTTATAAATACTTTAATCAACATTATTTAATTTTTCCGAAAATTATTATTTTTAAAAACGAGCTATTGTTGCTATACAATTAAAAGTATTTATATATATATATATATATATATATATATATATATATATATATATATGTATATATATTTTATATATATATATATGACAAAACAAAATGGCGACTTATTTCTTAATCTTAAAAGAAGGTAATACAATAAAACATAATAGAAATTTACGCGTTACACGATTTTGTTTTAACGTTAATTTGCGAAACGCTAATCACGCATATTTGCGATTTATTCCATTGTTTAAATGATGGTTTTCGCTAATCAAGTATCACGTGTGCTATATATACATATATTGGTTCAATTGTTTGATGAAATATTTTTGACAGTGACAAAGGGGTTTTGAATTTAAACGTAGAAACAACTCACGTAATTTGACAGGTGTAAATACAATTCGCCATGGTAGCTGTCGTTGCTTGTCTGTATAGAAGACGCTTATACTGTATGCAGAATACAAACACGCGAAACTGTTTGTGTAAATTGTGAAATATAAGAAAACCGGGTGATCGTCTTTAGTTAGTATTCTTACTATTATATTTATAGTGATATGTATGTGTTGTGTATTTTTTTTAACGCCGCAAAAATGTGTGCTAAACCCTAAATTAGCAGGTCCGCAAGATCGACGTCACATGATGTCTGGCGGGCCCGGTTCGAGTCAACCGGAACGCCGGAATACGATAGCACCGGCGGAGCGACGACACATTGGTGGCTTAACTGACCGTCGTCACATTTCCCCACCGCTTCATATCAATATTTGCGATAGTACACCGACCCTACACACTCTAAGCCCTCAACCGGATGGACTCGCCCACAACAGAAGTACCATCACCATTGATTACGCTCAAAGACGGAACGGACGTGGAGGTACATTGCACATTTATTCTTATCAACTATTATGCTTATTTATTTTCTGCATGTGGCTATAGTTAAAGATGAACGATAATAACCTTATGCTAAGAGTAGATAACACATGATAACATCAGTTTTTGAGGCGAGTATACAATTAGTGAGATTAAAATTTAACAAATTTAATCATGTTCGAAAACCCAGATTATTCAAGTTAATAGTGTTGAAAATTAAAAATAATATATTAAAAGATTTTTATTTTGTTTTTTTAGGTATTTGGCATTTATATATAAAATAACAGTGCTAAAAATGTTTTTTTTATATCAACAATAATCGGCGTTTTGCTATATGCTGAAATTGTATAAATGTCAACAGATACTTGTAATTTTATGTTTAAATCAACATTAACTGTTAATGCTTAAAACATCTGAAGATATATCATTATTTCGCATCATCACTTAGGTCTTAAATATATCGCTTTTTTTGCGAAACCAAGTATTTTAATGATTGATATTAACGGTATAAATGCTGAAAGAGTGTTCAGAAATAAAATTGGGTTATTGCCATGTCATGCAGTATTTTTTTCATCGCTAAAATTACATTGACTAACCGTTACAGAAATAATCAAAATCAGATACTATGCATTTTATTGTACGATATGCACAATCCATACTTTACATTTCATTTTCACGAATCTTAGAATAGAAAATTACAACATTGATATAGTTTCATTGAGATCTATAAATAAGTATTATTTGTTATATTTATAATGATTCCTCATACAATTATGTAATACGTGAAAGTATAAGCTTTTCATATACATGTAACAAAATGGTATTATTTTTAAAATCATATGGGTTGGGTCATTACGAGCATCCTTGATTGTTTTATTCGGATATTAATTATTCATAACTACTTTAAATTACTAGTAGTTTTAATCAAATTTATGATCCTTGGCTCATACCAACGTTAAATTAGTTAATTAAAATTTTACTAAATTTCACCGTATATTATCAACATTAATTATTTTATTTTCGTTTTCAATTCAATTTTAAAAATAATAATAAAGGTTCTTAAATTCTTAATAGATTTATGATAAATGACAACAGAAACATTTAATGTAGATTAGCTTATATAAATGTAACTTGTTTTAATATTTATTACAAACTCGAACGTGTTTATTAAAATGTTTTAATATTATTTGTGTAGAATTGCGTGTCAGTCCAGTCCATTTGCAACATTCGCCATCATTCTATCGTCAAACAAGTAGCGAAGATGCAATCAAAAGCGAGAGTCCGTCGCGTAAACGAAGACGTTTGTCCCGTTCTGGTCACCACCAGATTATGGACATGACAGCCCAGTCTGCTTCACCGCCACACAACATACCCCATCAACACAGACGCTCCCCCAGGCAACATCTGACACCAAGCAACACCATTCAAGGAAGGTCAGTGTTGAATTGTAAAAAATATATTTAAAAAAAAACTGAATCAGTTATTTTTTGATACAAGTATCTATATGTTGTAAGATATAATGTATATTATGTGTTCATGTTATCATTTATTGTAAAAAAACAGCCTTTCCGGATTTCCTGTATATATTTAGTATAATTTATACAATTTTACGAGTAATATTTACATGTGCAACAAAGTGGCCTTTTTATTTGATGTTTTTCAATATATTTTATTGGAATCAACACATCCTGAGAATTTTGATGATTTATTATTTATATTTAAGAATAATTATAAATAATAACCTTCACATAATGACCCTTGCTAGTTGCAGCCATGTATTTATTATAAACAATTTCTTATGTTTTATATTCCACTATTACTTCTTTTATTAACCCTAGAACGAACAACTGGGTAACAAACGTACCCCAGGGCTTTGTTAGTTAGAGGTAAGAAAATTATAGTTGTTCATTCTAGGGTTAAAATAAATTATGTTATTTCATTTAAAACGTGATTTATCCGGAGAAATCTCATTAAAATGTCCATAACTGAAACCTCAAGGACGAAAATGTGTGTTTTCATTGGTGCCGCTGCGCAACCGATGAAATAATGCATATTTTCGGCTTTTAGAATTCATCTCGCGTGTAAATAAAATAAATACTAAGTAAAACTGCACCTATAAATAAACAAATCATGTTTTACTTAGTAAATAAATGTTAAGATTTAAGAATAAACTGATTTAATTTTAATATAATAATGTCAATTAATCTTTGATTACATAAAACATAATCTCTGGATGGTAGTGTTATTTTGCAATCATAAACGCCATTTTGATTCGATATTGTTTATTGTAACTGAATAATGTTATTTAACATTGATAAAACCAAGTATACGTTGATTATTTTTTATTTCCTACAAACAAAATCGATTATTTAAATAAAAATCTATATTAATTAAAATAATATTTGAAAAATTGTAAATGATTTATTTCCCTTAAATTTATTAAATTAAAATATATATTTGCATAGTTTTTGATTTTATAATAAAATAATCAGTTTATTTTAACAATCTAACATATATAGTGTTGCAATCAATCAGTAGCTTGATTGAAGAACATGGTAAACAATCACGGGCGACCATTATTGTCGTGACGTAGCTCGCGCAACTCGCTACTCCGCTATTTGATAGTTGCCATTTTACTATAAACGTTCTTCTCTACAGACAAAATATTTTTCTTCTCAGTTTTTTGAGCTTATTTATAACAAATCAAGTGATATATTTACGAAGACTGAAAGTTTAAGTGATATTAAGTATTTTAATTGTATTTGTGATCATTTTAAAGCTTATAAAATTTAAAATGGCTTGTATTGGCTATAGAATAGTTTATGTTGTTCATAATAATAGCTATACTAGAATGATTCAAGTACAACAATATTTGGTAGTAGAATATAGGTAAGTTAGCGATTCAATTGTTCTCAGGTTAAAAAAAAAATCACATCAACATTATAAAGATAAAAAAAAATATTTCTAAATCGTATATTTATACTATTCTTTGATATATTTTATGCACTTTAATTATTATAATACACATTATACTATTTTATACAGTTGTTGATAACATTTTATTTAAATTTATCAATTTAGAATTTTCGGGTAATATAATTTTTTAGTAGGTACATTTATTGAGAAAACTTTTCAAATAGAAATTGCTAGAAAAATTATTACAAGAAAAATAATAGTGGAATTACACTCATAAAATTTATATAATATCAAAACTCATATAAAATCAATTTTTCTCTAACAATCGAATTTTAATTAGGACTATATTCGACATAATTAAAATATATCTACTTCCGATTTATATTTTGTTAATTTATGAAATTTAACTTATGCCGGATTGCATTAACAAATAATCAGCCAATCGTATTCATTTGTTTTTGCATAAGTTTATATAAAAAACAAATAGACGGCTGATTTTATTTTGGTGCAATTGGGCATATAATATTAGAACAATAATAATTTGTGTTTTTTTGTTTTGAATAGCCCACCTCTACGTCGTACAAGATACCGGGAAAGAAACCCAATGTGGAATGCAGATGAGTTTGCTCATAACCATGGTCATCATCCAGCATTTCTGCCTAGTCCACCACTTGGATCAGCGCATGCTCATCAGTCTACTGTCATGATGGACATGAATCAGGTACACTAATTTGAATTAGTTTTAAGAATGGATGCACATGCATAATTTATATGATCATTCATATGTATTAAACTTGAGACGTGCAATATTAATATTATTTTTCTTGTATTCTATTCTATTACAGTTGCATGTTTCACACATTTATTATAGATATATTTTTTTTTTTTAAATAGTAAATATTTTATTCGTGATATGATAATGGACTCTTCAAAGACGATCACGAAGTAGAGGATCAAATAACATGTATTTGTTGTTATAGGTGCCTGTGAACATTGGAATGCCTCACGAATCAATCTGGACGTACTCAACCCCACACATCTCGTTGTGTTCGGCTGCTACGACTCCGCCACCTCATCTGCACACGTGCCATGTACACAATATTTATCAGCCGCAATTCCCCCAGAATTGCCAACTTGTCGCGCCTCAATTTGGTGGCTGCTTAGGTCATCATCAACCTCCACCGTATGGAGGGTTCCCGTCCGCACCGCCTGGCTCCCTGCCCGTGCCACCTGCCCAACATTACACCCATCCACATCCCCATCAACACTTACAACCCCAGGTATGTACTGAAATTATCTTAGAATGTATGTACCGGACATACATACACACGACAGCTACCGAATAAAAATAAATAATATTTATAAGTATTTTTTTTATTTCGTTTGTTGTAGCGCACGGATGGTTTGGAATTGGAATTACTGGGTGATCATCATGGACATGCACATCAGCTGCACCATGCCGGTGCATCACCGATACATGTGTCACCGCTCCAGGTGTCGCCGCCAACGCCCCTGTTCCTTACTGAACCGCGCGGCACACAACTTGAAATGCTTCGTGGACGTCGTATTAGCCCGACACAACGAAGACCACATGCTACACGCACACGTTGGCATCATACTCCACTTCCGATACCAACACCAGCACCATTCTCCGGATTCTTGTTGCACTTCCTGTAAGTTTGAATTTTATAAATCTATTGCATGCATCTAGTTCAGAACCTTCGATATCTTAAGAAATCAAATTTTATTTGCTCGGAAAAATGATCAAAACATTACAGTACTAACACAGAATGAATAATAACAATATCAGAATAGTAATTATTGTTATCGCATTTTAAAGAAAACCAATAAAATCTAGTATTTATTAATTAAAATAATCTAAATAACGCGATGTTGGACGTCAGAGATTTTCAAACAATTTGAATTATATCCTAAACTATGTTCAAAAAATGGTTAATTGTCATTTAGTTAATTAACATTATTTTCCGTTAACATTTTATTATTGTGATAGAAAAGGTTCTATTACAATATTTGGAAAAAGACGGTCAAAATAATATAAGGAAATTATTTTGACGGTCTTTAATTATCAATTTAAATTCTCTTGTAAAAAAGTATTTTAAATTTGCTGAAAAATATTCATAGATTCATTTAAAAAATGTCAACAAAGGAAATGTTGATAAACTTTAAGAATATTTAATGTAATGTATTGCTTCTCTGGTGCACTGAAATTTATATCTTAAAGGTCTTCCAAGACAAAGTCAATTTTAAAATATGATTAGTTAAAATATTAGTACCGTTTAATTACATTCTGTGTGCGCGTTAGAACTATGTTCTCTAACCCACCGCTGTCACCATTCAATCAAACTGAATTGAGCAGCTCCGATTCTACCGAAACCGAGAACTACGAGGCGCTGCTGAACTTGGCGGAACGTCTGGGCGAGGCGAAACCACGCGGTCTCGGCAAACTGGAGATCGAACAGTTGCTCAGCTACAAATTCAATGCGGATACACACCAAGGCGATCAGACCTCGTGCGTTGTTTGCATGTGCGATTTTGAAGCCCGTCAACTGCTCAGAGTACTTCCTTGCTCACACGAATTCCATGCCAAATGCGTTGATAAATGGCTCAGAGTAAGTGACCAATAAATATTTTTTATTATTAACTATATATTCGACATTCAAAACAGAAAAAATACTATACGCCGGCTGATATAACACAATTTCTTTTATTACATTAATTTTTAACCCGCCGTACTATTATACGAGGAATTTAAGTATTCGATCTGTAACACCAACATAAAAATATATGATAGTAATTGTCTTCGTTATGGAAATGAAATATATGCTTATCATATACTTGCTCCTAAACCATTATATTATGGCCTCTTTTCTGAAAAAAACCGAACCGATATTAACACTTACATCTGAATACTTACAATGCGACGTTAGTAATTAATATTTTGATAGTCAGTAGCAGAAGCTACTAACGTAGGAACTTAGTTAATTCGGCAACAAATTGATGTATAGTTGTAAAGCAACACTAGCAATTTGTTGTCGGATTAGCCTAGGATCGAGCTTATATTGGCCAATGTGTTTTAATTTCTAGAGCTTTCTGTTGGTTTTTTTTGAAGTGAGTGTTGTTTCGACAGTTTGCAACACTGACGCGCTTGACATTGATAGATATGTAGTGCCAAACCTTCGCTGTACTTCGGTGTACTCTCTTCAATACAGCAACAATCATTGAAAAATATTGACCGGTCTAGTTTAAATTGCAATTTCAAAAAGAAACCAACAGATGGCTCATCCTATATATACACACGTACACACATATACAAACACATACCACATACATAACTTCATGCCTATTCCCATCAAATAGGGTGACAGAAAACCCTTAAGGGAAGACTCAAGGGACGCAAACAAATATTTAAAAATTGATGAATTCAGATCGTTCGGCGATTTTTGTAGGTATCGCTATAAATCGTTCCTTCATAAAATTAATATTGTTTATTTGCAAAGATTGATAACATTTCACTAATCCGTGTAAAGCGAGCTGGAAGCATTGAAACTATAATTTTTTTTAAATTATACAGTCACTCTGTTCGATGGAAGTTGTCTAATTGACAATTTATGGTTATATAAAAGACAAATCACTGAATGGATTGCTTTACAATGTTGCACTAAATTAACTTAGCAGTGCAAATTATTTATTATTACAGTTCTGTTGTTTTGCATGTTACAGTCGAACAGAACTTGTCCAATCTGCCGTGGGAACGCCTCCGAATATTTCAATAACAGTGATTGAACTGTGTGCCATCAACCAAATACACAACAAATTCTCCGTTGCTACAAATTTTAAGCAAAGAAAATTTATTCCTATACTACTAATAGCAAATGAAAATTATACATTTCATTTTTCAAATATCAGCAGTGCCATTTGTCAGCCAGTTTACTAATTAATTATAATTATCATGTATTTTTTCTTTCTTTTTTTTTTTTTGAGAATAGTATTACTCCATGGAATTATTAATTAATGGTATTTAAGGCGATTAACATAAAAAAAAAATTGTCAATTATTTTTTCAATTGTTAATTTACTTAGTATTCTTTAACAAATTCAAACATCTAATATTTTTTGCGATATAATTGCGAATGCAATGTTTGTATTCGGAGAAATACATTATAATTTTGCATGTGTGCACTTATTCTTTAATAATCTACCTCGAGAGATCATTTTGTTAAGTTTTAAGATTAAAAAAATAAAATAGATGGAAGCACCACTCACTTCCTGATGTCAAGTATCATTTACAATAAAATCTCAACAGCAAACAAATGTTCTTGGACTAGCTCAAAAAAGAAAAATTTCTCTTAGCAAATGCGATGTTTAAAAAGAATATGCTTAGTATCTTCAAGTATGCGATTTAGGATTTGTGTATTCTTATCTCTATTTAAATGGGGTACGTTACGACTAATATGTACCGACTTGTACATCGGTGCTTTGGCATTGGTTTATATTTCAAAATGGGTGTCAAAATGGCAATATTCTGTAACTCACACAGGAGAATGTACAACTTAAAGTTCAGGGATTTGGTTGGTATTTAGTGAGGCACAGCCAAGACTAATTTAAAAAAATGTAATTATTAAACATTTGATCTTCTCTGGTAATATAGGTATTAACTTTAGGGCCCATTTTCTTAGAAATGATTGGGTATTGGCCTAGAAACTGAAAGTTATTTTTAAATTGGTCTCGACTTAACCGAACCGACAAACAATTTCCTCAGCAACTTTCAATATGTTGAACAAAAAAACGTATTTTCGATAAAAATAAAAAGCAATGTTTGTGGAATAATATATTTATAATAAACAAATTACTAGTAGTAAATATTTGAGTTACAGAATGAATACAGTAACACAAAATACTGGCGATTCGAAAGTATTCCGATGACGTCATAACTGGATGATTTAAGTTACGACGTACTGAAGCAATCCTTTACAATTTATGTGATTTCTAGTTTTCGTATAGTAATTATTTTAAGTGAATATATAAGATTTGTGATTTTCTCCATCGTCTATTTATAACGTTATGGGAATAACTCGTGAGAATGATTTGCGATTTGTTTATACTTTATTTCTTTATTGTAAATGGTACTTTTGTAGAGAGTTTGTAACGTGTACACTTTCTTGTTATGCTTGAATATTAATATTATAATAAGAACCGTGCAGTGCCACTCGCAGCCGCGTCTTATCTCTGCCCCCTCGTCCCTGTATTGAAATAACTGCGCGGACAAGAATCGAACACACAAATGTAAAACCATGTCGTTGTCTTCGTAGAGTGAAAAGCCTCTTTCACGACACTAAACAAACGTATCATACGCGTCTCACTATTACTCAATTTTTGCTTCATTGTTATATTTCCCCTTATCTATTATAATCGAGTTATTATTATTATTATATTAACTATTATTCAAATCATAGGGCTTATTTTAAACAAAACAAAAAGAATTTAACAAAACTCTAAATATATTATAGAATATATACGAATGAAATATATTTGCGTACAGAAGAGATTATTATTATTATAGTTAAGTATAAACTATGTCAAATTCCAAAACAAAAAGTGTTTGTCGTTATTTGTTTTAAACGTAAATAGGTGTGCCTTTATATTGTACAACTATGTAATTATTGTTCTTATAGGTTTTTTCGCCCTTAATATTATTGATTTCTCCTGCTGTGTTACGGTTACGCCAACGTTAATCATTTTTCAATCAATTTGTTTTTGTTGAATTTTTGTATATGTGTTGTATTTAAGCATATTTGATTGGCTATTTGTGTACATGATGTCATCAGTGCACACCAATCGAATGCGCCCTCATAATTATTATAGCTGCTAAAGTGGGAATACAAAAAGAGTTAAAGAACTCTATATATGAATTGATCTCACAATTTGGATGTATGTATTTTGATTAGCAAAATGTTTAATTATTATTATTATTAATTATACTTTAGTTAAGTCACTGCATTGCCGGTTAAAATGTTATAAAAAAATAGATTCTTATAAATTATCTGGCTGTATGGAAAAGTATTAATTTGTTTTGAATAATTAATCATTTTTACGCAAAACTTCGATATTATTGAAAGAAATCCTAACACCAACGTAACAAAAGATGATATTTTTCCATGCTTCCATATAATGGATAAGGTCCATAAAATGTAGATTTGAGCTTGCTTATTTTAACGACATAATAAAATAAATTAAAACTGATTTTATCCAAATAATTATTGAATTTGTATACTTGCTCAAAAATAAAACCGAACTAATCTTACTTTGGTGTTTTAGTTCGATTTTCTTTTTGATCGAATGTACTCCATTACTAATAACTGGTCACAACAATTTTGGAGAAATGACCACAGTGACTGAATCATTAGAAAAAGTCGACTCCTTAATACAGTTGATTTTAAAATTATAATTTAGATTATATTATTTTCACTATCAGAGATGAATTTATCCGCCATGACTATCATAATATATCATCATTGTAATCTTAAATTTAGAAGAAAGTGGAAACATGGTCCGTAATAGGTACATTGTCAAGACCGTAGTAGAAATTAGTGTGCACTAAATAGTCAAATGCTGTTACGTTCTTAATAATATAATCCAATCATCCTTTTCGAGTGTAATTAAAACCCGGCTACAAGTATGGTCATATAAAATTGACTATAAATGGGAACAATTGACCAAAACTAGCTGAGATTGACCTTAATGTGCGGTAACGTTCGTTAGTACTCAACACCACCAATACTACATTTTATTATTATTATTACTTCACTTTTAAAAACTATTTTTTATCAATAGGAACATGTATGTATTTTTCAGGAGTCAATAAAAAAAATACTGGTTTGAAATTATTTTTTTATAATTTCATAATAGCTGCGTTCATTAAGTACTGAATGTAGCACTCGTGATGAATTAAGTATGCTTTGTGATGTTACTCTAAAAAACAACATGATAATATAGTGAATGATGTCACATATACTATATTCTTCATTCACAGTAGAATGTACCACTTATTTTTCTCTATCATTGCGCCGTGCACATCCCAATTTTCAGCTATTTTTGGTTGAATTGTACTTAAAATAGCCAACAATCAGTCATTTCTCCTCATAACAAATTGACGACACCATGTAATTATGTCAATTAATTTTATGAAGTCAAAATGAGCAAGATTATTACATCTACATAAATGTCATCTACTTATAAGAATAACTAGAACATTATTACACAAGAAACATCAAGTTGTGTATCATATTTGGATTAACACATATCCAAGATACAAATTAAAAACTGTTGTAGCTATTATGTACAGAGTACAGTGGTCGATGATTCATAATAAGTTCTCATTTTTGTGTGATAGTGTTTCAAGGTTATATGTGAACATTACTTTTTCATTGATTGAAGAGCTAGAAGCATAAGTTGTATTCGTTAACAAAAACCAAAGACATATCAATTAATTTTCGGGCCGTAGCGTAACCATGGTATCGCCAGACCAAAATCACATATGGGACAGAGGTAGACTAGGGTATAGCGTCATTTAGCAATACAAACTCGTCATGAACCGATCAAAATCAAAACAAAATTCATTTTGATCAAACAAGTTCATGCGAAAAAAATACACATGCAATAGACTTTTTCTTAAAAAGAATCACAATTCGATACTAATTATATTATATAAAAAATGATTGATATATTGTGTGTCACCTTGTCTGAATGTATACTTGCTTTTTGTGGATATTTACATAACATTTTATAGACAGCTTCTAGTTTTATTTCAATAAATCGTATATATAACAAATAATTAAACTAAAACAAAACTGCATTATTTATTTTTCAATAATCATTTATTTTCTATAAATTATAAGAACAAAAGAACAACAACTTTATTTACATTTGGTGCCATAAGTCATACTAAAAAGAACATTATAATAATATACTTTAAGCGTCTTACGTCACCAACCAACAACAAAATAATTGATATAATCTTTTTGGACATAGAGCTCAATTACGAACATTTACAGCGTTGACATAAGATGCTAAGAATATATATATTTTCAGTTTAAATCTCATATAAATGACCAGATTTTATATCATTCCCAAGTTAATTCTTTTGTTATTTCACAAAAAAAAATGAAAATATTTCAAAAAAATTCTATTTACAGAGCGGAAAACATCGAACATATCATGAGTACTTAACTTAAACTATAATAATCAATCACGATTGGATTAGAATATTTCATTAAAACTTTAATCATCATTCTTTATGAAAACTGATAAAATATTTCTTTAATAAAAAACTACATAATAAATTATAAGTTTAGTGCGCGTTTTTAATAGCATACAATTGATCTGCAAGTTGAAGAAATTGCGCGCTATCTTCACAGTGCTGTACCATTGTTTTTCCGATTTTTTCTTCACCGTGAAACGCCCCCGCTATACTGCCAGCCATACCGGCAATCGTGGCAGTATCACCACCGAGCGATATCGCATATTGTAATGTTCGTCTAAATGGATTCGACGTCTATAAAATAAGTAAAATTCCAATTGAAGACATTATCAGTAGTTATATAATTTTCTCGTATATAAAAGAGAGTAAAAATATATTTGTTGCATATTATAAAATTACTAGTAATTATTTGGTAATACACAAGAGTGAAATCGACTTTAGCTTGAGTTCGTAAGAATTCTGCGTTAGTCTTATGATGTACCTCGTCGCTCTTCTTTATGAAGTATTGCACCATCTTTCTCACGTAAAGAATAGCGCTTATGCTATGTTAGTGAGAGCGACAAGTTACATCGCTGAATTCTTATGAAAAATAGGCTATAGAGTATTTAGGTGACGTCATGCGCCTAAATAATATATATAACCATTGATTTTAGTTTACGTATTCTACAGTTTGAACCGTAAAATCCACTACAGAAATGAACGAGTATTAAAAAACTAAATAAAGTAATAATTTAGTCAAAATTTGATAATAATTATAGTATCATTATGTAATCCTACAATGATTAGCGCATGCAATGAGTATGTGTACTCACTGATACGTATAAATAAGTCAAAATTTCTTATTTACCATTTACACGCGCTAATCATTGCTAAAATTACATAATTATCGCAAATATTAGTTGAAACGAAGTAGTGTTCATACCTCTACGTTTTCAATCTCGGATTGTGCTCTTAAAAAGCAATAAATCGCAGTTGGAATCGAATAGATCGCTTGCATACTATGCCCTAATTGTTCAACAACTTCTTCGTCTTTAGATCCGGCCGTATTAGCCAATAACTCACGAACGATTTCCATTTGATTCGCGTAAGGTGATGGATGACCGATACCTAATCTAAAAATAGATTTTTTGCATATCATAAACAAAAATAATATTAGCGTTTGAAAATTGTACCCTTCATCATCGTTTTCAATGCCTTTTAACTTAGTAATTAAATCCGTTGAAAACTGTATTGCATCTAGTGGTTTGGATGCATCTGTTGTTAGACCCTGATGCACTGCAATGCAATGTAAGATCGCTCCGGTAAGACCTTGTTTATGCGTGTGTGTTATTTCTGTTGATGTTTTTGCTAGTTTTAACATATTTGCGTAATCGTCGTGATATAATAAAGCGATTGGTGATACCCGTATCGCTGCTTCATTGTCTGTTGTGCCTTTTTGTTCCATTGCAGGCTTGAAAGGATCCGTAAATTTATTAGCACGTAATTTATGGAAGATGTCTATAGTACCTTCTCCGTATCCACGTCTAGGATCGGTGAAATATTCTTTGACGAAACGTTTTGCCAATTTCGTTGGTTCTAATTTACTTGGTTCTTCTATTAAAGTTTGTGCAACACATTTTGTCATGACCGTTTCCTTCGTATATTTTTTAACAGGTGCTACAATATAAATAAATGTTCTATAATAAAAAATAAGTATCCATGAAAATTTATTAAACTTATCGTTGTTTTATACATTCGTATACGAAGTAATAAGTAATTTAAATAAGTTTTTTGACTGTTTATACGTGCCAGTGAGTATGCTCAATTCACACGTTAATCATTGTATGCTAACATAATCATACTATAATTATTACACTAGCCAATTTTGAAATAGATAAAAACATCGGCCATGTGTTGACCCTAAACTTTCTTTTACGTAGCCAGTATATTCTGATTTGATAGTATATAAATTAAAATATAAAATGTTTAAATTTCAAGAAAACATTTTCATTCATTATGTATTTATTTATTAAGTATTTTCATTCATTATATCCAATTAAATTAAAGATAAAATCTTGTAACTGGTACACTTTTTGAAGAAATGTTTCAAACAAAAATTGTGCAGAATACTAATATCTTTCAATTTTATTCTAACTATTTTTACTGCAAGTGCAGCCGTTTCGGAGATATTGCAGAAATTACAAAAAAAAGTCTTAAGTAACCATGCACTTCCGGTTTGAATATGCTTTTTAAAAATAGGAGGTTTTCTTCCCAGGCATATACAAACTTTAAGTTTAAAGTTTCATAATTTTATCTTCAACGGTGTAGGCTGTAGAGCGCACAGGCGTCACTCCAAAAATAGTGACTCGATTCAGGGAAGGTCAAAAGATGTATTTCCGTTGAAATCTCGAGATATATTTTTTTCATGATTACAATACTTACTTATTACTTCGTAAAAGAAAGTAAAAAGAAGTTTTGTATCAACAGATTTAATTTTTGGGATATAAATTAAAAGTGAATGATGAATATATCTGATTCATGCCCAATCAATCTTCAACGGTGTAGGCTGTAGAGCGCACAGGCGTCACTCCAAAAATAGTGACTCGATTCAGGGAAGGTCAAAAGATGTATTTCCGTTGAAATCTCGAGATATATTTTTTTCATGATTACAATACTTACTTATTACTTCGTAAAAGAAAGTAAAAAGAAGTTTTGTATCAACAGATTTAATTTTTGGGATATAAATTAAAAGTGAATGATGAATATATCTAATTCATGCCCAATCAAAAATTGTTTACGTTTCGTTATTGACCAATCAGTCATCAGAAACCATTATCTAAGCAAATTATACCTAGAAAACATTTGGTCACATGTAACGCCTCTATTACGTAGCGGGGACGTAACATTAGTTGGTTACGTCTTTGATTTGATGCTTAGATGTTACATGCGACTAATATTTACTGGGTACAGATTTAATTGGTCAACATTAAGTAAGTAATATATATATTTGTATAGTAACATGGGGTTAATAAATGTCTATCATAAGTTTCCTAAACTTAAATAATTAACAACAGTTTTAAAGTTAAGCTAACATAACCGTATTCAAATGTATAATTATTGTACCTTTGAAAAGTGGTCCATCCAATTTATCGAAATAGTTTTGTAAAACAATTTTCGCACTTGAACTAAGAGAATCGCCCGAGAATGGAGCTCCATAACAATCGCCTATCAATGTACCCAGAAAACAGCCGCGAAATTTACTTTTCAGTAACGTTTGATTTATTTGCGACATTTTACGTAGAATATAATAAGTAATTTACGATTTGTACTTGTCAATGATAAGTTATAAATAGCTTAATTTCTTTTTTAAATATCACACCGGTATGCTATAACCATTGTTTACAATCGTCACCAAAATTCAGCAAAAGACGTATTCACTTTTAAAGTCATAAAATCGCATTAATTTCTACTATGTTTGGCAGAATTGAATAATTGCCGATGATATGAATGAGCATAAAACATAAAAACTAAAAAATATCTAAAAGCAATATGCTTAATATTTTTAGAGTTCAGTATTATATATGGCAACATTGTTATTATTTTTCATGAAAAGTAAACAAATGTATATACATGAAAACCCCTAGAATTTAGTTTCTTTCGTTTTATCACGCTTAACATTGCATGAAAAGGTTAAAAAATAAAATAGCGACAGTTTTTCACAAAAATTACATCATTTTTCAAAATTATTAGTGTGACAATTAATAAAATAAGTTTCAAATCATCATTACAAAATAGCTGGCAGTTTAATTTACATATAAATCGGAAATGGCACTTATAAAAGCAAGATTACTTACGAAGTGTGCTCAGTTCATGTTAGAAAATTGCAAAATAAATACTAGGTAATCGTAATTCATAAATAATAATAATCGCAAATACTAAGTTTATTTATTTTTAGAATTCTGTCAGCCGCAAGTGTTTCATTTAGTACAAGCACGGCGACAGGAGAAGCAAAACCTGAATCAGAAAATATTCCTCCGTTATCAGAAAATGAAGCAAAACTCAAATTAGAAATAGAAAACGTAACCAAAGAAGTTAGTTCATTAAAGGAAAAAAACGATGAAATATTGGTATGTTACAATTCAGTAAAAATTAATTATATACTTACATTCGAATGTCAAATATTAATTGAATTGAAATATAGTAATTACTGTTTTGTTTACAGGATAAATATAAACGGGCACTTGCAGATGGAGAAAATTTACGTATACGAATGACAAAACAAGTACAAGATGCAAGAGTCTTCGGAATTCAAGGTTTTTGTAAAGATTTACTTGAAGTTGCTGATGTTTTAAGTAAAGCAACCGAAAGTGTACCACAAGAAGAAATTAGCGAACGGAATCCACATTTGAAAAGTTTATACGAAGGTTTAATGATGACAGAGGCACAATTAAAATCAGTTTTTAAAAGACACGGATTAGAAACAGTGAATCCATTAAACGAAAAATTCAATCCTAATTTGCACGAAGCCTTATTCCAACAGGTACATGTCTAAAGTGAAATTTAATTGTATGGTGACAAATTTAATTCACTTTTTTTCCTAGGAGGTGAAAGGAAAAGATCCTGGAACCGTAGTAGTAGTCTCAAAAATTGGTTACAAATTACAAGAGCGAGTTATACGACCAGCACTAGTTGGAGTATCCAAATAAATATATTATAAATAGTTTTGTACAAAAGAAATTCCATAGTTATATTGTTTCTAAATCTAGTTCATTTTTTTAATGAAACAATTGCATGGCACCGGTTTGATTTGTTGAATTTTATTACTATGAAACAAAAACGATATGTAAATGCAAATTGCAAATATAATTTGAAATACTGTTAGATTATTTTGTTTAAAAAAATATTTATATATATACATAGAAAATAGTTTCATCGAATACTTGATACTTTAGCTGTGTTCGGTAATTGCAAAACGTACTACTCAATGGGAAGAAGAAAGTACGGCTCATAACGTCACACTCCGCAATAACATGATAATATATTGAGAATCGTCACATGTCTTACTCTATTCTTCGCTCAAAGTGCACCACTCTGCATTTACCGAACGCAGCTTTCATAAGAAAGTTATTTAGCTTTTTTTGAAGTATTTTAAATAATTTGTTAACTTAAGAAAAATTACGTTAACGTTTTCTTTTCTAACTGAGTTGGCAACATTGTACAATTTTGACGTTTTAGAAATGTCATATATTGTGCGAAATAGATCGTTTTTAAATTTATTTATAGAGTTTAATTTGAAAACTTTACCAAATCGAACATTTACTAATAGTTGTAGACTATCTAAACATGTTTGTATATATACCCCAAATAGTCAATCAATTCTATATAAACCTAACCTAGAAATAATAAGGCATAAACATAATAAAAAAAATCAAAAACAGGTATTAGAAATCACTTTTACGTCTTTGGCAATTTATATAAATATTACAAATTCAAGGATTTAACTGAGTCTGAAGATGAAATCGAACCGGATGATTGGGATAATGAAATTGTCGATAAACAAACAAAAATATTGAATGTCAAAATGAACTCTCTACGGGCTGATGTTATTTTAAAAGCAGGCTTAGGAATTGCAAGAAAGTAAGCTTAAATATTATTAAATTAACACTCGTTATTGTATTTAGTTTATTAAAATACTATAAACATTTGCGTGAATGAAAAACTATAATTAATATTCGCTGATTAATTATTATTTAGTAATAAATATTATTTGCGTTTCATGAGCTGTATAAAGCTTTCATTTATTGGTTTATACTTATACCGTAAACAGCGAGAAATATCTAATAATTTTGTTTATTTTAGTAAAATAGAAACAATGTTTTATGAAAGTAAAATAAGAGTAAATGGAAAAAAACTTCTGAAAAAAAGTGCTATGGTAAATACAAAATCTTTATTTTATGGATGCTTAAATCATTATATTAGGTTTGGAAACTTGAATTCATTATAAATGTATGTGTAACTAAGAAAATGAGACATCCATAGAAAAGGAGTTAAAATTGTGCAACAACTAACTAATAATTGTATGATTTGTTAGCTCAATGTAGGTGATGAAATCGATATAGTTAAAGGTGCAAGTCCTACAAATCCAGATTTCCTTATTGTTGGAAGAGTAGAAATTTTGTCAACCAGCGAAAGAAGCGAAGGTTTAAATGTTAAACTACGCCGCAACAAAAGTTTAACTATAGATAATTACGATTCCTGAATAAAAAATAAATTCAGGTTAGTCAATCAGCTGTTTAACAGCAGTTATTTTATTTTTAAAAAAACACTTGTAAATACGTAACAATAAATTGATAAATTACATAATTAAAGATCTTTTCTCACGGACCAATTCACGCACTAACATTTTTAATTCAGTTACTTCTTGACGCAACGAATCGATTTCATTATGCTCTTGGTCTGATGAATCTTTTTCACGGAAATATCTTTGGACCAATTGACTCATTAGTGCAGGGTAATCTTTTGATGTTTGTTTATCTGTGTCGCGCTCCTATTTACAACGTTATCAATCGTTAAAATAATTTATTATAGCTTTGGTAGAATTTAATAAAATGTGTTTTTAATTTAAACTATATATTGTCGATTAGTTTTGCCCAATATACTGTCATGGCTATTGCCGAATTGTTTGAAACATTCCTATTGTTGCAATCGTTCTTCCGTGCTTATATAATACTTACTATATAACAACATTTCGTAATTGTGCATAACGCTCTCTTATGCGGAAAACTTTTTGTCGCAAGTGATAACCATTCGATGATTGCCATTATACCTGCAGCTGTTGGAATTAAATTCAATGGAGATGGTAATACTGTTTGATTGATATACTGCACATAAATCTAGAAACGTAAGAGATATGTAGAAAATTTGTTTTCCCTGCAAGATCAGGATGATTTAGAAAATATGAATTTTTTTCTAATTATCCGGAATAATTTAACCACTTAATTAGGATAAATTATAATCAGAATTGCAGTTAAATATATATATATATATATATATATATATATATATATATATATATATATAAATAAACTAAAACTGACTTGCAATAATTAAAAATGAATATATTTGATCACTTTTTACGGTATACACGAGAATTTCTTTTTATTGTTTATATACAACGAAGTTTAAGGACCGCTTAAAGTTAAATGCTAGTGGTTTAATTGGGTATTAGTATATTAAACAATTACTAGTACTATTAATACGTCAATAAGTTTACAGTTCGATATTATTTGCGATTCAAACTAAGGACCAAAACACACATTTATTTTTGGTACTACCAAGAGCTGACCTTCGCTTATCAAAAGTTGTAATTGTCAATTTATGCGTTTATGCACTGTACGTAAAACATGAAAATTTGTTAAATCTTAATATTTTAGTGATACATCAACTCTAGGTGCGCAACGCAGAAAGTTATGTTTTTTTTTTTTGTTTACAACTACCTTCATGTGTTAGTTCTCTATATTTACGCCAAAACTTTGCGTTAACTTGATTTGCGAATATCTACTAACAACTGACAGTTTTAGAGGTAACAACCGAATAGATTTTTATCTTACTTGCGTTCTTCCAAAAGTCCATTCAACATCAACATTATCTGTCACTTTTTGGAATGTATTCGACATTGTAGCAATCAACATATTTAATATAACAATTACTGTCAATACTTCAAACACTATTCAACATAAATGTTTCTATTAGAGATGTGATTTTCTATAAAAATCAATTTTCTCGCGTTTTACAAGCAAATGAAATGTAGCCAATCGTTTCAGTAAATATGTGTCTATTTATTATAGTCGTATCTTCATTAGGTCCTGGTAAATTTTCTATAATAACATCAGCAGATTCAAGTGGAGACATGCAAAATAAAGCCCAAAATAATGTTTTTAATGTATGTTCAAAATCCACAAACGACGATTCTTGTACAGTTTTAATTCCAGATGATGTATCAAGTTGTACCATTCCATCATAGTAATGATATAATCTACACAATCCTGTAAAATTCAATAATTATTAAAGTGTTGAATAGATTTGATTAGAGACAATAAAAAAACATTATTACTGAAATACTACCTGCTGTAAATGATAATATGATGACAGTGAAAATGATTACGTATTTCGCGATATCAACGCTCATTTTTCCTAGTGATATCTAAATAATAGTATTCAATTACGTATTTATAACTGAGATTTTTTACTGCAAGCATTTGTTACTTGTAGTGGTCCTAAATAGTAGTTTAGTTGAAACAGCATATTGATGCGAAAAAATGCCATAATAGTAGCGATCGAAAACATTCCTTCGGCTACTAAAGTTGGATCCAAGTGGTGCCAGTATTTTCGTTCTAATTCTGGTTGATCAGAATATTCAAGTTCAGCATATGCGGCCATCCAGAAAAAGAATGTATTTACGAATAAAAAATACATCAGTATATCGTACCTACAATGAATAATAATAAAAAATTCGGAAGAAAATTCATTTAAAATATTCATAGAAATAAACACTGGAAATTTAATCAATTGTATTAAAAATAAATAATAGGATTGATACATATTATTATTAAATAGAATATAAACGTATATGTTACAATTCGATTGTAAATTAATTCGTATTTATTACATTTATTCTAACGATATTTATCATTTAAACTGCATCTTTTTCGGAACATCTATAGATGGTTCATCTTATAAGATGCAATAGAGTTGATACCGACTGTCATTTAAAGGAATTCAAACAAATACATTATAATTAGATTGTAATTTAATTCGTACAATAAAATTTAGATTAATAATGTAATATTACATTTTATTAATATAATAAAATTTAAGAGAAATATCAATCCTATTATAGAGCATAATAGTAATTGTTAAATATATTATTTTGAATTTACCAGCTCCACATCATACGAAAATATCTAGAAGGACCTTGTAAAATACATAATCTAATAATACCCCATATTTGGCCTACTACGAAAACAATTAAAATTGGTTCCAAACCTAAACAAAATCAAACATTGGTATACTATTTATCAAACTATTTGGCATTGTGAAGTCTTATGGGGGAAACCGTGATGCCAAATTTACCCCATAAGAAACAATTAACGAAGACAGATAGTTATTCTATCTTCGTTTAGCTTAGAGGATAATATATATAATAACAAATAAAATTGTAGTTTTCGACCTACCTGAATTTGGAGGTCCTCTTTTCTGATGGAATTTACTTATATTCGATTGTAGAAATGTTATTATAAGAAACACTAAATAAGATGCGATATGACTGATTAGTTTATTCATTGGTATAGACCATGATTTAGTAATGGGATGAAACGGTAATAGAATACACATAATCAATATCAAAGGGAGCAAGAACACTCTCAATAATACCGTAAACAGTTTTCTTAAAAAGGAGTAACTACGCCATGCGTGCCAGTCTCTATGCCAAGATGTTGATAAAATCTAAACAACAATCAAAAGTCATGAAACTGAAACGATTTATTTATAAATCAATTATGTACTTGTTGTGTATTTGGATGCGACACAAATTTCTTTTGTTTGTAGTCCAAAGCTAAGATAAGCCGTGGGTATATAAAATGTACTATGTCCAAACCTTCAGGTTGTTTTAAAACTAATTCCATTTCTTCCGTACTACGACAATATCCTATATTTACAAAAAATATATGTGAAATGTATCTTTTGGAAATTACTTTTTAATTTGTATATATATGTTTTGAAAACTACTAATTCATCTTTTATTTTAGGTTTATTAATTTATTATACCTATTAAATCTACTGCAAACTCACTAACTTCAACACTCAATTCTAGATATCCGGTTCTAAATTCAGGCTCAACAATAGCGCAGTGTCTAAGCTCGTAGGAAAGTGCAAAAGCAGATAAAATCGGATCGTCACTAGAATGACAAATATATGCCGGATTCGCAACTGCACGGTATAAACTCAAACGGCGAGTTTCTACATGAAGGAGATCATCATTCTCTAATTGTAATCTTAAACACACAAATATATGCGTCATCGAAAAAAAAACCCTTTGCATACTTCCTTCTAAAGTAAAATTTATCTGTGGTAAAATGTACCTGCATTTCTCACAAACACAATCTGGCATGTGTGGCTTTTTAATGCGATGTCCTCTTTGCATTAAAAATTCAATAATTTCATAATGTCCACACTGTGCAGCTAATACCAACGGCGTAATGTGATCGGGAAAATCCGAACTCGCTGTGCATCCAGCGAACTCTAAACCTACAGCAGTTTCATGCAAATGATTCAGGAGCATCTCTAAAATATCTGGTAAGTTCTCTTTCACAGCGTGCAAGGCACAATCGGCCACTTCAATTGACTTTTGAGACAGTAGGAATTCAACCATTGAGTCCGATTTTGTTTCAATAGCAATATGTAACGCGGAAACACCCTAAATAAAATCATTTTCATCGAATAAGAACAAAGAACTAATTGCTCTTAATTTCTATTTAAACATTTTATAATATGACTTAATTTATAATAACATAGTAGTCGTTGAACAAGAAAGTACTCTATAGTAAAATGTTCAATTAAAAAAGTCAAATTAATAGGAATTTTAGTGCCGAAATAGTAAAATGGCGCAAAAAATTGGCACTCAAAATGAGATTACGTTCGTTTATTATTATAGTAAATAATATAAGGGCCTTATTAGGGATAAGCAATAATAAATTGTACTGTTATTTACTTGAAAGTTTATACAATTAATGTTAAATCCATGATTTTCTTGTAAAAACTCTTTGACAGCGTCAACATCACCGGTAGCTACTAGATCAAAGAATTTCTTTTCGATATTTTGTAAATGTGGTAATATAATACTGGGTTGTCTTCCAATAAGTATTGATTCAGATGAATCGGTTAATTTTAAGTATTGATTATTATTGCGTTTCATTACTTTATTAATGCAAATGACAAGTTTGGAACTAGAGAAACAAATGAATCAATTTTGTTAACATTTAAACATCCCACATTTATAAAAATGAGGTTGGCAATATTACGAAGTTAGTAATTTAAAAGTAACTAGATGAATGATTAACCTTAAAAATAAATTGACGTTTATCGTTTATGATTCATTTGTGATTTCTAGATAATTTTTGTGTATAATAGTTGTAATTTGTTGAAGATGAAAATCTTTATTAAAATTGTGCAAGGAGAAGGGTGTATGGTGGATATTGAAGATAGTGCAACAATTTTAGACATTAAAAAACAGATTCAAACTGATTTGAAAGTACCTATGGCACAACAAACATTAGTGTTGGTCGGGAAAACATTGCTTGATGACAAATTAATTAGTTTTTATCCCACTATAAAAGATGGAACAAAGATTAATTTAGTTATTAAAAAACCAGAAGCTCTTAATGTGGCTATGACACGATTCCTACAAAAATATTATAATGAAGCTCAATCAAAGAAAATATGCAATGAATTCATGAAGGTTAGTTAATTATTACTATTTAAAATGATTGGGCGATTGAAAATTGTATCAATTCAAATGTTGTTTAATTTTTCAGGATTTTGAACAAAAAGTTGGTAGCTTGAGTTTAGATGATTTAGAACGCATCGCTACGACATTTCTAAATGAAGAAAGTGGATAGTATCTTAGTTTTATTGAAATGTTTATTTTTTTATTATACTGAATTAATATTTTGTATTTGTGATAAGGTTTTGTCCAGTTAATTTGGGACTTACACATATTTGGAATAATGATTGCAACTTCGATATTTTTAGTTTTACTAATAGAAGTTGATTATGTAAACCAAATTATCAATCTGTTTAAAATGTAATCTATTATATTTAAAATACATTTTTAAATAAAGTAATTTTAAGTTTTAACGTTGTCTTCAATCCTGAAATATTTCATTTTTTGCAATTAAATTAGTTTCATGTCAACAATTCGAAATGTCGTTGGTCACTTTCTAACGTCTTTTTGACCCCGATGTGTACAATAAAACAAAGCGTTTTTAAACTGTATTGATTTTAAAAAAAGACCTAAGACAGTATAAAAATATGGTGTTACTTCCATAAATCGTAAATCATTTTCATTGCTAATCCGACGAGTCATTTTATCTATGGGTAGAGAGTTCAATAATTGTGCTCTTTGGTTTTATTTAACACTACCGGTTGGCGTTAATGTTGCCAATTAAGTTGGTATTTATTGATTCAATGTAAACATAAGTAGAAACAATATAGGATGCGATTTTTTTAAAAGCATTTTAATAATTAAAGCTCTAATATTTATTGGATTTATTACTTTACTAGAAAATTACGATATAAAAAACTGTCTTTTTAATGATTTTAATTGCAATTGGTTGGTAACATTGTTTGTTCTATTTCTTGACAGATGTTAAAAGTTGCACGTGTTGTAAAATATTTATAATTGTTTTCACCAATGTAAAACTATATTATCTAGATTAGTGGTTTGCAAAACGTAAGGAAATTGTTCATATTACTTCGTTCGTTCAATTTAGTAACTTTATAATTATGTCTTAATAGATTTATTTAAAATGGTACGCCGTCATAATAATCAACTACCAGACAATCTACCACAGCTTCAGAATTTGGTAAAGCGTGATCCAATATCTTATAGGGAGGAATTTGAACAGCAATATCGTCACTACCAAAATACAGTAGAAGTTTTTCGTTTGGCCCCAGGACAAGCTAATAAATCACTCCATGAATTGGTTATGTTTTTGGCACAGGTAATGCAAATATGTTTATATATATATATATATATATATATATATATATATATATATATATATATATATATATATTTATATTTACAATTTGATTTAATTGGATTTTGTCAGTTTAATGTTTGAAGTATTTGAATTTCAGTTTATATTTGAAACACTTTTTATATAAAATTTTCTATATTCGAAGAGTTAACATTTTTTTAAGTGAGGTAGTTACAAATTTCATTTACGATTAAATTAATGATTTGCTTTTTTTAAACTAAAGTTTTAACAAAAATTAACGTAATTTTATGGTGAAATTAAACTACTAAATTTACAATAATATTTAGTAAATGTAAACCAAATTTTATCAATTTATATAAAATATTGAACAATTACGGTTTTCTGGAAAAACGTCTCAATTGAGGATAAACTGTATGATTATTATTTTTCGCGGTAGTTAATTCCCTAGTGCTCTTAATTCTTACAGTAGTTGATATAAATTTTGTTCGACTGGTTTGATGAATAAAACAGGGTTTTTCAGGAATGCAGTCAATTGGTAAAAATTATTTCATTAATTCACTCGACGTTTCGACAAACACCTGATGAAGACAACTGTGTTTGTCGAAACGTCGAGTGAATTAATAAAATAATTTTTACCAATTGACTGCATTCCTGAAAAACCCTGTTTTTTATCTTACAGTAGTGTTTAATTGTTCTAGGTGTAAAATCAGTGTCGGTGTTTAAAAAAACATTTTTTATCATTAAAAATCGGGTCAAAATGGTTGATTTGTGCAAACAGTTATTGGAAAAATTTAAGTGCCGCACTAAAGAAATACGTAAATTGTTCAATTTGTATGGATACAACGACGAACCGTTCCCAGACTGTGTATACGTTTATGGTTGTACAAGTACAGGGAAAACATCGATTGTGACTGCGTTATTACAAATCGCGAATGTTAACTATGTTTTTGTGAATTTAATTGAGTGTTACACAGCAAAGATATTATTTGAAAAAATATTGAATAGTTATCTAGATACAATAATCGCTGAAAATGGTCAACCAATTATCAAGTGTGACAATATGATGTCTTTTATCAATCAATTAAAACAGATTTTCGCTGAGAAACAAATAAAACAAAGTGTTTTTGTCTTTGAAAAAGCTGAACGTTTCCGTGACATGGATATGAATTTTTTACCATCATTTTTACGCTTTCGCGAAATAAGTAACTTATCTATATCATCAATTCTAATCTCCGAAATCGAATTCACTAAACTTATTCCGAAATTCGATGTTAGTCCACCAATAGAAATATATTTTCCTCAATACAGTAAAACGGAAATTAATCAGATTTTATCTTGTGAATTCCTCAATTGTAAACTCGCTAATAAACATTGCCTAAAACTCATAAACGAAGAAAATTTTTATTGCAATTACTTGAACGCGTTTTTATCCGTTTTCCATTCCGTTTGTTGTGATTTATCCGAGTTGAGATATTTAGCGAAAAAAACGTTTCCAAAATTCGTTGCACCGGTTATTTCTAACGAAGTGAACGAAGACGACATCGGAAAACTGTGGCGTAATATTGTACCTGAATTAAAATCAAGTTTAAACCAAGTCTATTTACGTATAAACACAATTGATACTGATTCATCCAATAAAAATGATTGTGTTTCAATAGAAACTAGTAAAAAACAAGCTCAAAACCTTGAATTACCATTTTACGCGAAATATTTATTGATTGCTGCTTATTTGGCGAGTTATAATCCAGCAAAAGAAGATAAACGACTTTTTATGAAATATCATGGTAAAAAGACTAAAACTAAAAAGCAAATGAACGCGAAAAATAAAGTTACGGAGCAATTGAATACTCAAATAGGTCCAAAAGCGTTTACTTTTGATCGGTTATTAGCGATTTTTTATGCGATTCTTGAGGATAAAATCGGATTAAATAGTAATTTACTTGTGCAAGTTACGAGTTTAGTACAATTACAGCTATTGTCTGCAGCCGGGGATAATACTACGTTAGAAAATCAAAAATACATCTGCAATGTTGGTTATGAGTTCATTCAAATTGTTTCGAAAATGGTTGGGTTTAACATAAGGAAATATTTGTATGATTTTATTTAAATATTTGTCGATTTGATTGTTATTAGTTTTAAATATGCTTAAGTTAATTATTTTAATCATCTTTTCTAAATGTGTATTTCTTAATTGAAGTATTATATTTGTTTATTAATATTATAATTTAATAGATGGTTTGAATAAAATAAAATGTTTTTTTTTCTCAAAAATCCATTTAGTTTTGCGAAAAATTTAATTTAATTTGATATGTCCCAAATTAATAAGTTTATACTTTTTTAAACGAATGTATATAAGAAAGTAAATATACGTTTTACAAAAAAAAATTCATCAATTTTGTACGTATTTTAACTTGATATAACATTACAAATTTTTACGAAAAAAAGTGAAACTTTGACATTGTGAATTATTATTAAATATAGATTTAATTTAGTATTTAGTTATTATAAATTGTATTTTTCCATTAATTAATAAATTATTAAATTCAACGCCATAGTTCACGTGTATGATTATTATATCGCCAACCTTCGAATTTCGTATAGAAAATATTTATCTTTCCCCAATAAACAGTAACGTCTCTGTTAAGATGTAACATGAGCGTGTTACGTCTCTAATATATTGCTTAAATGTTACATGTGACTAATTATATATTGGGTCATCTTCCTGATTACAAATAAATATATATATATATATATATATATATATATATATATATATATATATATATATATATATATATATATATATAAACATGATTTTGAGAATAATATAAGAGATTTCAAGAAAATAATATATATTTCTTCTAAAATTTTGTGTTTTATATGGTGAATTGAATTTCTCTTAGGTATAAAATAAATTTTTATTTCTAGGTGGCGCATTGCTATCCTGTAGATTTATCAACATTTCCCCAACAGTTAATCGACTTACTTCAGACACATAATACAGTTTTAGAAAACAGTATGCGTATGACATTTTGTCGAGCGTTGATTCTGTTGCGCAATAAAAACTTACTTGCGCCAACCGATTTGCTAGAATTGTTCTTTCACTTACTACGTTGTCAAGACAAAAGTTTAAGAAGTTTCCTTGAAACACACATCATCACAGATATCAAGAACTTGAATTCTAAACACAAAAATGCGAAACTTAACACAGTTAGTTGTCACTTAGGTCCCATTTTTAAATGAAGTATTTATTCAAATTTGTATTTCAGACGCTACAAAATTTCATGTATTCCATGTTGAAAGACACTAATGCTCGTGCTGCGAAAATGTCGGTTGATATTATGATTGAGCTGTACAAAAAGAATGTCTGGAATGATGCGAAAACTGTGAACGTCATTGCTACCGGTTGCTTTTCCAGACATACAAAGGTATACTACTGTTAATAATATATGAAAGCAGAAATTATGTAAACAAATTAGTTAAATATTAAAATACAAAATTGCTTCGATTTGTAAATTGATTTTGCGCTATTTACACATATGTCTTCAACTTTTCTTTTAATAAAGATGTTTTTTTGCAGTCGAAAATGAAATATGTAATAATAATAATAATTTGTTAGTTAACTAAGGGTTTAAATGATTTGAAATAATAATCTTATATCGTCGTAATCTGTTTTTCAGGTAATGGTTGCTTGTTTAAAGTTTTTCCTTGGCACCGATCCAGAGGAAAAGAATTCGGATGACAGTGATTCAGAAGATGAACCGAGTATAAAAGAGACCATGATGGCAAATAAAGTGAATAAGAAAACGAAAAAAAGAAGCAAACAGTTGGAGAAAGTCAAAAAACTTGTGGTAAGTTAATAATGATGATGTTTTTGTAACGCAAAAATAATTGATACAAATATTTTTATGAATCAACGGAGTAAAAATAAAATGAATTTCTTGAAAGATAATGTTCATTTTATTATTTTGTATAACATGTTTCATTTGTCTTTATTAGGTAAAGGGCCAGAAAAAGAAATCAAATGCCCCTGTATTTAACTTCTCTGCGTTGCATTTAGTTCATGATCCCCAAGGAATGAGTGAAAAGTTATTTAAACAACTTGAGGGAACAACCAAGCGATTCGAAGTGAAACTTATGACACTAGATGTCATTTCACGCTTAATTGGTCTGCATGATTTGTTTTTGTTCAATTACTATCCTTACATACAGCGATTCATGCAGCCACATCAACGTGAAGTCACAAAGATATTACAGTTTGCTGCGCAAGCTAGTCACGAATTGGTTCCACCCGATGTGCTAGAGCCAGTTTTGAAAACGCTTGTTAATAATTTTGTTACTGAACGAAATTCGTCGGATGTTATGGCCATTGGGTAAGTTCATTCTCAATAGTATTTATATAGAATTAAAACCTGAACGTTTTTATATATGATTTGTATCACCTTGATGCATTATTTTCTCTCTTATGTTAGTTTAGACTGTACAATTACATTTAATCGACAAAGCAAGATACAAGTTGTGACGTCACGATTTAGGTTTACAAGTTAAATTACCCAAATACAAAATGACAAACTAGAATTGCGAATATGTTTTTTTTTAAATGTTCAACATATGATAAATATTAATTAAATTGTTTTTCGTTTCTTAAAGTTTGAACGCAGTTCGTGAGATTTGTTCTCGTTCTCCACTAGTAATGAACGAAGACTTACTTCAAGATTTAGCCCAATACAAAACCTACAAAGACCGAGCCGTGATGATGGCTGCCAGATCTGTTATACAGTTATTCCGCAGCACACGACCAGAATTGTTACACAAACGCGACCGAGGTCGACCAACAGAAGCATCGGTTGAAATCACTTCAAAGAAATACGGTCAAGTTGATGCCAAGGATTATATAACTGGAGCTGAAATTCTATTACAAGAACACAAATCAGATGTGGAGATCAATTCTGGATCCGATTCGGATGAGGAGAACGAATGGATTGATATACAACATACATCTGAAGAGAGCAATGCAGAATCTGGAAATGATGATGATAATGAGGATAATTCAGAAGGTACATTTATTATTATTTATTCAATATTTAGTCATTAAGTAAAGTTTGGATATTTGCAAAGTTATTTTGTTTAAATATTGAACAGTTTTCATTAAATAATAAAATAAATTTTAAAATTGCGAAACTATTTTAGATTAATTTTTGAAACAAGCTGAGAGCTCATTAATAATATTTAATGAATTAATAAATAAAAATCTTTAAGATATTTAAAAAAAAAAATGTATAAGATTAAGTTGCATCATGCAATAATTAGATCATTTAAAATAGATGTTTTTCTCTAGAAATTAATTTGAATGCGCCATAAAAATTCTATAGCCATGTGTTACTAATTGCGGCGCCCATGGATAACAGTGGCGTAACCAAAGTTTACTCTTTGTTATTGACATTTTGTATTATTGTACCATCGTGTTAACTGTGCTAAATCGTACTAAATTTTACAGTAGTATATTTACAAAAGTGTTAAATTTAACAATAATTTAGATTAGCTTGCTACAATTATCTATACAAATTTGAAAAATATTTAAATGTTTGTTTATTAAAAATAAATTTATTATTAGGAGAAGAATGCGAAACAGGTGATAAAGACAAGGACGACAGTATGGATGTATCCAAAACAGATAATGACTCTACAGCAACAGATGCTTCAATTAAAAATAGAAAAATCTTAAAAGCAAAGCGCGCGATAGATCGATCAGAAGCAAAATCAAAAAAGGTTGAGCTTGCTAAACAAGTGGTTCTCGATCGCATTTTGACGGATGAAGATTTTAAACGAATCGAAATGGCTAATGTCAACAAGCAAGTGCAAGCTGCTAAGAAAGGAACTAAACGAAAAGAAGAAGAATTGAATGATAAAAAAGTATCGGAATTGGTGCGATTGGGTGACATTGAGAATATTTACAAGAAGCGAAAACATGATAAACAATCAAGGTTGGAGACGGTCAAACGTGGACAAGAAGATCGGGAAAAGTATGGTTATAAAGATGGCCGTTTGGATATCCATTGTTCGAAGACCAATCGAGAAAAGAGGAAAAAGAAGAATTTCCTTATGTTAAAACATAAGGCGAAAGGTAAGATAAAGCGAAGTTTCAAGGATAAACAAATCGCATTGCGGAATCATTTGGTTAAACAAAAACGAATGCGATAACTCTTTAGATTGTTTTCAAATATTTTGTTAATGATTATGTATAATAAATTATGGTTTTCATATTTTATCCAAACATTAAGACATCCGACTTTTTATTTAAAAAAAAAAAAAAAACGACGTTCCCATCCATCTAAATTGTTCACACTTGGATTTCATTCAAAACTACTAAAAATGCGATACTGTTATTATATTGACTAAGAGAAGATTTAGTGATTTAATTTAATTGGAATAATTCAAAATATATTATAGTTATAAAAATCCAAAATTAATTCTTTTTGAGCTTTTTTTCGGAGCAGACTCACATAATTTCCTTTTCTATGGGCCTAGAAGCATTTACAATCACTATGGTTATAAATTTAACGAGTTGTAACGAAACTTAAATGTTATTTTTCGGACGGCGAAATTAAAAAAAAAACGATCAATTTTGATATATAAATAGAATATAACTGCTTCGATAATGTATGGTTATTCTTTAGAAATAAAATGTATTTATTGATAAAAAAATTAACCATTTTATTAAAAATTAACACAACTACAAACAGTTAACACGTGATAAACAAAATGGCAAATAGAAAAGCGTCTTCTATACTTATCATTATTATATTTAACATAATAAATGTTATTACGTATGTATTTGAAAAAATGTTACAATCATTACTGTTTTTTTTTTATCTTAAAAAAATAATCACATCATTTTTAAAACAGTTTCCAATACTGCATCACTTTTTCACCTTTCGGTAACGCCATGCCGAGCGGTCTATCAAATGTCAACGCGATTTCTTTACCGCGTTTCTTCAATTCTTTATCGAATATCTAGAATAAAATATACAAACAAACAAATTCGTATTATTTAAATGGTATCGAATAGTATATTTATACTTTGGATGAGTTGGAAATGAATCCTACAATATACTTACGTCGTTACTTGTTGTATCTAAGACTTTACTAAGATCCCACTCAACGCTTGGTAATGGATCGTTAATAAATCTGGCTGCTGTGGCAACACTGGGCAACGCATGATTCTGTAACGTTTGAATTTCCCATAGCGAACTACATATCGCATTTGATTTCATTGGATCTCGTTCTTCCATTATGTACGGATCAGATGATGCTAAAGACAACAAACACAAAATAAGACATTTTAATTCACACACAAATGGTCATGGTACTCTTTCGAGGAAAATCTTAAGATTTTAATGAAGTGTTAAACATACCTGTTCCTCCTTGCGGATGATTGATAAGACATTTTAAACCTGGATGCCTTAATATTAAATTCCCTATGAACATACAAATTGTGATAATATCCTCGTATGGTGCAACTAGTGCGAGACGCGCTAAACGTTTTGCAAAAGCAGCGACTAGTGATTCGGGTAAATGACTGTAAATAACATTCAGATCAGTCCATATTTACAGTTTTTTTATTTGACTTGACAGGCTTAGAAACTACATAGAATCAGCGCTTTTAAAAAAATTATTACATATATTAAAATCACGTGTTCCTATCCTACTACTACTTGTTTCTAAGCCTGTTAATTATGTTTACTTACGTTGAACTTAAAAATAAATCAGATAAATAAAATAATCTTGCTTTGAATTTTGTGTGAAATATTTCTGGTTCGAACATTGAATAGAGTTTTGTGAATATATTCGGGTAATCGAGATTATGTACTTGTATCATTGTGAAGACACCTTGTAAAGCTAGCAAACTTACTGGGCCTCCTGAGAACAAATCAATTCAATTGTGTAATCTTCTTAATTATTTTTTTGGATATCATTTGGTGGTATTTTATAGAATGTGGTTTAAAATCTCAAATAATGAATAATAGTAATAGAATCTTACACAAACAATCGAAATAAATGTTTAATAGAAAATCTGCGTACCCATATCGAGAGAATCCATTAAAAAATCTGTCAACAACAACGGTTTGTCTAAATGCGGTAGAATTCTCTCTAATAAAACAATGAGGAGTTGTTTGTGTGTGGCCGGCGTATGATCCCAATGCATGACGCAGCTCCACACTTTGTTCAGACTTCGGCGCACGGACATCTCGTCAAATTTGAAACAACTATTCTCGTCCGTGTAACACAGCACGATGTCTGGATTATAGTCAGCGCCGCGGGCCGACGGTAAAATTAACTTATCAACTAACATCAGGAAATTCATGATAAATGTTTCAGTTGGGTGTGTCTTCGGTGTAAGTCGCGGTAATAGTTTCCATGTGTGGTATAAAACATCTGGATACGCGGTATATTCTTGAAATTTCTCCAACAAATGAGAGTTGTTTTGCTCGCTGGATAGTAATTTGATTATAACCAACTAGAAAATAATTTTAAAACAAGCCACCCTTAGTAATTCGCAATTCCAGGCGATATATATTGCAAAAGAAACAGTGAATAGAAATTGTTTAAGTATATTTCGCACTTGTGGCATTGACCACCTTTCTGTAAGCCCATTTTCAAGACAATACAATGTTTAAAAATGTTGTAAATCATATATAATATTGGATGTCAAACAAGCATTGAATGTTTATAAACAAATATTAGATATTTGATCAATATTCTTTCTTTTATGAGCTTTGTAAAATGTTTCTTCATGGTTGTGGTGCGATTTAATTGTTAGATTATTATCAAATGAGCGAAATATGAATAAAATATAACAATAAGAACTTCGAGATCAAATGTAGATAAATATTATATACCTCTAATTTGAAGATGGGAAAAGAATATTCGTTATGTTTTGGTTCTAGTGGATACTTTCCTTCCCAAGCGATCAATTTTAGAGCTGTAGCAAATGCTTGTTGTTGTGTATTTGATTTTTCATTGTCCATACATTGTAAGATTTTAACAAAACTGTCCTCATACACCTCTTGTAACCACATACGGTATTGACATTCTGGATTGTTATCTACCACAAAATTATTTATGTCCAAGTAAAAATTCAGAATGATTATTTTTTGTTAAAACATCTATTACTATACAATATGTATAATATTTTGTTAATTTAAAATAAAAACGATATTTATTTACTGAAATATAACAACGAATAAATAGAACCAATCAGTATATTAATTGCTAATTTCGTAGATCTTCTTACGATAATTTATCGTAATTTACAATATTTATTAGTTTTATTTGAAAATACTAGTGTACCCAACAAAAAAAATACACATGGCTCTGATTGTAAATATCAGATTTAAAATATATACATGTGTGTTTACTATAGTCGGTTTCTAATAAGAATACAGCGTTAATCTTAAGATGTATTTTATCGCTTACTTATGAAATATTGCACCATTTTTCGCAAGCAAAGGATAGCGCTAATGCTGTTTATGAAAGCGACATGGTATACCGCTGTATTCTATTCTTACATAAAACAGATTATAGGTATATAGTACACAAATTTGATTGCTTAAATGATTTAAAATATCTTACCTATAGGCTTTAGTGGGACAATTTCTTGGTACATCTCTCGTCGTTTTAATAATTCAGTGAAAATCAACTCAAGTGTCAACAAACATGCTGAACGATTGCCGCCAGACTTTAACATGAAAAAAATTAATGTTTAATAAACGATGCCATTTCTTTTTCACCGCATTGTTATAAGGAAGAAACAAATAATTCAATAATGAATCATTTTTTATAATATTGCAACTTGACGATATATTACAAGGATAATTGTTAGTTATTTAGCATTTTATGAGGATTGCAATGACGTAGTTTGTAATTAAAGCTTAAAATACGAATATAATTAACCTAAAGGAATGTTTTCTGAACATTTACACATATGTACATAATCTATTGTGTTACCTCAAAGTGATTAAGTATATCCAGAATATTATTGGAATTTTTGCGAGACGTTAGAAATTCATTAGCTTTAGTACGTAATTGTTTAGATATTAATTTTGATGATTTATCTTGAACTCCTGCCATTTTTAGTCACACAGGTGACAGTGGGTGACAGTAAGAGACTAGTGAGTTATTGGAAATATCAGTGTTGCAATACTAAGTTAAGAAAATCCGTAAAATAAATATTTTATTTATATTGAAATACTTTTTCCGAACTATAATTTCATCACTATGAAGCAATTTTAATATAAATATGATTAGATTTTCTAGTTTTTTGAAGTTTTCGTGAATATAATCTATAAATCCTGGCAAAAAAGAATTAAATTGTTTTATGGTTAACAACACTGTTAAATACAGATTCAGCGACTTAAGTCAATTTAATAAACTGAAAAACCCCCAAATAACATGTATTTTGTTATATTTAAGCAGCATAGAAATTTGAAATTATATTTGAATATATCGCTTACATTCAAGTAAATATGCGATTAATAAAAAGAATTAATTTTTATTTTAGTAACTTTTTTAAAATATTTATAATTTTGGATCCAATAGGAATAATAAATAGCTAATATCACTTCAATTGTAAATCTGGAGGAGAAATGATTTGATGAGCTTTTTAATGCTTATGTTTCGGTAATAAAGTTGTTGATTTGGTGTCGAAATGTCGTTGTTTAAAAAACCAAAAAAGAATATACAACGCCGAGTGTTCGGTAGTAATGAAGATGATGACGTATCCGAAAATAATGGCTCGAAATTGGACGAAAATGATAAAATGGAAACTCAACCCATTACAAAACTTAAGAGAAAAGATAAAGATCGTAAAGAACGTCCGCAAACTAAACAGACATTGCTTAGTTTTGGAGACGAAGGTAATTACATTCAATAAATTATGGTTTTTAAAATATAATGTCCACTTGCAACGTTACATTTTACGCAAAGCGATGGGTTAAATATGATAAATGTATAATGCAATTAAAGGAATAAATTATGTTTAATTTTATTCTTTAATGTTATATATTTTGAAATACAACACAAAATATATTTCAAGTATTTTCTTATTTTACTGATTGAACACTTATTTTATTATCAGTGTTGTTAACTTGTCTAAATAATAACTATATATAATCTTAATATATTTGCATTTTTCATTTAGTTTTAATCGGGGTTAATAAATGTGATTTTATTTTCGCTAACGTTTGCATTTTATCTTATTGAGCTGTTTTGTTTTTGTATTACACTTAAAAAACTACTAGCACACGGGTTAAACTGAGTCTTTCGATGGCAATCTGACAGTTGGGGGGGGGGGGGGGAGTGATCAAGAAAACACATTTGATGAATTATCTGGAAATATCCATCAGCGATTATATGTTTTTTTTACTAAACGTCAGATTAGCCATCGAAACACTCAGTTTTACCCAATAATAAATATATGTATAATAACAATAAAACATACATATTCAAATCTATCAATTCGAACATGAGATTAGTGTGATGACATCATCTATTTAACTGCGAAACTATGTTCATTATGCTAGTTTATACTTTATAATAATATAAATTAAAAAGTAATATAAAAATAATTACGGCTTCTGATATGTGTATTGAATATGTTTGTTATAGATGAAGGTGAAGTTTTTCAAGTGAAAAAATCATCTCACAGTAAAAAAATAATGCGTCTACTCGACAAAGAAAGACGCAAAAAAAAGGAAGAAAAAGTTGAAATCGAAGAAGTAAAACCAAAAACAGATGAAAAACGTACAGAGATTATAACTGGAGATCTGGTGGTCTGTGTCAATTATGTTAAAAAAATCGTTTCTGTGTTTTCGCGTAGTTATTTTTTGTTTATCTTGTCACGATCATTTTGTGCTACATGATTTCAATTCTTAGATGGTAGTAAAGAATTCGGAATCACCACGAATTTTAAATGGCCGAGCTGCCTATTGTGCTGGTCGCGATGACATGTCTTCGGACGAAGAAGATGCCGCACCTGCAGTACACCGATTCTCACATCCCGAATCCGTTAAAATCGTGTTGGAAAGTGGGAAAATTCCGGATGCCGCCATGATACATGCTGCTCGCAAACGAAGACAACGCGCACGAGAACAAGGTGACTATATTCCCGTTGAAGAGCCACCAGAAAAGGACAAGGGTCGATTGGTGCGTGAAGACGATGAAAGCGATGAAGAACGAATTGATATGACGGTTAATTTGACCGCTCGAGATCGGGATAAGCGAAGAGAACAGTTTTTTGCGGCTCAGGATGCAGGTCTGTTAAGATTAGATATTTTAAACGATTTGTAAACATATTTACGGATAGATGATTCATTGGAGGAGTAATCTGATAAATTTGATTTACTTCAACACCATTTTTTATTTAATACGATCTTATTTGGTTTTTGAATTTCGTATTATATTTTGATTTCTAAATGAGACAGGGTTATTTTCTTCATATGCGGTTATCGATAAATATATATTTTATAAGTATATTGGAAGAATTTCAAAAGAACTAAACAATTTTAACAACAATAGCAATTTTATAATTAAAATATTTATGTTTATATACGTTCAAACACAATATCGTAGTTCTCCGCCTCTGTGTGAGAGGAGGTAATTAAAGTGAGGGTAGCCAACTACAGGTCAAAAATAATTTATGTTTCGATCAATTATTAGTATAATTATATAAATCTAGCAATGATTAGCGCGTGTAGATTTATGTAAATACGTCATTTTGACTTGTTTGTAGTAGCCAATGATTATACGGGCTACTCGGTATAGATAGAACCGCGATATGCGCAGAAGCAAGAGCAAGCGGCACTATGATTGAAAAAGACAGTGGTGGAGGCAACAGTCTTCTGCACGCGCTAATCATCGAATTATATTAGATTTATTACGTAGTGAAAACCAAGCACAATATATATATATATATATATATATATATATATATATATATATATATATATATATATATATATATATTATGAAAACAAAGATCCAGTGGACTTATTTGAGAGTTATTATTTTGAAATTTTAGAATCTGATCATGATACAGATAAGGAAATGGAAGAATGGGAAAATCAACAAATTAGAAAAGGAGTTACAGGTGCTCAAGTATGTCTCATAGTTATAAGCATTGCATTTTATAGCAATTTTATTTACGGAATCGCAGTAACATTTGAACAATAATTTTTTAGTTATTGGCTGCTAGCCAAGAGTCAAATTACTCACAATATTTACCACCACCTCCGCCAATAATATCAAAAATTGAATACACTGCTAGTACTACAATGCCTGATATGATATCAGATCCAAGTGTTCCACGAACCCCACAAGCAATCGCAGATAAACTTCGTGAAAGGTAATAAATAACTGACCAACACATTAAATTTGTGAGATTATTTATGTTCTGTAAATATCTTTATGTGTATGCGTTTCTGAGTGACAAAACAAAACATTTATTGCCAAATTAAACTCATTTTTTTGTGTTTACAAAACTACAACTTTTAGTTGTGTCCTGAAGCTTCTGTTCGTAACCGCAATAATAGTTATTAGCTATAAAATATAAATAATCATTATTTTATGAACAGTAAAAAAAAACAACTTATTTATGATCAGATTAGCAACTGTACGGAATTCATATGATCGTCACCGACAGGAATTGGAAAGAGTTCAAAGTGAATTTGGTAGTGTGGAGACCGAATTAAAAGAGCTAGAGGGTAAAGCGCCGAGGGCGGCACAACGGTTTCGCTTCTACCAAGAGTTGCGTGGGTATGTCACTGACTTGGTAGAGTGTTTGGACGAGAAGGTGGGTCAATCCTTTGTTCACAGGGGTCACGCATCCGGCTGTTCAGCAATACATTTATTATTCTAGTTTATTTTTAATAATTCATCTACAGTTTATAATCATAGACTTTTTAGTTATATTAATTCAATTAACTTAGTTGTCACACATGTTAATTTTCCTTTCTAGCAACATTGGAAATTAAAAATTTATTTATTGAGATTTGTTCGTCATAATTATATAATTTAGCGCTATTTATTTTGAGTTTAATCTATAGTTGTGACAGAGTATAGTTTCTATAAGATTTTTGTTGCTGGTTATATTTTGTTTTGCTGAATTGTCGCACTGCTGGGGGGGCATAATCTTCTCTGTGTTATCCTTTTTCAGAGCATAATTATTCGGCATCATTTTCGAAAAAGATATCAGTATAAAAATTATAAATAATGTCTGAATGGTTGATTGCAATTTTCAGTACCGTTATACTTATACATAAAATAAACATCTGAAATATCTTCTTGTATTTATTAATATAAAGCAATATTTGTGTAGGAATACTATGTATACAGGATGTTTCACAATGACGGGACATACCTTATAAATGTTTATTTTTTTACCGGGGATTGTTTCTTAATTTTCTAATTGTAATAATTTAAAGTGGTGTACATTCGATTTGTTTATACGTAGTATCAGAGAAATATGAAATGTTGCCTGGTAGTTTTATCTTACATGTTTTCTATTGATTTATATCAAAGGATGAATTGTGTTTTCATTTAATAACTTATATTACGACCATTCTTACAAGAAATGAATACACACACCCCGTTAGAGAACTAGAGAAACTGAATTTTTATTTTAGAGATTATTTGAAGATTATTTTTCGACTGTGGTGTTATAAAAAGAAAAGATATTCTTGGGTGTGCAGTCAGGAATTTTTTATTATTTGAGATACGTTGAGTTGAAAAATAATAAAAAATTCCTGACTGCACACCCAAGAATATCTTTTCTTTTTTTAGAGATTATGATTATTATTTTACTTCTACAGAAATCGAAATACTTCAAGGATTTGGTAAACTTAATTCGCTGTATAGCCAATATTTAAATTTTACACTATGTATTGATTAGTTTAAACTGTGAAGCAAAGAAGCCTGATTGTAATCTGAAACAGCACATTGGCGAACGTTTTCGTTTGTTTTGAACTGTTTCCAATTTGTTCTTAGTAATAAACTTAATATGAATTATCTAGTTGTTTAAAACGAACTGTAGTTCGTCTTAAACAGCTTGATCACTTAATTTTATATATATATATATATATATATATATATATATATATATATATATATAATTAAATCATATGTATATATCAATAAATAAAATGTAGGTTTCCATATTTGTGTTTAAACCGAAATGATACTATAGAATAGTTTATAATAAGTATATTTTCTCTTATACTACGTATAAAAAATGTGAAAAACATTGGGGATGTCACATGATTGTTAAACATCCTGTATAGGTTAAAAATTAACTTTAGTTTTCCACAGGTACCTGTTATTGCTGGCCTAGAGCAAAAAGCCATGGAGCTGTTGAGTAAACGTGCCGAACGATTGATGGAGAGACGGCGACAGGACGTGCGTGACCAAGCCGAAGAAGTTGCCATGCAAGCTAGTCAGTATCTGTTATATTTTATTTTAAATATATACACAAACATTATCTAATTAATTTTAAGTAGTACAGGTTTGTCAAATTATTTTTCAAATTAAATACATACACACATCAAAATAGTATAAATGTTCAAAGTTGACACACGTTAAATCTCAAGAATGTTCAATAGTTTTCACATATGACGTCTCACTTTTCTACGTATTGCGCTCCATTTATTTATATGCATCACTCTTACTTTTATCTAATTATAGATTTGTTAATGTTGTCTTTTAGCCATGTTGAAATATGCACAACACTTTTATTGACGTACTCCAATGTAACAAATTATGTTGTGATCACATTTACTTGGCGTATCGCTGGGTAAAACGGTTGTCTCTAAACCTTATAAGTTCCTCTCATCTAATATATTCTAATTTAAAAATACTAGAAATATTTCTAATATATTGTCCTTCGTGGGTTGCTATAATTTGTATTGGTAAAACGTAATCCCATGCCTAGATTATTATCAAATAAACATTGGACCGCCTCACACTAATAAAAATAAAAGTGCCTGTAAAAGAAAATATTTTAATTATTTTAAATTAGAATATCAAATATCATCTAAAATAATATTAAATTATTATACCACGCTTTGAATTTATTGTGTAGAACCTGGAATGAGACGTAGTGGAGTCGAGGACGAGAGCCGTGTAAGACGTGCAGCAGAACGTGAGGGCAGACGCAGTCGACGGCGACGAGCGAGAGAAGTACCTGGTCATCCGAAACATATTGAGGGTATGTCCAGTGATGATGAAGTTCCTGATCAAGAATTACTCACATTCCAAACACAAAAAGGTTTGATACTGTGAAACATATATGTTGTTTGCAATTAATTATAGGTGGCGGGACCAATACTTAATTGTAGTTTGTAGTTAATGCCCTGTTCAGAAGTAAAGATTTGTTTTGTTCTTTACCTATACTAACTATACAAGTTTTTATAGTGGAAGTTGTTACGTCACAAATCTTTCGGGATATAATCGTATAATCGCGATCAAATACATTCTAAACAATATAAACTATCCAATACTCATCAATCAATCAATAGCGTAAAATCGTTTGAACATAGCTAGACTAATTTACTTTTGACACCAGTAATCTAGTATTTAATAATATATATTTTTACCAGAACAAATCGTACTAGATGTCAGCCAAGTATTCACGGATGTAGTCGATGATTTTTCATCTATTAGTAATATACTGCACCATTTCGAACAGTGGCGTGACACTGACCAGTCTTCCTACATGGAG
>JADQWA010000152.1:0-237500 GCA_018344505.1 Nebria ingens riversi | reverse complement strand
AACTCATATTGGAAATTTTCCTTTTCTCAAATTGTTTTTGAAAAATATTTATATATTATATGTATAACAAGAAAAGTAAAAAAGTAATTGGAAAAAATCTATTTGTAATACGTATTTAATTTTTTTGAGTATTCTAACTTTCTCGGAAGATCAAAAACTATTTTATATACCGATTGTATCTTTAACTATATAAGCGTAAATAAATATATTATATAAAAAAATTAATTTAATTCTATTATATACAATACGCAATATTATTATTACTGTGAGGTGTGAAGAACAAATAAGTAAAACTATATACGTATGCATGTACTTTTGTAATACATTACGGCAGGGAAAACTACTTCAATATTCATTCGCGGACGGATTTTCGCTAGTATTATGAAATTACCAATGTTTAAAATGTACTCAATCAATATATATTATAAATATTTTGAATGTAAATTAGAAATATTAATTCTCTTTTTAGTTCTAGGGCTGCTATTTTTACAACTTACTTCCTGTGCCGAATCTGTATTTGAACAAGACAAGCAATGGGTGTACGAATATAGTAGTTATATTCTTACTAAGAACGCAGCATCCGATGAGCATGTTGCAGAATGGAACGTTTTAGGAAAATTAAAAATTCAGAGTGCGAAAGATCATGTTATTATGAAAGTATGTATTACCCAGAATATTTTTAGGAAAATTAAGAAAAGACGTCTTATTCTTCACAGTTTCTTCGAAAGAAACTGTGAAGAATAAGTCGTCTTTTCTTAATTTTCCTAAAATTAACTTCTTCATGATGAAATTCCTCAACGATTTACCCAGAACATACTAAGATTCCTTCAAATGGAATGAACATCCTATTTCTCCAGTGTAAAAGTGAAATTAGTTACAGCCAAATAAATTATTATTTTAATAAATAAAGTTTCAGGCTTTAATTGCAACAATTCATAAATATTTTTTTCATTTACCAACGTCAAACTAAATAGAATTGGACATAATTGAATATTAAAATGTTTACCTATTGGAACAGGTAAAATGTTAAGCTCCGATTTATTAGGTTTGTAAAGAATTAGCAATGCCCAATCTTAAAGTTTTTTTTTTTTCATTTCTTCAGTTGGATGAATTACAAACGAGCTTGTTCAATGGTCTTCATGCTGACAGACTAAATGCAACAAATAAGGATATACCTAAAGAAGCACAGATATTTTCGGAACCATTTGTCGTACACTATTCAGAAGGTGATGGTCGCCGTAGGGATATACACATATCCCATTTGCCTAATGAGCCATTATGGTCTGTCAATATGAAACGAGCTATTGCAAGTATTTTTCAAATGCAAGATGATACGGTTGATGAAGAACATGAAATATATGAGGTAAAATATTGTATAACACATTCATATATTTAGAACATTTCTAATGAAAATACACATTTTCAGTAAATTTGGAGATAAATCTGCACATTTACCAGTACTGTTTATATATTTTTTAGTAAATTTCCGCATTTATATATGAATTTTGTTATTATACTTAGGCTACTATTTACGGTGTATGCGAAGTAACATACAAAGTAGAAACGCTAGAAAATAATAAAATCGTTGAGAAAACAATCAATTATAAAACTTGTCTAAATGTTACTGATATGGATTGGACCAACGTGAAATCACATGGATCTCATTTGCCTGTACAATGTGAGGTTGAACGTTCGTATCACTACACAAAGAAGAATGGCCAGTTTGTGATTGGCGATGTTGAAGCATCAGCAAATTACACTTATCGAAATATGCCAAATGTGCGAAGTAGTCAACATGCTTTACAAAAGTAAGTATTCGCTCAGTAATAGAACAAAACCTTATATCCTTATAGTTTACAATGCCACAGTATTTTCGTAAGTAATGAGACCCCAAAACTTAAAATATAGCATTTCTAATTGGTTCAAAAATATTTTAACAAACCAAAAATAGAATTAGTATCCCAATTGATGAAATGTCCATTTTTCTTGAAGAATAACAAATTTTAATTACCTATATTTTGTTAAATTTCAGACAAATATTCAAACTTTTAGAACAAACAGCGATTGTTGATCCCATCGACGTATCTAACATTACTAAAAAAACAACAGTACTTTTCGAATATCCAGCTGAGTTAGAAGATACTTTCGGCCGCAATCCCAAAGAAAATAATCAAACGGAACTTGTTGAGCAATTTATGCCTGTATTCGAAGAATTTAAAAATCAGCTACAAACTGTACCACTGCTGAACTATGAAATACAAGATAATGATATTGTTGACCAAATGTATGCTATTTTAACGGAACTGGATAAAGATTCATTAAATTTGTTAAGTGAGCGCGTATTCACCGGTGAAAATGAGGACAACACAATATTGCAACAAATATTTTTATCAATGTTACCATATACGATTGAAATACCGACTATTACTTTATTTAAAGAGCTAATAATGAAAGATGAGATAAACGATATTCTTATTATGCAAATGTTGGCTACATTCCCGATTTATTCTACCCCGTCCCTTGAACTAGTTAAAGAGTTGGACATTTTGATGGATATTCCAGTAAAAAATCCAAATATTAGAAGAACTGCCTTCACTAGTTTTGCAGCTTTAGTTGCAGTAAACCATGAGAAAGGAACAATTACTGATAAAATGATGACGGATTACCAGGAAAAGTATATGCAACTATTTAAAGGTAGGCTTATATATAATACAAGTTTTAGTTGAATGAAATTCGCAGTCACATCATTCAAAAAAAAAGTCGCCATAACTAAATATTTGGTTGTCTTATTATTCACTAAAAAAGTCTATTGCGGCAACTTCAAATGTCTGTTTTTAGACGTCTGTACATACACGCATACATACATACATACATGGATACATACATATATGGATACATACATGCATACATACATACATACATACACACATACATACATACATACATACATACATACATACATACATACATACATACATACATACATACATACATACATACACACGCACACATACATACACACATACATACTCTCTCTCTCTCTCACACACGCACACCCACACACACACACACACATACACACACACACATACATACATACACATACATACATACATACATACATACATGCATGCATCATTAATATTATAAAGAAAATGTCATTATTATTATTACTGTTTTGAACTTTAGATGCGCAAATTTACGGAGATCGATTATCGTATTTACTAAGTGTACTCAATTTAGCGAATGGATACGATGAATTGACTCTAGACTATATACTCCCAATTGCTTGTGATACTAACGAATCAAAACATTTAAGATCATTGGCAATGCATTCTTTTGCAAGGTTATCATTTAGAGAAACGAAAGGGAATCAGGTAAATATTGAGATATTTTATTAAAGATTAGTTAAAATATGAGTATTTTTGTGGCATTTTCATTATCGTGAATCATATGTTTTTTGTTATAATTTAGCTGTACCAAACTATGTGGCCAATTGTTAGGAACCAATCAGAACCTTTCGATGTAAGAATATCTGCTATGGAAATGTTATTAGCAAATTTACCATTGATAAGCAAAAAACATTTCCATAATATAATTGATAGTTATTCCGATTATCAAACGGATATTCATGAAAGGCATATTCAAAATTATATTTATACAAAACATTTAATATTAAATGATGAACCATATTATGAAGAATTCATGTAAGTTATTAATTCTTATATAAAATAATAATGAGACAGATGAAATTACATTGTTTGACGGTAAATAAAAGAGATAGTTAATTGTATGTATGAGAATTGGAACATCTCTGATATGAAAGAGGATTGAATGTTTTATGATTGAAGGAGGTAGTTTTTCGTTTTTGTATTAAAATTAAATAAATATTTAGGACTGATGCTACAGTCATCAAACTTAAAACTATGAAAAAACACAAATCTATGGCAGCCTGGACAACTGGAAACTACCATATGGGATACACGGATAAAGCATCGAATTATGGCGATTCTTTTCAAACTAAATTAGTTGCTGATCCAACATCAAGTACAGTAAACCTTTACGAGTTTACATATAATAGTTATGCGATGTCTTTGGATTTCGGCACTTATACTGTGTCTCTGAAATTTGCTGGCCCAATTGAAAAATTTTTCGGAAAATATTATCTCGACTCACGCATGTATACCTCTGAACCTCTTATAGAGCTGTTGGAACTTGCAAAGAAGCACAATTATAAATTAAAAGACATTGACATACACATTGAATTAACAATATTTGTAGACAATCGTGCCATTTATGGAGTAGAATTAGATAGCAATGAAAATAATACTGACGTTACACGTAAGTATTTTCTATATAGAATTATGCATGGGTAAAATATTAATTCGATACATCAAAATTGAAATTTAATTTAACCCTAAGAAAATGTTGAAGATGAAAAATGTGAAAACTAAAATTAACATATCCTACCAAATATATATTGGTTTGAAATTAAATTATATATGATTTATTTTATTTTAACAGGTGATATTAAAAGCCTGTTAACTAGTTATACTTCTATATCTTGGCCTGTTTCAAATTTCAACCTACTTGTGTCAGATTTGGGAACGCCAATTGAAATTAAAAATGAAGTATTAGTTGTTAAATCAACAAATTTAACTTTTGACGAAAGCACCGAAGAGGATTTCAAACATTTCTTTTTTAAATACAGGTTAGTATACAATCATGCAAAATAAACTCAGATATGGGGATTAAGATAATTTAGAGTAAATTAAATAAAGTAAAAAGTGTATTGCATTTTTGTTTCTTACTTGAATTGTAATGCAATATAGAATTGACAAACAATGTGAAGCGATATGCAGATACAATTTATTTTATTTTCAAGCGATGTCTTCTAAATGTCGAGCACTTATTTATTTTTGCAATTTAAATAGAAATATGTGGAGAAACTCAATGACGCTAGAATCATACAACCCAATAGCTGATATAGAGATTACAACATATAAAACAATTAACAAAGAACAACAAATACAATTACCAATGTATTACAACAAAGAGAAATTTATATATAAATGGAAACCAGAAACAGACACAATTTCTATGATTGCTGATCATTTAATTGGTTGTTATGTTAATGATAACGTTGAACTGTACTGCCCCAATTGTGATACGTTCAACGAACTACCAATGGGAGAAATGAAAAGTGTCGATTTAAAACTTGTAAGGATTTGGATTTTTTCATTATTAGGTATATATCGAAACAGATGTTCTTTTCATTCTAGTTACCAATAAAAGTGGCAACCGGAATGACATTTAACTTTACTAGAGCAAAATGCACTGATAACCACTGGTGCAGTGACGATAATCTTCAAGAGATAGGCCAAGAAGTGTTTGAGTCGCTCCGCGCCAATTCAGAGTAAGTGTTTGTCTATTTGAGTGGCTATAATAATATAACAAATTTTAACAATTATATATGAACTAGAGAGAATACTTTTATTCTTTTTTAATTTTATACTTTCTCAAAACTAACGAAATGTTACTTAAATCTACTTTTCTACGTGTGATAATAATGAATTTGTGATTTTAGTACGTTCCTATTGGCTAAACCACTACTATATTACTGGCATTATAAAAATTATTTTACTTGGATAGCTAATGATCTAGATCGTGTTTCATTACGAAGTCTTCCATTTTACAAGGAACCAATTGAGGTAAGCTTCTAAAAGTAAGCTTCTGAATCCAAGTTTTCCTAGTTTTTGCAGTTATGAGCGAAAAAAAAAAGAATTTGTATACTATTTATTCTTAACCATTTAAAAAATACAATTTATCTAAAACGAGAATTTAAAAATCAAGTACATCAAAATGTTATGTATAAACAAGAATTTATGTTTTTTATTACGTTTTAATTATATTTTATATATACTTGTAGAATATAGTTGAGGGAAATACGAACGAATATATGTATTATGATAATGATCCATTCGAAAAAGTTCAATTTGATGTATCTGTAGCGCTATCAAATCGAATTATCGCAACTAACAAGCAAATCAGTAATTTTAACGCCAGTTACCAATATGTCAGTTTATCGAAAACCAATGAAAACAATTCTAAATCGCATGTTGAAGAGAGGCATTACGCACAAGTTGAACTAACTGGCAAGGAGACATTCAAGGTCAATTTTGTTTGAAATATATTTATTTGATTTTTTCATGTATACATAATAAAATATTTATTTGTATTATGTTTCTATTAGATATGTGCAGATCATGAAATTGCCTACCCAGATAGAAGAATAAATAAATATTCGTTACTTCCTGTTGAACCAGCTAAAGGAAAAACGATTATTTCATGGGGTGTTCCGAATAAAGATGCTGATACCTGCAAAATGGATAAATATATAAAAATTTCAGAAATTTATTCTGTAAGAATCTACACTTATTAAATATGTATCACACTCACACTCACACTAGGTAAGAAAAACAATGACTTAAGGTTTTCGATTTTAGGCAACTGATGAGCATAATCAAAAAGTCAAGGATACTAAAGAATACAAGACATGTAAACAAGAATCAGTTGGTTTAAATTATACACCACCTACCGATGCATGTTTAACTGTTTTCGAAATGATGTCTGAATATAATCTATACAAACTTTATGGGGATTTTACACATGTAAATTAATCATTTACGAATATATCTTAGACATAATACAATTTTAACTTTTATATAGAGTGGTAAATTTGCGCATGCCGTTGCAGCTCTTGAACATACAAATTATGGGTTGAAATTGTTCGAAATAGAACGACAACTTGATGATAATGTACATTTCACATATGGAAAAGAATTTGTGAAACTATTTATTAATAAGAATCAACATAACATTATGAGCACGGAAACTGTATCAGACTTTTTGGAATGGTTCAGGGTAAACCCATCCGATGAATCTTATGATGATGATGTTATTAAATATGGCATAATCAGTAAGTTTTCATATCTATTTTCTGGTTTTTCATTCGATTATATAATACGCAAAAAACTATCTACGTTTTTTTCTACTATCACTCTTTAATCAAATCTATTTCTAATTGAATGGCTACTAATTTCATTGAAAAGCGAATATATAATTCTTTGAATAAGATGATTATATAGTATTTTTTCGCAAACATAAACATTATTTTGTTCTCAGATAACTGTTTTATAACACCGAATAACATAAAAACATTCAGTGGCAAATCGATTTCGAATTATCAACCTGATACTGGAAACGATATTGTTGCATTAATTGAGTGTACCAATGAGACGCGTGTTGGTGTGACAGTTCAGAGACTTAACGATAAACAAATTGGTTTCACTTTGATAACGGGGGAAAATCGATTTACTGCTACTGTGGAAGATGGGAAATTAAAAGTTACGTATAATGGAACAGATTTACAAACTAACGTATATGATGTAGATGAATCTTTTAGGTATGTATTTGATATTGCTGTTTATCAACACATTAACGAAAATGTTTTCTTTTAGAGTTTATTTCTTGGCTGATGATGTTATTTACGTACTCGATAACGTATTGGAACTGTATTATAACACAGAGTTTCTTTTGATTAAAACTTTCTCAATGTATGAAAGATACATATGTGGTGCTTGTACATACCAAATAGAACATTGAATAGTTTTATAACTAATTGCTATACCTACTAAATATTAAGCACAACTATTTGAAATATTTTTAAGAGAACAAATTGTATAAATTAAAAAAATGAAATATATTTTTTTGTATAGTACATTTTAATATGATGCCCATTATAATATTTATTTAAACGATTGTTCAATTACGAACCATTCATCATGGAAACGCGTTTGATTCGAAAAAATAAACTGTTCAAATATTAATTTTTTTTTTTGCTGTGTGAACCTGACTTTTAAAATTCAGTTTATTGAGGTTTTCTTACTTTTTAATTGTCGAGGCAAAATGAGTATTCAAAATTGGAGAACAATGATTTATCATCTTGACCGCGAGGCAGAATGAGTGTTTTATTAGCAAGAATTATATTATTATCAAACAAAAAATAAAAACAATAACAATTAAGTATTTCAAATGTTTATTAATAAGTACAAATAACGTAATGAAAAAATAGAACCTAAATTATCTTGTATAATATATTAATAGTAAATATTTGGGGCTAAAATATTACCTGAAACACAAATACCACACATTTCAGTGATATGAACGGATTTCATTTTGACAGATATGTGTTTTTCATTGTAATATAATTCAATTTTGTCGACTGTTAAGAGAAAAGAACCATCTTTAAAGAATTCGGCTCTGAAAATAATATTTATATGAATAAATTAGGTTTTACCTGTGGCTACACTAAAATATATCAGTTTAGAATCAACAACAGTAAAAAAACAATTAGTTACTTACACATAATCTTCATTTTTCACACTTCGTCTAAGCTTTTGCCCATTTACCAAAACGTCATATCCTTCCCGTGTTTTGGTGCCGATTTTGAAAATATAATCATCATACCACAACTTGGCGCTGACTCTATTATGCTCTCTCATAGTTACTAAACCAATCCTTGTATAGTTTGTACATTCTATCAATGATAACATTGTTGCTGCCATTCCGTAGTTAACAGTATCTTCAGTAAATGTTTGAACGGAGTCTGTTGCAATAATGCATACACCTAAAACATGCATCATACATTCCATTTAGCTATTCAGTGGCATCGGAGCGAAGAGATGAAGCATTTTTTTGGTGTTTTTTTACATGATCGAGAAAATTTTTATAAAATAGATTTAAAAAAATTAAATCTAAATATTATTTTTGTTCTGTTATTTTCGATTTCATGATTTTATTTATCACATGTATCAACAATGCATCTTTAAATAAAATTTTAAACTAATTACGGTTGAAAATAAGCTATTTGGCATGTTAATAATTATTAGGTTCTATTGATGTTATTTTTCTTAAAGAATTGCCTTACTTTCAAATCCATAGGTTTTGTATTTGATTTTATTGATTAATATATCCGTATGCTGTAGGAAAATTCTCGGCAAATATTTTTCTGGTATTTCGTATTTCGATATAAGTGCGTTGTCATTTACATTTAAATTTGTTTGGCCATTTAATGACGAATAATTTAGTGATATATTGTAATTTTTTGTATCCTTATTTTCATCTTCTTTTGATAGTAAATATTTGTCAATAAAAGATTTTATATCATATGACGACTAAAACAGAAAAGCAAAAGACGTACAAAATATGTATCAATAAATTGTTAAAGTATAAAATGTTACACAAAGCAAAATAATCGCTTGTATGTTCACATTTTAGAATTTTCACTATGGAGAAACACACAAACACTATTCGTTTATTATATGCTCTTGTAAAAAATCGACAATGTATACGATTTCTTATAGCAAAATCATATTTTCGCGAGGAATGACTAATCCTTGTAGGTGAATTGAAATATTTACATTTTGAATATCAACATTGAGAACATAATTGTCATATGTTGCTATATCTTCTGAAGCATCGTAACATGATTTTGTCGGTGCTGGAAATTGTGAAATGTTGTAGTTTCTTTCAATAGAATCTTTTTTACAATTTTTATAACTTTCACTTTTTTTCACGTGCTCTTGTTTTGTATCGGTGACCTTAAATAAATATAACAAATCAAATATTAGCCACTAACTTTTCTCCCTGTTCAAACTATAATTCAATCATTTTTTTTACCGAAACAACAGTAGAAATATCAATTTGTGTTGGAGTTGCGTCATTTTTTTCGTACGATATTGATGTTTTACTTGTAATTGGTAGTGAAGGCTTAAGAGAAAACATATCATGGTTTGCAAAAGGCTTTAGGTTTAACTTTGAATGCAAATCGATCTAAAACATTAAAACATTAGAACATAGAATTGCTTAATTTAAATAAAAATAATTACCGTTATAGCATTATTAACATCGTTGTAGTGTATTTCATAATTTTCAATTTTCGCTAACTGATACCAAATTATATTAAAGACATATTCATTTATCGCCTTATTATCCGACAAATTATATTGGAGTAATGTGATTGTACCATTGAAATTCATATTAAATTTGTTGATTCTACTGGCTGGGTCTACGTCCATTCTAATTCTTGCTTGAAACTATGAAAAATAAATTAATTCTATAAAGAATGTATATTACAAAGATTCTTGTAATCCTCAGAAATCAATTCAATCATAATATAATAACGGAGTTTTGCTTGAAATGCAACAAAACTTACTTTATTTGGATTAGGTTGAGTTGGATCAGTAACTACTGAGAACTGACAATTATCATTTGGTTTCAAGTAATAATTGTAATCAAAGAAATAAGCTGCTAATGCCAGTGGTTGAAATAGCGGATTGCCTCTGAAAATATTAAATATTTGAAGATTTAATTAGATAATTGATAATCATTTTCCTCGCCCCAAGACCAATATTTAAAGCGCATGCGCTTTGATTATCCACATATAAACATATTCGTCACCAAAGAGAAAATAATTCAACTTACGTGTTTGTTATTTGAACATCTGACATAATATTCAAAAATTCTTTTTTATTTAATAAATTGCAATTTTTATCGTTTATGTTGATATTTTTAATGAGAGCCCAGATATTGTAATTCTAGAACGTAATAAAGAGAATAAATATTTTGTCTTAGACTAAGATGGGTATTTTTTTAGTTACAGTTGAATTAACAGTATTCGCAGGATAAAAATACATTCGTTTACACTGAGGACAGTATTTTCCTAAACCTTCATCCTTATCGACATAAACAGCCGTTTTAAAATCGGTTAAATGGTCAATATACATATCTTTATCTTTACATTGAACTGAGAAATCATATAAGTCGTATTCAATCCTAAGATTTACAAATTGTTGATTTGTAAATAATTTTGTTACACCATGACTTATATTTGTAATTGGATTCATGGATTTAAAATTCATTTCCGATTTCCAATTTGATCTGAAAACAATAAACACGAATATAAACATACTTTAGACGTTATTTATTTAAAAAATTCAAATTTTCATTTAATTTAATAAAACATATAACAAAAAATATATTTATTTGTTGAATTACTTTAACCGAATTCCTATGAAATTATCTTCTTCCTCTTTATCATCCATATCCATGAAAATTTTGTCCAAATTTGTGATTGCTCCTGTATAATAGTATTGATAATTAACAGATGCTAAAACTGGTGTACCTAGATCCGTCACGAAAGTTGATCGTGTCATTTCTTTCATAAATATAAAATCATTCGCTATTATAAAATAAATTATTTCGTTGACCACTGAAACGAAAATTTAAATTTAACAAATGATTCAAGATATATTTAAGGATTTTTCTATTTACAATATTCGACTTCAGGTATGTTATTTTTATTGATAAATACACCAAAAACAGCTTTTCCTTCATAATAAACTATCAACTCCACGTGCAACTCTTCATTTTCTTCTTTAAAATCAATTTTCAAGTCTTTCAACATTTTATACAGCTCTTTTACCGCATAGAATTGATGACGTTCCGCTTTAAATAGTTTTTTAGCAATACCTTCTGCTTTTATATATACAGAAAAAGAATTTAACTTGTTTTCATTTTCTGCATATGGATACACGGAAACTAGAACCGTTTGTACAAAATTTGTGATTGGATTGGCAACAATGTGTGTAGTTGCAGAAGATGTAAATTGATTGTCTTTATCAGAATACCGTAATAGATAACTGCCTGACATGAGACCTTTGTTTGTTTTAGGAGAATTTAGTTGATTTGAGAATGATTTAAATACATCAACACTGAAATCAATATTAATTTTGTTTAAACGTTTTTTATTATATTTTATAAAATTAAAATCTACTTACTTTTTGCAAGATTGACATTTTTGTTTTGATAGCACATCCGTGTAAAAATAATTATATAGTTGTTTTTGATATGGACCTTCTGCATTTTCATTCAAATATTTATAAATCTCATTAAGTTCTGTGATTTTTACTGGTGTATCGAGTATCACACTTAGAGCGGCAATTCTTAGCTCAAATGGTTCGGTTGAGTTTTTGGTTATTGGCCAAAATTCACTAAACACCTGAAATATATTATTTTAAAATGGTGTGAAATACAAAACGACAGAAAAAAAAAGAAAAATAACTTCATGATCTATTTAGTGACGTATACTTCTACCACACAATTGATTGTAATGTTTTAAAATTATTCAAGTAATCCTAAATTGATTGTATATTTTTTGAGGGGTCTGGAATTGAATTGAATTTTAAAATAATACTTACTTGATTTAGTTTTGCTTTCATAAGTGGTTTGACTGTATATGTGGCTAACGAACGCACATGCCTAGATTCAGATTCATTCTTTACAATTGATAATAACATATCTGTGGCAATAGTACCCATGTTTCCCATGCCAAGAAGATATTTAATTCGAGTGTTATAATCATCTTTCTCTAAACAATAAATTGTATATTTTAATGTGACTGACGAAAAGAGATAATATATATTAATTACAAAATAAATTATTACAAAAGCAGATGTTGCACATTAAAAAAGTATAAAAAAAAATAATTACATTTTTCTTATAAAAAAAATTGAAAATTCGTTATGCGAAAAACGACTTATCTAATGCTCTGTAGTAAAAGAAATTTGGTAGCTAGAGTTTGTTAGTAGTAAAATAACAACATTTAGGTGTAATTAAGCAAACAATTTGATAATATTGAAAAGTAAATCAAACATATTTTGCGCGTTTTTCTTTCAGAAAATAGTATAGATTAGGTAACTTACCTAAAAACATTTGGTAAAATTTGTCTATATATTTCTTAACAACAATTTTCGCATGCGAATCTTTATTATCTACGCTAGTCGTATCTGTATTATCTAGATACTTAGAAATCACATTCGAGAAACTAATCAAATAATTATCGTCCAGTTTACTCGTTCGTTTATCATAGTTTATATAAGTTTCCATGCCAATCAACAAATCTTCATCAGGATTCTGAACATGAAATGGTAACAACGCCAATACCTTACATTCAATTATATTAAAACTATGCTCCTTTTTGTAAAACTGGCCAATCAATTGCAATGAAGCATTTGTGCCCAAATATGGAATTAATGAAGTCAATATGTTCATCATTTGGTCATCAGTCGTGAAATTGTTTTTGAAAAAAGTTTGTAATACGGCAATATCCATATCTTGCATTGACTGCACTAGTTTGTAAATGGAATTGATATTGTTCTCATTGATTTCCTCCGACGAGTTACGCTGAACTTCTTTTTGAAATGTTGAGTAATGGTTCTTCCATTTCGAAATTGCGTCATGGTCTCGTAAAATGTTTATATTTTTGGGTTCAATTTCAAAATCATACGCTGGTGTTTTTTGTATTGTATGCTTCGATGTATCAATTACATTCTCAGCCGGTGTAAAGTCCACTAGTTTGAATGTGATTCTGTGGAGATATTTTAATATAATGATCAAAAATAAAAAGTAGAGGATTTAATTTGTAACTAAGAAAAGATAATATATTATAAATATTTGTTTATACCAATGTTTTTTAAACTGCAGCTTATGACCCATACGAGAATCGTAAGCTTTACTAAATGAGTCAGCAAAAAAAATCACATATTCATATATGTATCGATGTAAAATTTATTTATCAAAGAGATTGACAAACGCTAGTTTACCATGGCTGTACAACAGTTTTTACCGAAGATATTTTGAAAGAGTTATATCTTATATCATCAAGTTATTTTATAAACATACTTTTGCGTAATTGTATGCTGATTACTTTCCGATGAAGTTGCAGAAAATTTAAAAACAGTGCTGGATGTTATTTTGGCAGGAAACTCGTTTGGACCTACTGATTCTTTACTAAATGTGTATGAACGATTAATATGTCCAGAAAAATGTCCATATGGAATTCCACCCCAATGATTTCTTTTGCCATTAGTAATTTCACAATTTTGTAGATTATTTTCTTTCGTAATTGTTAAATCATTACTCTTATGTAATTTTTTATAGATTACTAAACAGTTTCCGTAAAGATTATTCTAAAATTATAACAGATAAATAAAAGTATAGAAAAAATAAATCTCTTTTTAGTCTTAACATTTTCAATTGCTTTCCACAATTATTCATTTTCAACATTGAAAATAGATTTAAATATATTAAACTTACTTCATACGTTTCACTCTGCACTAAGTTCGTATTATTATAGTCGTAATCAACTTGGAAGACACTTGCGATACCTTTTTTCATATTTGTGGACCAGAGTGGATCCTCAGGTAAGAAATTAATTGATTTTATCCTATTATATGCATTTTTATAATTCACAATAAATGGTACAGTGAGTATATTAGCTTCTTCAGGAATCTCAATTTCAGGTACACTGATAAACCCGGTGTTTGGTCCATTGAAAGCTTTGGTTGTCAACTTATCGAGCTAGTATAGAAGTCTAATTTTAATTTACAAACTATATTATCTGTACTTTTATATGAACCTTCATGACTTTATTAGTGGCAGTAGATTGTATATTAAGTTTTCCCGATAGAATCCATTGTGAAATACCTTCTTCAGCTTTTTCATTTCCTACGGTTGTTTCAGCGTGCATATCATATGTCCAATCTTCTCCTGCACTTTCGGAGCTTAATACTAACTGTCCTAACAACAGCCATTGCAATGCTAGTGCTAAAAATAGCAAATTAGCCAGGTCATTTCTATCTTTCTATAATCCGGCAATTAAAATATATTAAATACTAGAATTTTAGATATCTCGTTATTTTGACTAGATTTTGTTTAATTTTATTTGGAGGACAGAGATAATTCGGCGTAGGAGTAGAGACGAAGTGAAGAATGGTATGTTTTTCTGTCATTCGATGACATATCTAGAGATTCTCACTTTAACGGTTTGGATTATAAATTTCGATACGAAAATAGTTATCCGCTAAAATGGTTCTTTGGAAGTTATTTTATTAAATTAACTCAACCCTATATGCATATGCTAATTCCTCATTCTATATGCATTTTATGTATTTATCAATTTATATTTTAAACACGAGATATCAATTATGAATAATTATTATCACAAAGTTGAAGTCAGTATAGTACTTCAATATTCTATGGCTTGCAATAAAAATCAAAATTCGATAACTCAATAACTATTTGAGATCATGTGTCATGTTTGATACAGAAGGAGAAAATATTTCTTAATACTAAAATTGTTTATTGAAAATTATCAATTTGTTTTTTTCTCGAATAAATTTGATAAATTATTTGAACTTATGTACTCTTTTTTTTTATATACACAGAACAGTACGGGAAAAATCTCGATTTCAATTAAATAATAAAAATGTATCGAAGCTCAAGTACAGAAATTCGGTTACCTATTTCACTAAAAAGTATACTAACATCTGATATAAATAAGAACACATCTTACATAACTCTACAAAGTGTCATATATTTTATCTTCTTCTTAATTTTCCCATAAAATCGATTTAGAATTAATTTTATTTTTCTGAGGTATCTAATCTGATACCGCTTCCATTGTAAGACAGAAATTACTTTAGAGATTTTGCATGTTTTAAAATGATATAAATTTTGGTGTGTTTCTAATTAAATACAGAATTTAATGATATCTAAAGCAAAATAACTACAACAACGACAACAGAAATAAAAGTAAATTTGAGTCAAGAACAAAGTCTCACTTAGATAAAAAATAACTTTAGTTGAGAACAAAATTAAGAATAGTTTATTATCCATTTTTCTTATTGCCTTTAAGAAACATTAATTAAGAATACCTATAGGTACATATTTAAAAAGAAAAAAAAAATGAACGACTTACCCAAATACATAATATCAAACTCTCATTGAAGGACTATGTTATATGTTAAGTCACTTTTACACTTTGTACATCGAAACCCAAAGGACAGCTGTTCTGATCTAAAAATTGTAGATTGTTGCTTCACAGCTAATGCCCTTGAAAACAATATCTGATAATGAATACGGAGAAGATTCAATTTTTAAACATAGGCTATCAAAAGTGCAAATTCGTGACACTATTTTTGATACAGTATATCTGTACCTTCGCTCGCATAGACATAAAACAATCCAAAACATGAAAATAGATTTATCTTAAATTATTTAATACATTATTTAATAAGTTTTCTTTATATTAAATTACATTTCATTTATGCAAAATACACTTGGATTTCTTATTGTGACCTTTTGTGACTTTATTTACAATTGAAAGATAGTAGAAATGTATATATATATAAGAAATAATAAATAAATTCAAAATTTTGTTTGTAAATGTACAATCATGAAAATGAAAACATTTATATCAGGTTAGTGTTTCATTTAGTATTAATTATCCAAATGCTGTTTTTTTTATTAATTTAATATAATACCTATAGTTATTTTATGCATTTTTAATATCGCCTTAACTCATAATAAGATTTAAATCAAATTTGTGTCGACGTTTGTTGTTTATCCTATTTTAATTATATGTATGCATTATAAATTAGATCAGCATTATGGAATGCGGTTTTAAAACTGAATATACTATATATACAAGTTGATACTTTTGAGTATTATTTTGTAATGCATATAAGTGTATTTGGATTTAATAATTTAAAAAAAATAATAATCGAATTTGAGGATACAAATATTAAATGAGGACTAATACTTAAATATTGAATTTAGTTTTGGCATTAATATGTTTGCATAAAGTCTGCTCGTCATGCAGTACATGTACTACTTTGGATGTGAGCAAACAGGTGAATTATGCATACAAAGGAATTATTGTCACAAAAAACGCTATATCCGATGAGTACATAGCTCAATGGACCGTATCAGGAAAATTAACAGTACAATCATTATTAAATAAAACAATGAAGATGAAGGTACTATGAAATATGATTTCTATAACATAAACAGAACTTTGCGTAATAAGAGAAAGGCAAGAAGGTGTTATCATTGCGTTTAGATCGCGAATCAATATTGAAATTGATAATAATGTTTTTTTTTCACTTATTTTGTTATATGGATTTAGTTAGATGATTTGAAAACAAGTCTGTTCAATGGATTACAAACAAATATCGGTGAAACTAGAGAAAAGGAAGTGATGAAAGATATGGAAATATTGTCTGCTCCTTTTATTTTAAGTTATGATAAAGGCAATACTTATCTATTATACCAGAAAAACGAGCCTGTATGGTCAATAAATATGAAAAAAGCAATAGGAGATATTTTTGTATTAAATCCAGAAATAATCATATCGATGGGAGCTATAAAACAAGAAGTAAGTATCTTGGATTCTTATTTAATGTAATTTACAGTAAATCTTTTAATTATTGATTTTTAACAGACTACAATTTATGGAATATGCCCCGTCACTTACAAAGTTCGTCAGAAAAATGAGAGTGTAATATTTGATAAAATTATAAATCATGGAAATTGTTTAAATGAGTATAACAAGCACAAAAGTAATGTTAAGCCTGCGACAATAATGGGAAAATATAAACCAGTTGACAGGAGTACAGCACGTTCATATACAATTGAAAGAGTTGATGGAGTTTGTATTTATAGTCATATAGAATCTTCTTCAAATTTGATATATAAACCATGGCCAAGTATCAAAAGTAACCAGTATATAGTACAAAAGTAATTTTCAAATCAATTATTTAGCTGTTCATTAAAACAATTAAAATATATTTTAAATCAAAATTAAGTAAAACAAATGGATAGATCGTATATCTTATATTATATTTTGCAGTCAAACGCTCGAATTGTTAAATATTACAAAAATTGAAAATAAAATCCCAGTTTCAAAAGACCTTTTGAATAGCACTATAATTATAGCATTTGATGATGAAATTAAAGAAAAATTTCAAGTACAAGATTATATTGATACTTATTACGAATATCGGAAACAATCTAACGATTTACATTTAAAACATAAAAACGTCAGTGAGAAAGATACTGTTCAAAATATGTACAATATATTATCAACAGCAACATATGAAGATTTGCAAATCTTGCTCGATAAAATAACTGAAACAAGTGATTTGGAAATGCAAAATACATTCTATTCGTATTTGCCATACATTGGTACAAATGGATCTAATCGACTGATTAAATTATTAATCAAAACTGGAAGGAACGAAACTAGTATAATCAAACTACTGGCATTGCTTCCTACTTATATTTTTGAACCCACTGACAAATTATATAAAGAATTAGAAGATATAATGGATTTAGAATATACGAATAAAATCGAAAAACATACTGCTATTTTAAGCTCCGCATCAATATTTACTGATTTTTACCAAAAGGGAATAATAAATAATTCTTATTCAAAGAGAAAATATTTACAAATATATTAATCGATATGAAGGTGAGTTATAGTTTATCTTGCAATCTGACCAATTATGTTAATCTATTGATTATGTTGTAGAGTCAATATAATCATGAGGAAAATATGATTAATTTACTTGCTTTGGTTAATATTGCTCCATTATTAAGGACTGGTACTATTTTAAAGATAATAAAGAAGAAACCATCACGAGCCATTCAATCTCTAGCAATATACGCTTTTAAACCACAATTAATAAATCATCCTGATCTAGTTAGTATATATATAGTAATAAGTTGGATATTATTGTGATTTATAATATATTGTTTGTTTTAGTTTTTTTGCAAAAATGAAATATTCACGGATATATGAAAATAAAATGTCACAATTTTGATTATAGGTATTTCAAAATTTCTGGCACACAGTTCAAAATCAATCTGAATATTTCGACGTACGTGTAGCTGCTCTGGATTTATTGCTATCGTCAAATCTTTCCAGAAATCAATTTGACCAAGTAATTTCCGCTTACAAAAATAAACAACCAAATTCAATTGAACAGCATCTTCAAAACTACTTATATACCACATTACAATCAATACAAAACAAAACAAAATATACGGATTTCCTGTGAGTATACATTTAATATTATCCTTATAATGACAAATAAATTAATCACTCTTCTGTAATAAAATAAATAATTTAGATTTTATTTATAACATTATTGGCATTCGATTTTGAGTTAATACACTTTTTCAATGTTTAAATACGTTTTCCAAATACTAATTCATTTTTTGAAAACTCTTTTGTATAAAATAGATAAAAAATGATAATAAGTGAAAGATAATTGATGTTATAGGAGTGACTTTGCTACAGAAACATTGAACAATGTTAAAATAGATAGAGCACAAAATGTAGAATCTACTGCCAACCAACGTATCAGTGTCACAGAAGCCGAGTTAAATTTTGGAAGCTCATATCATTACCGAGTTGTTTCAAATCCACTGGAAAATTCCTTAAATACAATTCAATTTAGCAAGAACGTGTATGGAATGTCATTAAATTTGATGACATATTCAATTTACATCAAATGTGAAGGTTGCGTTCAATATAGCAAAAACTTGCTTCCGTTTATAAGGGAGATTCCAAATTCACATTTATTGAATTTAATAGAGAAAAACCGTTACAAGTTATTAGAAAATCCAGATTTCCGTATAGATCTTGTTCTTTTTCTGGAAGATCGAGCTGTATTTGGTGTTACTGTTACCCGGGATTCTTATCACACTTATCCAGATTCAATAACGCAATGTATGTTAATCAATAAGCCATAACCATAATATCATGTATTGCCTAACAACAATTTCGAAGAAAAATTCAAAATAATTTAGCAGTTTAGTAATTTGCCTGTTATGCTATTTATTTTTATATATTGATTATTAAATTGGTAAATGCTCCAATGAAACTGCTTAGTTATGGTTTTTTAGTTTATAAATATTTATTTTATTCTAAAACTTATTTTTATAGATTTAAACAAAGAACTATTTAGTTATGACCGACTAGAATATCTATATTTTCCTTTAATCTACCATACAACATTTGTATCTGAACTGGGTACACCGATGCATATCAAGAATAATATGAGAGCATTGGCATCGTTTCAATTAGAGGAGTCTGATTATTATAATTTTCAATTCAGGTAAACATTATTTGCTCTTAATACATCCAGGAAAAAAAAATATTTTATCGCTCTTGGTATCTGTCGATCCCTGAACCTGCATCTTGGCGCCCCTGATTACCCTAGACATTTTTATGTTTCTTTTTATTTTATTATTCTCCGTTTCTAGGTTCTTATCCCAATTATTTCTGCAAGTAGAATCGTACAATCCATTAGCAAGTACAACAATTTCAAGCTACAAGTGTATTGATGAGCAAAACGAAATTAATTTACAAGTTAATGTTGATCTACAGAAAATGACACTGAAATGGAAAAATATCGACAAAATGTACCAGCGAATAGCTGCACGCTTAATTGGAACTTATGTTGATAATAATACGGCACTTCAAGAATATTGTTTCACATGTGATTTCAATAATGCAATACCAAATGCACCACAATTACAAGTAGGTATTATTTATTTATCCAATCTAATGAAAAGTTTTATTTTGTTGTTGCATTTTCATATTTATCCAAAGTGAGGAAAAAATCAAATAATTACTTAGAAATTTTATTTTACGCTTAGACAAAAATTAGAGTAATTTATTAAAATACCTATATTTTTAAATATTATTTACAGAAAAGTAGGTCTTTTGGTTGGCTTGGTTTCAAAGAGTACAGTGAACGATCATTGGACTCCCCTGAACAAATAGAACTCAATTCTAAAGATCCAAAAAGATCAATTGGTTTTACAGATTTGTTTGAAAACATCCAATCAAATTTCGAGTAAGTAAATATATTATATTATCAAAGCAAATGGTATCACTGTTCCTGTGAGGAACCTTTCAGCAAGTTGTTTGTCGTTAGTTTGCATCTTTTTTAGCATAAAATCATAAATGTTTCAAGCACATTAGCGCAACTATGTTATTTTTCTATTTTAGCTCCTATCCCATTATTAAGTCAATCGTATTCCTAATTTATTTAGTCAATTATAACACGTATCTATCAAATGATATTGAAAAACTTTCTTCAACAAGCCTGCCTTATTATAATGAACCTAATAAGGTATGTGAATATACATTTTTTAATTTCTTTACGTTCAATTTAATTATTTTAATGCTTATAGGGCATAATAAAATGTCATTTTGATGATGCCTTAATACTGGATGTTTCTATTGTATCTTTAAATAGCAATAAGACTTTAAGTCAATTCAATATTACATTACCAGAGATTAATTTGAACACGACAAATTCCAGTTATGAATTCCGATTTGACGCTAAAGCTGATAACTATTCCGAAAGAGTGAGTCAGTTTTATCATGCAGCAAATATTTTACCCCTGCTATATAATAGATAACTTGGTATATTTCATCAACTTTTAGATCTGTTTGGTTCGTAACTGGTTTTATCCAAACCTCAACTCTGATAAGTTTACAATTGAGCCATTCCAATCAACCGAAATCAACACAGTATTGACTTGGGAATTGGGTGAGCCAAAGTCAAATTCATGTCCAGTAGATATATTATTCAATTTCACCGAAACTTTTTCCGTATGTTCTGTTATTTTTAAACTAAAGAAAGCGATAATATATTAAGTATCGTTTTTGCTATTTTTAGACATCAGAGGCTATAATTCAAAACGTTAAAGAAACAGATGTATATAAGAAGTGCAAAAGGAATGCAATAAACTTAAAATATACACCACCAACGGAATCTTGTGTTGCCGCATCGAAAATGATTACAAATTATAATTTGTATAATTTTAATTTTGATCTCAGAACTATACCTATGGTATTCCTAGAAATTTAGAAATATATTTATACATAATATTTGAAATCCAAGAATTATTCGATAAATAGAATAAATCTTTATTTATTTGTACCGTACTTTTTTTTGAAAGAAATCTATTAGCATATCACAGTTTTCTTTCTATTTCTAGTCAAATGTCTATCTAGTTTGAATGAGCAAATACACTTGTTTCAATGATTTAATTTTATGTATAGACAAAGAGAATTTTGGTTTTATCATAATTGAAAGTAATTTGTAAATTAAGTAACTATGTCATATATATTTTTTTAGAACTTTAGAAACTCTACACCGGAAGAAGATTTAGAAAATTACGAACTATTGCACATTGAACGATTGGATGAGAATTACTTTAATGTTACATTAAACCCAGTAATATTTCAACCGTTTAAATTTAACTATAGAGAAGCATCCACATCTATTCATCAGTATTTTTTCGATCCAATTGCAAAGGCGTATTCTGATTTTGGTGTCATCAACGGGAAGAGTAGTATGTATAAAGCTGTCTAATATTTTAAAATAACATGAACCAAAGGAAATTTCAAATAAGTTGATATTGTAAATTGTACATAGGAACATGCCACATTACTTCGAATTACATCAAATCGTTCAATGAAAAATCACTTCTAAACTATGCTACTGAATATGGAAAAGAAATAGTGGCGTTTGTAGAATGTCACAGCGCAACAAATATTGGAATGACAGTTCAAAGGCTAAACGATCGCAATATCGGTTTTACCCTTTGGTCATATGATGATGTATTTACTGCATCTGTAGCTAACGGCAACTTGAACTTGACCTTAAATAATAAAGAAATCAAACGGGATGATTTTCAAAGGAATAGGTACGAAGAATTTAAGTAACTCTGTTATAATTTTTAAATTGGTTTATTTATTGACTTTTTGTTTCAGAATAACTGCTTTGGACGATAACGTTATTAATATTAAAACAAGATCTTTTGAAGTTTATTATAATACTGAGTATATTTCAATTAAAACAGAATTGTATGGAAGTATTTGTGGTGTTTGTAAGACGTATTAAGATTATCTATTTACGTTTACTGTTTTAAAATGAATATATTTTGCTTGTAGTTTACTACTTTGTATTTTGTATATTTATCGTAATATATTAACCATTGTATCCAATGATTATTCATTAATTTACTTGAAATATATGAGGTATTAAACAATTCTATAAATTGAATCTGGATTTAAGACACTCTAATTTATAAGTTTCGCTTAACTATTCTAGTATAAGGAATTGTCGTAATTTTAAACAAACTTCTAATTGAGTTTGGCTTTTAAAACTTTGGTTTTAAGAATGAATTGTGATCGTATCCACTGTATTCATGAAGCAGGATGGTTCATCGGAAGATGGATAATCCGGCATTATCTATCTTCCGATGAACCATCCTGCTTCTTTGGTTTTAAGTAAAGGGCTTTTCTTAATAGACAAATACTATGAAATACAAATGGGTAGGGGTTCAATTTTTGTACTGAGCTATGACTTATTTTGTTGAGATACACCCTTTACTGATATTGATATGATTCATATTCAGAAAGATTGAAATTGCTCTTTTTAAGAGATGCATTTCTTGTTAAATAATAATTGCATATTTCCGTATTTTACAGTAAATATTTCTTGGAAAATAACCTTGAGCAGTAATTATTATTTCTTTTTATTACAGTGGAATTGTTTTTATTAGTTAATTATTTTAAATCTTATGTGAACTTTGACTGTACCGAAGATATAAATTTAAAAAATAAATTACATATAAGATACATGTTCTAATTATTATATTTATGAATGTAATGAAAATGAAGGTTTACATATTTTTAGGTAAGTAAATTTGGATGATTTTGTACGTAAAAATATTTGAATGATATCAAATATAAATGAATTGTTTTAGTGTTCGTATATTTGGTTTTACAATGCGGAAGCTTGAAAACGATAAGTCCTAAAAAGTGGATTTATTCTTTTCATGCAAATACTTCGGTAGGAAATAATTTACTAACAAAGGCCGCGTCACAATGGAGTCTATCTGGAAAACTGCATTTAGTATCTTATGAAAAGTATAAGATTATGCAGGTTTGCAAAATATTTCAATTTTCTATTTGTATGCCCGAAGTGAAGTTTGGGAAATTCTCCTTGCATAATTTTAATTACGTAACAGATAATTAACGATTATTAATTTTTAGTTTCAAAATTTAAAAACAACTTCATACAATGGTCCAAGAGTTCACCTAACAATATTACGAGAATTAGACATACCGGATAATGCCAATATTTTAACAGAAGCATTTGTGGCATATTATGATAGGAATCATAATAATCTAGAATCGGTGCGTTTTTTACCAGATGAACCGGTTTGGTCGATGAATATAAAAAAAGCAATTGCAAGTGCCTATCAGTTGAATTACCAAATCAATACAGTTTCAAACAATCTGAAAGATAATGTTAAAGAAGATGAAACTTCAACAGAGGTAAATCTTAATGTTCCTGGTATAAAACTACAACAAATGCCATTTTAGTATCTAACATAAGCATACACTTTTTTATGAAATTGATATAGGTATGTTATTCTATTTTTGAAATTTTTTGTGTTATTATATATATTAGATTAATTGAATTTGTGGTTGGTGAAATATTTAAAAAAATTGACTTAAGATTAAAACAGAAAATAAAACACTTGGTCTTGAAGATGAAGTAAATGTAAAATGTAAAAATAAGTAATAACGCAAACAAAGAAATATTCATTCTATGTTTACCACAAATATTTTACCTAATTATAAAACGATTTAGGAAAATATTTTAGGAAAATGTGACTTGAAATATAAACGTGCCCCAGAGGGTGCTGGATTAAAAATCGTAAAAACAATCGATGTTTTAAAATGTGAACTTCAAAATACAACTAGAGCATTTTGGCAAAATACAAAACATGGACAGTTCGCAAGCGAAACAGTACGGAATTATATTTATTATAATAAAAAAACAATTGCTGATAATAAAGCACCCTTTGATAAAATTGTATCGACTACAACTATGAAATACAGTAAGATGCATACTAAGAAATTTGCACAAACAATAAAACAAACGTAAGTTTCATTTTATATAAATACGAGTAGGATAGTATTGTTACTATATAGATTTCAAAAAAAAATCACCAATGGAAATCATATTTGTAAAACAATGAAAGTGTTTTACGGGCACTATAATAAATAAAAATTTATTCACCTATATTACATAATACTTCAAATGAATTATCTTTTGCACAAAGCTGATTTTGAGTTGAAGACAGATGAGTGTGACAATCATTTTTTTTTTGTATATTTTTAAGCGAAGTAGTATTTGATTTAAAGATTTCTTACAGGATAACATTACATTTGGAAGATTCTTCAGGCATTTTTACTACTCCAGATATATCTAAGCATACCGTTGTTAAAACTCCTGTATATGAGTTTGATAAATCAGAAACGAAAAGTAATTTAACAGGAAAACAACTGATTGAAAATTGGTCAACGTATTACAGTGATGTGAGGGAATTTTTAGAAAGAAATTATACGGAATATTATTCAGAAAAAACATTTAATATGTTTGAGAATTTATATACAACTATGTCTTCAATGGATTTGGATACATTGGATTTGATTCGAGATGGTAATTTTATATCTGAGTCACAAATGTATAATATGTATATATCAATTGTGCCCTATATTGGAACGGACAGTTCTACAAGATTCATAAAACGACTCTTGGAGAATGAATATTTTGCTGATTATCAAGCATTTCTGGTGATTGCCGCATTTCCATTTTATGTGAAGAATATAAATGAAAATCTATTAATAGATATGGAAAAATATCAATTTGCAAACATCACGGACAATAAAGCAATATATTATGCATATATTTTATCTTTTTCGAATTTAGTTTCAAGACTCGATGATTTAATCAATAAAGTGGAACCCCAACAAGAACTGGTTGATATTGTAAAACGATATGTTGATGACTACTACAAATCATTTCAAGGTATATTTATGAGCCATAAACTACTAAAGTACTTTAAAAAATAAAATAAAAATCAAATTATTTACCAAAAATAATAAAATAATAATTGGTGAGTTTACAGTGCATCCTAATGATTTATTTCAGAATTGATTGAACCAAATATTCGCGTAAAATACCTTGTTGGAATGGGAAATATGGGATCAACGTCCATTGACCATTTGATATCAATCGTTAAAAATAAAACTGAAACAAGACATATTCGTTCTTTAGCCACGTACACTGTGAAACCCCTGATAGTTGACAGAAAAGATATAGTAAAAGCATCCATATATATTTTTTAATTAGTCGCTAATACACCTTATGTAAATTTAAGGCATTCAGAACATTTTGGCCAATTGTGAAAAGTCAATGTGAACCTTATGAACTTCGAGTTGCATCATTGGCATTGTTGCTCGAATCTTATTTAGATTCAGCAGAATTTTACTCGATATTTATGTATATGAAGAAAGTCGCTGATGATCCAGTGGAACAACATTTGTATAGTTATTTCTATACTCGATTAAATTGCCATAAATTTTGGAAACAAATGTAAGTACATATCAATTATTTAATTACCAGTACATAGATGTCACAAACACCTTTGGATACATTTGTCATCAACGTTTTGAGAACGTTGTTGGTTTAAATGATAATTACTCGTAATAAAGTTTGAGCAGGCGATATCGGCTTTGGTAATAACTGACACGTAATCGCTAGTTCTTTTATTAAGCAAATGACGACAGTAATTGCCTATTGTTAAATCATGCCCATTGCAGCTTCTTAGTAATCTAGCATTTGGTATTTGGGTGACCCAGCTTATGTAAATAAATTTTCAGAAATCACCTCGCCGACATTTTTCTAGCAGATCTAAAACCTCCTCAGACGACGAAAGGTTTAATGACAGGAAGATATTATGCCCAATATTCTGATGTAGATGAAAATTTCCGTACAAGCCTTGACACTCACATCGTTGCTAATTCAGTAACCAATTTTCCAAATGTTTTACGGGTTACTTATAGTGATTACTTCAACCAAAATGATAGGCTTAGCTCTTATACGTTGTATGTAAAATTGGAAGGCATTAAGAAATCAAAGAATACTTTCAATATGTCAATCAAAGAGCTGTATAATATACTAAGAAAGTATGAATTAAATCCTCTACCTGACGATTTTTATTTGGAGATAATTGTTTATTACAATGAAAAAGCAGTGTTCTCTTGGCTGGTAACAGATTTTTATTCGGCAGATAAAATCATGTTTTCTAATTGTAAGTGACAGATTAATTTACTGTACTGTGCAAAATTATTTGGCTTGAATTGAAAAGGTATAGTATTAGTCTTAATATTTTTCTTAATTTTTCCAAGAAACAAAATCCTTTTTCATATTCCAAGTAATTTACACAATAGTATTTCTTATATTGAAATATGCAATTTGTAAGTAATTAATAATGTTTTTCTATAGTGTTTGATGACGTATTTCTGTATTATATGAATAATGACAATATGAAATATGAGCATATTGATCAAAATGAATTTGTGTCCGATTTAGGAACATCCGTTGTTTCACAATTGAAAAATGAAAATTTGCTTAGTTCACATGGAGATATTTCTAATCTAATACCTTCGGATCAAGGAAATCAAACAGAAGATTATCTTACAGGAAATTTCAAGTATGCGTTATCAATTAATTATTTCACTGAACAGACGCAATACTATACAAACTTAATCAGCTATTCAAGTGCTTTTACAATTTTAATAAAGCTTATCAATTCATATATATGTACATTTTCATTCCGTTTACGTACTAGCATTTCATACAAGTCATTTATTATTTCGTACAATAAAATTATTTTAATATTATCGCTTAAAGATATATGACAATAGAAAAGACGGATTTAAGAACCATGAACCCAATAACAAATATAAATCATGGTGTTTCTTCTATTTATTCGTTTCAACGGTATTTAAAATTTAAAGTATACTATAATTTAACGGATGACTTCATGCTACGATGGAATGATCAAGATAGTTTATTAGAGCATGTGATGGATTTTAAAGATGCAGTTTATATTAATGCACATGATAATACCGAAAAGTATTGCTCGAACTGTAGTCCCGTATATTTTCCAACTGTTTCTGTGCATGAAAGTGTAAGTATACTAATTTGTTTTATTGCAAAATTTACCAATTATACTGATAGTCTTGCTAACTTTGTGTCTAATGAAAATTTTATCAAAATTATTACCGGATTACAACGTGATAGGGAGGGAGGCTGCTAAATAAAACACTTACTTTAAACATAATTATTTAATAATGTTGTGTTATAGTTTGCTAATTTGATTATAGGGAATAGACTTATCATTATTTAAAATGAAAACGGTCAACTGTACAGTAATTAATGATCCATCAAACGATATTTTTGATAAGAGTCACATTGTTAATAGGTAAGTCCAACCAATCTGTAATATAGGACACAGATTCATTATTGCGAAAATATTGTAAATATGTTTTTTTTTTAATTCTAGTTTATAGCTAAATTCAACTACTTTAAATTTATTTCTTACATATTGTTGTATATTTTTAGCGGATCCCCTTTGCTGAATCCATTAATTTCATTAAAATATACACGGGATTATTTCCATTATCTAACATTATATGATACATGCAGTGGAATATTTTATTTAGTTACAAACAAAGAAGAACCGAAAGAGGTAACTAAATGATAACTTTTTAACTTGCTTGGAAAGGGGTCCAAATAGAAAATTTTATATAAATCGATTTTTTTCATGAAGTAATTTCATCCTATCGAAATGACTGACATGAAATTGTGTCTTGTTTCACTTAGCTAGTTCGGCAGAATTGAAGATTTCGATCGAAAATAATAATTAACTTTTGTTTATTTTAGTATTCGTTATATGTTAAAAACTTTCCAACAAAGATATGGTCGACTTGGAATATTTCAATAAATTTAAATACATATAATATGTTCGACAAAAAGTTGGAATATGAATGGGTTTTTCAATTCATAAACGAAAAGGATAATGAAAGAGATGTATTGAAAATAGTTGTAGATAATCAAAATAAATTAATTCATGTAAGTATGTACTCTTTAGATATTACATATTTTACATGATGTAAGTGTAAACGTGTCTATATCAGTGATAGATTCAGTATTTCCGCCTCCAAATAAATTTTCCTATTTATGTGTTTTCATTTTGTATAAACTGAAACAAATTTTCAATAGCTTCTTGCTATAATTTTTGATGTTTTATTTTACCGATTTATGTATTGTGTAGTATTTATTAGAACGATCGTGATTTGCTTCTGATACCAATATCCTCAATTCACTAAATAATTTGTTAATAGATTGATATGAATTTTTGGTTTGTGATACATCACCAATTGCCTGCATATGACATGTTTTCATTATCTACACCACCACCGATGTCAAGTAACGCAGATATATTGTTATATCATAACAAGACACTTCAATATAAGCTTGAAGTGCAGGGATTGTATGAAGTAAGTTTTATGTAGAGAATATAATTATAACTAAATATTGTAAAACTAGGATAATATTTGATTTTTGTGCTTTAATTCTAATACAAATGTATGGAGAGGAGTGCACAACTTATATTACAGAACAATTTTATAATACTTATGTAATATTTTAAGGTTTCAGAAAAAAAGAAGAATTTAGTAAGCAATAGTGAAGACTACGAAAAATGCCTAGCAGACTCGCTTGGTATGATGAAACATAATGCACCTACTAAAGCATGCTTTGATGTGTCTAATGATTTGTCAATTTACGATGATTACACAATTAACATGGTACTGTATCAAGTAAGTAAATAATTTTACCGAGAAACTCATCCGTCGGCTGAGTAAGAAAACGATCAATATATCCAAATCATGGAGAATGTGTATAATTACATTCTTGTTGTGACATTTTGAGTCACTGTATGTATGTACAGAATTGCTGTAATGTATAAAGTCTCGTAACCAGCATTGCATGATTTTAATGCAAGTTATGCAGCACGTACAAAATCAGTTAAATTGCGTAGGTGAATCCAAATCATTCGCTTATTATGGTAGGGTGGACCACCCCTACCATAATGAGCGAATGATATGGATTCACCTACGCAATTTAACTGATTTTGTACGTGCTGCATAACTTGCATTCAAATCATGCAATGCTGGTTGCGAGACTTTAGGTGGCTATAAAGGGACAAGACTTATGTTCAAAAGTGTATCTATATACATTTTTCAGAGAGTCAATATTATAAAAGCAATCGTAAGTCGAATAGTATCACAACTGTTCACTATGAATACTGACAAAGACTTATCTTCCACGGACAAATTTGTAATAAAATATTCTGCATCGAATGGAATCTTAAAAGCATATTTAGAAGAGAATCAAACTAAAGAATATATAGTGTCAACGCTGTATCGTCCTAATTTACAACCAAAAAATAAATTTATCCAAGATATATTTTATAACACATATGGCATAGATAGTAAGTACATTTTTAAATTTATATATGCAGTTTACAACTTATAATTTTGTTGTGTGCTTTTAAATACACCATCGTTAATAATTGTATTTTAAATTATTTTAGGTGTTTGTATTATCACTCCATTCAACGTAAAAACATTCTTAGAATCAAATGTACCATATGAAAGCATGTTTGCCAAATCTATGCTCTCCTTTATTCAATGCTCAAACAATACAAGAATGGGTTTAGTCACAACAGTTGAGGATTATCAAATTGGTTTTCGGTTTTGGTACGATGATCATATTTTTGTATTAAACACAAATAAAACCCTAACAGTTAACGGAAAAACTATGAAACAAGAACAAAAAAACTATTTATATAAGTAAGTTAAATAAATAAAAAATTCAATTCATTTTATAGCTTTTCAAAATGGAAAACATGAAGAAAAATAAAAAGATAAATGACAATTTCATTTTGTTACAGATTGAAGTTTTATGATGATTCGTTTGTAATACAAACAAATTTATTAGAATTATATTACAATAGAGATTATGTGTCAGTCAAGATCAAGTCTCGTCTAATCCCAGACGTATGTGGTACTTGTTCTTCTGATGAAGTTATAGCTTCAAATATACCCGAAACACTATATTTATAAAAAGTAATAAATTTGCCGAAAGAATAACTTTTTTCTGTACATAGATTATATGTTGTGTTGCTATAGCAATATTTTATTCAAAAACAGTTAAAAAGTTAAACATATATGTATGTACCTATATAATAAAATGTTGTTGAGTTATCATAGAATTCATAATATTTTTAAAGTTGACTAAATTGTACGCATAAAAATATTGTTGTAATTAAAGGCGTTTGTCTAATTAATATATTATAAATAATAATAAGTGGCAAAAAATTCAAGTTTTGAACATCATTTATATAAATAATTCATAATTTTTAAGAGCAAATATCCTGACAAAGACATAGGGATACGTAAATCTGATTTTGATACATTTCAATATAAATCTATTAGTTTTTGTATTAGCTAAAGAAATACATATTTAGTTTTATATAATATATAATTCTTAGACTCATGTCATCAATACAGTACGTACCATCTACCGTCTTGCCGACGAACTTATCAGTCGGTACAACACGACCACTGACAGCTTTATTCATGTTAACGGTTAACGTGTATGTTCTTGATATATAATCGTTGTTTATTATAGTTAATAATGTAATAAACATATATTAATAGTATAAACTTTAGTGACTATTGTTATTAAGTATTATTATAATGATTTAAATACAAGTTTCAAATAATGGTCCTCTATTAACTGCTAGTAAAACTTTGTCAACGTAATATTTTACCGAGCGATGTCGTGCAGAATATTTGAATCCAAAGAATTTTATTTGTTGCACTAGTTTTAATTGTTGTAATTCTAAATCACCAAATTTTGATTTCAATGTAACTATGTATACAAATTTTAACTATCTACTGCTCTTGTAAATTCCAATAATTATATAAAACTAAATTATTTTCAAACGAACATGAATTGATTAGTAATGTTCAAACTTGTTTAGAAAAGTGAATAAAGTCTCTAGGTTGTATCAATTATTGTTTAGTGGTGTGGTGTGGTGAAGTGCGTGTGGTGATGTGGATATTATAAACCAAAGTGTAATATTTGTGTATTTTATTTTAACCGGGAACTCTAATGAAATAAGAAATGTCAGACTTTTGCTGAGTTCAAGTTACACATTTGAATCCATACATACAAATAATTATAGGTAAGTACATAAAATAAACAATTTGTTATTATTATTAAAATGTTTCTTCCATTAAATTTGTATGTAATTTATTATTTTAATAACTGAACTGTAAATGGTTGATATTTGGAAATATGAGTTATTTAAATTGATGATATTGTGGTTATTGAGTGGCAGTATAAAACATGTTTAAAATATGTATAAATAAGCAAAAATTAAGCGTAAACGTATAAATATAATATGTATATTTATGTATATATATTTATAAGTTTCTATACCGTCTTTTAGACATTCAACAGTATGTACTCACGTAGCCGTGATCGTCTAGTGGTTAGGACCCCACGTTGTGGCCGTGGTAACCCAGGTTCGAATCCTGGTCACGGCAGTGTGCAAACATTGCATCTGGAGTATGTCATTTTAGTGTTTTAAAACTTATTCCGCTACAGACATTTTAATAAAACTATAATATCATATCAAATATAATTGTGATATTGATTTAAAACTTTGCGTAATACCACATTTATATTTACAAGCAATATTATCTGTAAAGAAATATTCACACTGGATTAATAATTAAACATCGGCCATGTGCTAGCTAAACTTTCTTTTACGTAATGAATAAATTAAAATATAAAATGTTTAAATTTCAAGAAAATATTTTCATTCATTGTCCAATAAAATTGTAAAATTAGTTTATTGTCAGATTTCCAAAGAAAACATATGTATTTTAGATTTTAAATGTTGGATTTTATGGTAGTATAAAGACAATATAATTATTCATTACATATTATTAAAAATTATTATGGCCGGGCATTTTTTAGTTTTCAAATTAACTTTAAACCAGAGAAAATATTTAAATATAATATTTTAAACTATTTACTATCCTTTGTAACGGTTTTTCACTAAACTTCTTTGTGACACTGACAATAAATGTTAAATGTCAAATTATTTGAATATTTAAAACAGTTGACATGCATAGTAGATCGATTTATTATATATAATTTTCTATACCTATGTAACTATGGCAATATAAATAGGATAATAGCAATTTTCTCGTAACTGGTACACTTTTTGAAGAAATGTTTGAAACAAAAGTTGTTAAAAATATTAATATCTTTAACTTTAATTATAACTATTTTACTGTAAGTGCAGCCGTTTCGAAGATATGCAAAAAGCGTCTCAAGTAAACATGCACTTCCGGTTTGAATATGCTTTTCGAAAATAGGAGGTTTTCTTCCCAGGCATATTCAAATCTTAAGTTTAAAGTTTCATAATTTTATCTTCAACAGTGTAGGCTGTAGAGCGCATATATACACACAGACACACACACACGCACACACACACACACACACACTCACACAGACGTCATTCCAAAAATAGTCAGACTCGATTCAGGGAAGGTCAATAGGTGTATTTCCGTTAAAATGACGAGTTTTTTTTTTCGTTATTACAATACTTATTACTTCGTAAAAGAAAGTAAAAACAACTAGTAAAGTCTATGTTTTCCAACTAAAAATATTGGGCAACACTCATTGTGTCTTACGTTTACTATATGACCTTTTTGTAGTACGCATCTAGCGTTAGCTAGGAATTAACAGAAAAAGGTTCTTTAATCCTCTTAAATCGGTAAATTATACAAAAAGCATGGCTTAAGCAGAAATATTTAAAAAATATACTTTTCGTAGAAGATTCTAACGGGATATTCATTGAAATGAACTAATATTTATAATTAGTATAGGGGCAAACTATAATGAAATTGTAGAATGTAATTTATGATAATATTCTGCGAAGTATTTCTACCAATTTTTTGTATGCTAAAATATTTTGTTGAAAATGAAAATATATCCCTACGGCCATAAGATTAATCTATTATTGAATAATAAATATCCAAAACAAGAAAATTGAAGTTGTGAAATTGAATTTTGTATTATCTTCCAATATCGGAGTATAACGCGATATGTGAGACATTTTCGATAGGTGTAAATGTATTGGAATATTCCATGGTGTACCATTTATTTTCTATAATGTAGCTATACTAAATGAAACAGGGGGATTGTCTTCTTTTCTTTAGACTAACTCTGTATGCAAAAGAAAAGAGATAAGACAGCTACCTATACGTATGTATACATACATACATATATACGTTAAACCTATTTTAACGTTCTTTGACACAGAAAAAAATCTAATCAATTTCTGTGTTTAGATATTCACTGTCTATGGAGGGTGAAATGTATAAAAAAATGTCGAATTTAAATGTACTACAATGATAATGGAAAACGTATAGAATACCTTTGGGATATTTAATAGGCTCCTTCAATGTTTTTAAATCTGTTTTCTGAAGAATTTCAAAGCTTATAATTCAATTTTGTTTGATTTAATTTATACAAAATAAATTTCTATTTTATATCAGGTATATAAATATATAAGTGGGGTAGTTTATACTTAGTATATATAAGTTTAGTAATCATGGAAATATTCGAACTCGAGATTTTAACGGAAATACACCGTTTGACCTTCCCTGAGTTCAAAAATCCGTCTCTGTGTGTGTGTGAACGCTCTAAGCCCAAAACTGCTACTTCTGTAATCATGAAACTTTAAACTTAAGATTGATATATGGCTCGTAAGAAAAAATTTTATTTTTGAAAATAATATTCAAACATATGCATGTTTACTCTAGTATTTTTTTAGAAATCCTGCAATATCTCCAAAACGGTTGTACTTACAGAAAATATAGTTGTATTCAAAATAAAAGATATTTATACTATGCATAACTTTACTTGAAACAATTTCTTCAAAAAGAGTACAGATTACAAGAAAATTTCTATTTAAAAATTTAATTTTCTTATTTATGTTGCCATGGTTACGTAAGTATGAGAAATTATGCTTATCACATATAGTTTTAGTGTAAACATATTTAATAGAATAGTCAAATATTATAAATATATATAAATAGTTTGTTAAGTTTTTAGTTCTTTTGAAAACTAAAAAAAGGTCCGGCCATAATACTTTCTAATAAAACGTAATGAATAATTATATTTTCTAGAATTAAAAAAAAAAACAATTTTAATATATTTCCTATTCAAAAAGTCTAGTGCAAGACACTTTTGTTTTTAAAAATATAAATATGTATTGTTTAAATAATAAATAATATAAATAATTCAACTTATTAGTTATTTGCGAAACAATTAAAATAACATTTAACTTATTGTTGAAAAATATTGACAACTGTTGTAATAAGCAGAATAATAGTTTTTTTTTGTACCCTTCGAGAAATTAAAATTGAACAAAAATATATTCGTTATTTATTTGTTTTGATTGAGAGAATGATTGTATTTTGTAATTCAGGGAAGCACCAGCATTGGGCAACTTTGATGCGTTCAACAAAAATTCTATACGTATGTAAATGAGTTGTGAATAATGTTCATTGTGAAAATGTGATTGTAACTCATCTGGGAAATGTTCTATCAACGGTTTTGTTATTTCGCGATGACATTTATTTTTTGTACAATCTTTTATAAAATTAAACAAATATATATATATATGTATGTATATATATATATATATATATATATATATATATATATATATATATATATATATATGTATATACATACATATATATATATATATATATATATATATATATATATATATATATATATATATATATATATATATATATATCTGCACCAATATTATCAAATTAATTATTAAATTATTATTCGTTTATTTAACACTATAAAATCTTCTCAACTCGAATATTATTTACCAAATAATATGAATCGCATATCGGTTAGATTAGATTTAACTCGTAGAATTGTGCAACAAAACTTATAATTGGGCGAATGATTTTTCATCTGTGAATTATTGTATAAATTATTAGGGGTGCAATGACAGCGTGAGTCAACCACTGGTCCACTCATTCGTTCATTCATTCAGCCAGAGCTTGTTAACAATAATAATGATGCGATTGCATCGAATTTGGTTTTTGGTGTCGCGTTGTAGATATTCACGTCATCTCGGGACCCTATATGACGTATTCGTAGGTATCGAATTACGTTAATGTTCATATGGGGTGCATTTTTCATAAGCGTCACATACGGGTTTTACTGTGAATATTTTTTTAAAAAAAGGTAGTAGGTAATGATAGTTTTAAGAATAAACTTGCCATGTTCATATTTGTGTCTGAAATTCCTTATATTTATTTATTATGTAAAATATATCCCAAGGAATATTTTACAATACCTACTTACTTATAAAATAGACAATTAGGAAGATCTGGATTTTCACCAGTTACTAATTGCCTCTATAAACTGTATGCTATGGTACCAATACATGATTAGAAATATATTATATAGCGTGGAATTAGGATTTATCGCCTAGAATTTATTGTAGGTATATAATTAAGCACAAATTATGCCGGTGACACTGAGTTTCAGCTGTAAAAGATCATCCTGTTTGTCGGGCCCATTGCGAATATCTGGGCACTCAATCTCTAGATTCTTATCGCTTCTATTACTGTCTAATGTATACGCTCTCACTAGAATATCAAACGGAACCAAAGCAGTGATAATGTCACTTTTATTTCATGTCATCAAATCAAATCAGAATAAATTTAAATACATGATATTTGCAAGTTAAAAAATTACAGTTTTGATTTATATATATATACCTAGTAATTGACGTGGAATTTGGTAATGGATTTGAAAATTTGTAATATTTATTGACTTCAAAACTGAAATTGTAATTACGATGTTAATTATTATAAGAACACATGCTATGATTTCTAAAATATGGGTATTTTAAACATTTATCACTTATCAGTAAACGTTTTACTATTTTATTTAGGTGATAATCACATATTTATTTGCTTCGAAACGATGAAGTATATCTTGTTTTTCTTAGTCGAAATAAATCAAATATTGTAGTTCAAAATTAATAAATTTAAATGTATAAAATGTTTTAAATAGAAATACATTTTAGAATAAAAATATATTTAACATCAGACATAGTTGCATAAATATTGGCGTAAAACTTAAATATTAATTAATTTATAATATATTTCTATTTTAGTCCTGGTACTTTACTTAAAATAATGTGTTTTATGGGCACCCATAAAATTACATTAAATAAATTTTGCGTCATATGCAATGTAAAAGTACAAAAAGGATTTAGGAATCACAAAAGCTATAGGATAAAATATTCATAATAATAACAAACTATAAATATGCCAACGATTTTTTAGTATCAATTGTCACATATTTATTTCCCATAAAAATCTAACCAGCCACTTATCGAAAACTAATCATAATATTCACACGGTCATATTAATAACACATAAAAAAATAATTTTCACTCGACTAGTTTTAATGCGCGTCTGGTATCATTTGATAGCACAGATCCGCCACTTCACATATACAGCACAATAAACATATTATCATCCTATGTCATTGTTTGGGTCACGTGGCCGCGCATCCTGGGAATCCCTGAGAGTTACAAAACGGTTTGCCGAAAGTGGTTCCATAATCTGTCTACCGTACACTAGCGCCACGTGTGCCAATTTTGACAACAACGCAAGTAAACCTATGTCAATTTAATATTGCAATTAGATTACGCTTCGCAGCGTATTTAGTATCACGCCTTTTCAACGCAGTAGCCACCCTTCTTTTTATTATATTGTATTTTCAGAGTGGCGGATTAGTAGTGATAGAATATTTTAATCTTTTATACATTTAGATTAGTAGTGCTTAATATTTAAAATTTGCTTTTACGATTGGTAGACTAAACTTTATAGAGAATAATAATAATTGGTACATGCTTTAATGAATATTTTTAAATCATTATGACTACGTAACAAAATAGTATACATTTTGTTGTATAACTGATTGCCTGAATCCCATAAACATCAATTGTATGAATAACCTTATTAAAGCAATCAAATCAGCTATTGAGCATGCCCGGGTTGCTTAGTCATAGGCAATTATAATAATTGACTGGTAAACCAAGAAAAAAATTTGTATAAATAAATATAAAGCACTTATTCACCTAAATATGTAGTCAAAAAGTTAAAACATGAATATTGTTTTTCATTATGGTTTTCTCAAAATTCTACATTGTAGTTTTTACGATTTGCGTGCAAATTTAGTTTCTTATAAGTTGTATGAGAGTTATAAATTACATATGTTGATATTAAAATATAGATTTTAATAGTAGGACAAAAGGGTGTGTTCCCCCTTACCCTTCGCAAGGACTTTTTAAAGGTTAGGAAGAGGGAGATAGTAGCGTTGTGATTTTCCTGTTTATATTTATCTATACCACGTGATCGTTGCGTATATGTGGATTGAATGGAACCTTTTTATTTGAAGTCGGGAAAAAATATAAAAGGGTGAGCGTTTTTTCAAGTGCCTCTCATTTTGATCAAGTGGCCGGTGGTTTATTACTTCACGCACCCCATCTGTTGTGCACTATTTGAACTGGCGCTTGAGTGGAATCCACCTTAAGCAACACACGCTCACTCACTTCAGATTAAATATGTTATTATTGGGAAGGGTCAGTGAAAAATGATTTGAGGATTTTTGTTTAGAAAAACTGTGTTTTAATTTACATCGATATTTTTAATAAATTTTAAGAAAACATTTATCAGAGATAACCAACAAACGAATATGTTTTTTATAATACATTTTGTATATTTTTGGGTTTACTATACACAATCTTTGGATCAAGATAAAATTATATTGTTGGTTTTACAAAAGATATATAATATAAAAAATCACAAACAAATCAATAAAGAACGAGAAATTAAAAAAAAGAACAATACATTGAGTATATACAATAAACAATTCTGTACAAAGCCATTAGAAAAATAATTGTGCTTATATTTTTAATAATGATTTATCGATATGTTTATTCTCCAAATATATTTAATTTATTAATTATAGATTTAAAAATACAAGCACAAAAAGTCTGAGAACCAAGTGAGAATGTTTAAATATAAAATTAGTTTATTTTGCAATGTGAAACTTGGGTAGAATATTTTTTCTGTTTGTTTAATTTTTAAATCGTATACATGATATTATAGTCTCACTTTTGTAGAAATTTCGGTCTCAAGACACAAGTTTAAAATTTTTCTGTTCGTTAAACCAGAGGTCATCAAAAGTTGCCTTAGTAAGATGACCATTGGTTCGATAGTTCATTTAAATATATATACTATATATATATATATTAACTGGTATACAATTGTTGACAAAACCAAATGAAGATATATAAAAATGAACTATTTAGTATCGTTTTGTGGTTATATATACAAGTCGATTAAGGACTTTTTGAAAATAAAAATCTAATTTCGTTGAATCGTTGTTTGGTAACCTACCAAAAATTGTCACAAAGAAATGTCAAAATTTTGTACATTTTTATAGTTATCAAGACAAATCAAATTATTGATATAATATATTTATTTAATCGTGTTTATATTATAGATATTTTGTTTGTTAAAAGTATATTTACAGTATATACATAAGACCAAATTGCTTATATACTTTTCATACAATCTTAACTTTAAAATGTATGTATAAACCTACTTAAAATGTTTTTCCTGCTGGAAGCGATATGTATATATATTTTTTTTTTGGTAGAGATATGCTAAAGTTCGTTTTATAGTGTAAAATATTTAAGTAAGAATTAGTTGGGTGTGGAAACAAATGAAAATGATTTTTGATTGATTCATGCCAAAATAAATAAATCTTTTTTAGTTTGATTAATAATTTTGTTTGATTATTTTAAAGTTTAATCAAATTTTCATTTGTTTCCAATCTGATTTTGATCACAGATATAGGTGTTTTAAAATTAAAATGTGCGTATTTTTAGTCTTGGTTTAATTAAACTAAGCGCGTTATTAAAAGAAATATATTTGATCCAAATTTTTAATAGGAACCAACTCGTCTGTTATTTTTGAAATGAAAATAATTGGGCAAGGCGAGATGCAAGGCTTCTTAAGAAGTAAATTAAATGGATTTTGGACTGTTATGAAACAAATAAAACTTAATAGAGAGGAGAAGTAGCCTGATATTTAGAATGTTCTACGGTGTTAGAGATTGGCTGCAGTTCTAAAACGGCGGTTTATCTTATGAATAGTAAAATGTCTTTGGTTACACTTGTGAGTACATGTTCGCTGTTCCACTGGAGTCGGGTTCAGGTGTCTGGTCCTCCAGAACTGGACTTGTGCTCGGGGTTCGATGCGAACCACCCGACTCGTTGGCTAGATGTTACTTACTCGAGCTCACCAACGAACTGGACCCGTAGCCCTGCGAATTGCATGTCGGCAATGCGAATGGGTTCATTGTTGCGAACGGTGATGATACCAGACTGCTCATTGCTCCTAGTAACAAAATTCGAAAATTCATTCATTCATTCTGATACTAAACAAATGTTTTATTGTTGTTGTCTTTGTTTCAGGTAGGAGGGAATAATATAATAGCACTATCACAAACATCTGTTCCGGATATCGTCTCGGAGAATATGGTGAGTAGATAAATACCTATTTTTATTTATTTTTTACAATATAACCAACAGTTTTTGTATTATGTAACTGCTGTAAGATGATTTATTTAAAGCAATCATTAAAACACCAGCCACCTACTGTTTTAAACAATGTAACTAACCCTATAAAACATTAGAATAGAATAGGTTGAGCGAAGTTAGAAGCTTTAAGTTGATCCATATAAGTTTTTTGAATGTACCATATGCAGACTCAAAACCGTGATATTTTATGTAAATTATACAACAATTTATCAAATTAAAATCATGTAGTAGATATAACAAATTAAACTTTAAAAAATAAATTAACAAACTAATTATTTAAGTGCTAGACAATTATATTACGTTAAAAATTGAAACACAGCGAATACAAACAAAATGAACCGTTTATGTAAATAATTTTTCCGTGGTACCACTTTTTAATTAATGTAATTAGAGCACGGAGAGTTTCAAAAATAAAAAGACTAGGACAATACATATACATACGAACAAATTATAGAATAACAAAATAATAAAATTATATACTAACACTGAACGGTCAAGTGGTGCCAACTAGCGGTATTTTGGTGGTGTAGATGTGTACTGGTCGGATAGTGGGTGTGTGTTGCAAGGGTGTGCGGGGGTGTAAGGCATGGCGGCCGCATTACAGGCGCAAACGCGCTCTTTTCTTTGTCCGACTTTGACATTGTACCATTGTACGGATGGGATCCAAAATGATAATGGTCCGAATTTTCATTTGAAACTAAAAAAATAACAATGAATAATAAAAATTTCGCTAAATACGGATTTCTAATTTTACCAAAATAGGAATTTTTAGTAACGATATTAAACGTTGGGATATATGTGTGTAGATAATTTATATAAAAAGAAATAAAGTAACAAACCAATAATGAAATGTCTGATTAATGTCATAAAAAAAGGATAATAAAAAAAGATTGTTTGAAACTTACTCGATGTTGAATTGAATAAACCGCCGGACGGTGAACCAGGTAGCATGTTTGCGATTTGTGAACCGGATGTAGGTGTCGCCGCACCATACCCGTTCATGGCGGGTACTGAGCTGGGGACGGCTGCCGTGGTGCCAGTACCGCCGGCGTACGAACCGCCATTGGACGAGTGCGGTGTGGACGCACTCGAACAGTAGCCTCCGCCACGTGGCGACACGCTGCTACTCTGTGTACGGCCGTATTCCTCTAAAAGAAAAAGCCTACCGATGAAACGGTGCGTGTCAGTAAAACACCAAGACACATTTTCTTGTATATAATACTAACTTCTAATGACTAATGAGGATATTTATAATTCCAAATAGAATCATTTTAAATATTATTTATTGGGGCAGAATTTATTTAAACATTAATGGTTATGGTAGACCATCTGTTGGTTTCTTTTTAAAAATTACTATTAAAACTACACGGTTCAATATTGTTCAATGATTGTTGCTTTTTGGAGTACAGCGGAGGTTTGACACTACATATTTATCAATGTCAAGTGCGTCAGTGTTGCAAACTGTCGAAATAAAACCCATTTCAAAAAGAAACCAACAAATAGCCCACCTATATATGGACCATGCATTTATATATTGATAAACATATTAGCGTACATTTGTTAAAAATAACTAAATAATAATTGTTAGCTAATTAAATTAAACAAGCCATAGTAATGATTAGAAGAAAGAACATAAAGACTAAGCCATCACACAAAACAGCCGAAACATGTAAACAAGACACTAGAATACTACGACAACACATCGACACAACAATAATGTTTAAAGGAAGGGACAACCACCTTCAGTCCACTGACCGTTTCCGGTGTCCTGCACGCTCACAGCCAACTGTCCCGTATACGTATTGAATCCGCCGGACATTCCGTTATTCGCCATACTAGGCGATCGTGGTCCCGATAATGACAATTGATTATTGCGTGGCATACTGTATAGGGCTTCCGCTAAATCTGCGGCTCTCTTCAATATTATCTCCTAAAAATTAAAGATTTGCTTTACTATTCTAAACAGTGAAGCATCATATATTTACTATAATATAGAAAAAAAAAACTATAAAATGAATCCACAATATGTCACTTAGTATCGGGTTTAGCGGAGGGTTAAGCAAAGATTTAACGATAACACGCACTATATGATGAAATGGATTGATAAAAGCACTGATGGTGCCTAGCAAACAATGGACTTTGCACCCATATACAACGCACATGTTTGTGTTAAAATGCATAGTTAAAATGCCAATAGCGACGATTTACATATGCGATATTTGTGCACGATAAATAATAGTTTATAAAACGATACAATTTTTAATGAATTTTGTTATCATTTTATTTCAAACAAACATTAATTTACATTATTTATTAAGTAATATCTAGAAGTTTTTAAATTGAATATTCTATTGACGAAAATGGTGATATTCTGGAAAATGCTATAAGTTCTTTTACCAAAACAATATACAATTTTGAACATGTCTATATAGCCTATAGTGTTAAAGAAATTTTATATGAGATACAGAATAGTAAATAGTTAAAACACTTACCTTTGGTAACTTTTCGGGATCGCCAGGATGCCGGGGTATAAGTTTTTGAAGTCGCTGGAATCCGTAGTCTATTGTAGGTTCATTGAGTGCTGCTATGCAAAGTATATTAAGAATTAGTATTATATTTCTTATTTACCTAATAGTTTAAAAGTAAATGAGACTATTTTTGTTAGAATTGTTCTAGTAAATACAAAATTGCAGAACTTTCAAAAGCAGTCCTTCGATTTAGAATATGAATTTTGCCTCACCAAAAGAAAACTCCAATAAACTGAATTTTGAAATTCAGATTTACAAAGCATATGTGCTCATAGGTAATTCGGTTTCACTCTTTGCTCCGTTTACTGTTTGATCAGCTCAGTGAGCTGAATATTTAGTGACGTTAATTTGAATATTAATTTGGTCAACTAGAGATTAATTGCGTTCAACCCTTTTACTTTCTTTGACAAATTAAAGCATAAACTAAACTATAACAAGAAGCGTCAAGTAGCTCCTTAAATACAGTATTTAAGAAAATTGAATTTCATAGTAGGTATATTTTGATTTCAACAAAATTGTAACATATCCTATAACAAATGTTAGATACTCACAGACATAAACAAATCTACCGGGCGCCCCTTTGCAGAATTGCTTCGATTTATATGAGAGCGTCACTTCGACGACACCCGGTATATGTCTAGGCGGCGTCTGTACTCTTATTGCGTGCGGTGTTATTAACTGCGAACACAGAACATAACTTTGTTGATTAGTTTACGACTGTTCGGGTGTTGTGGGACGGCAGCATTGATGTTGAATAGTTCCCGCCGCATTCATCCGATATGCTACTCTACTCACCTCACTCCACACGAGCATCGTTCCAAACACAACTTGTAAACCGTCGAAGAAGTTGTCGCCTACTATGATCACTGTCGAACCGCCTGACGTCCAACCTTCGCTTGGACTTATGGCCTTGATACATGGCGTCGCTACTGGCAAAGGAGGGTACAGACCTATCAGGCAATCGAAATGATAGTGATCGTAATCATTCCACTTACAACTACGATACTCCATGCATTTTTTCATTTTCAAACTAATCACAATGCATGCTCTAGCTAAATTTATATACCTATTATATATATATATTAAAATATTCGACAAATTATCAATTTATTTCCCTTCCATCGACGCTTAGATTTATTTTTAAAAGATTTTTTAACCCATATTCATATTATCAACGCTGTATAACTGAGTTGGGACATATTTCTTAATTCCCTCACCGCACTTTCACCTATCTCCGCCGCCCGGTGTTCCGATAAAGTTTTTCCGACCGAAAAATGTGCAGCGATACATCCGGGTAAAAATTGCGATATCATTTTAAATTTATAACGTAAAGTTTTGGTACGCTGTGTGACGTTAAAAAACTTATTATCTTCTAAACAGGAACGATAAAAGTTAATGATGTTTCTCAGGGACTGCAAGTCGGTTCTTAATGTGGCAAAACTTAGCGCGCACGTCAAAAAAAAAAAAAAGATACACACCCTCACCGATTTTATGAATGATTTGCATGTTTAAAAGTTTTCAACGCTTAGATTTGTAACTTTGATTTACCAAACGATGTAGTCATCTATTATATGTTCTATTCTCTATTTCATGATACATTGGGAGGAAGAATAACTCTGATAAAATATGTTATAGTTGTGCCATGTATGTTTAGAAAGAATTTTGTGAGCAATATTAGAAAATGGTATTTGTGATTTGGGCATCTTTTCTAAGTAATCTAACTTGTTTTTGGTTGAATATTCCTCAAAAATGATGACATTTTAGCAACAAAATAATCATAAAATTTTTGGTAAATGTGATGTATTCCGAAATTGTAGTTTAAAGTTTTAATGGATTTCCCATTATATTAATAAATAACTCCGTGGTGCTTGTTAGCTGACTTGGTAGCTAAAGTTACGTTATTTGAGAGTTTGCGTATCTCTTTCATTCTTTCAATCAATCAATTGTAACAGAATCTTAGGTATATTAATATGGGGATAAAAAAAATCTAAATATTGGTCTTGTTTCAATTTCACCTATTTGAATAAAGTTGTAAAATCATTGCGCAATATTTAAAAGAGTGTATTGTTCGACAAAACAAGTATTATTTAAGTTGTAAATATAGTAAAACAAACGTGTTGTGTCTGAGAGTTGGAAAGGAGACTATCGCCTTGAAAAATCCGAGTGAAATACGCACGTCGACGATCTTTCTCTTCCGCTAGCAAGAAAAGCAAGACGAAAGAATAGATGAATATAAAAGGAACAGAGAAAGATTAAAGGGCTTGTTGTAACATAGTGCAGTGGTAGTTGGGCGGTTGGCGAGAGCAGACAGGGGTGTGAGTTTCTTCACATAAAATCAACCAGCCTAGTGTTTCCTTCCTCCACTGAACTGAATCGGGAGCCAATTTCACAAAGTTTTGGATTCGCCATGGGTCCGCATACAAACGAGTCGTTACCGACCGTGGCGAGAACACTGCTATACCGACGTTGTGAATTGGGGGGCTTGCATTGTGTGAGTGTGAGTGTGTGTGTGTGTGTATACATGGTACCGTGTGTAAACGTTTCGCATACCAATGAGTTAGATAGTACACGAGGATGATTTGTGGGTAATATCTCACCTGTACGTCATTTTAACATCACCCGTAGTCGTCGCGGCGTATATACGCGGCGCGCTATCTACTTTAGCGACCGATCGCTACTCGACTAACACCATCTACCGGCACTGTATCGTACTCGAATTCGTTTGAACAACACGCTTTAAATCGCATTTATCTTTTATTAGGATCGTGAAATATACGAGTATGATCGCGAATTTTATGATAAAATTATATTTAGAAATATCTTCCGCCACTGCACATCACAGTATGTCGAATAATTTAATATTATTTCAGATTAACTCAAATCAACTTAATGTTATACATATAAGATTCTTGACGATAATAATAGATTTATTATAAGTACAAGTTTTTTCGATATTTGAACAAATGTTCTTATTGCAAGTAGATAAACATAAAGCTTTTTTTGCTTTCTAAATATATATTTTGTTTAAAATTGGAATTGGTTTTATTAAAGAAAGTTACAATATAAGAATGAATATTTGAGAATGGTTCAACTGTATAATTAAGATTATACATTTTGTACGGTTACTTTTGACATGATATATTATTACTTTGGCTATATGCAAATTCCAATGTAAATTTGTTGTAAAATATAAATTGTATTATAATTGAAAGCGAATTTTAAAAATATCTGTAGTAACATTAAGTTAAATTTGAGGAAGCTTCTACTTACAACGTTTAAGTAAAATCGCACATACTATATGGATAAATACCTTCTGCAGGGTCGAGTCGTTTCGCTCTTCTTCCGTGTTTTGAGTTATTGTGTACGAACATGTTATCCGAAATGGCCAACAGGGGACCATCTACGGCTACTTGTGTTGCTATGACAACCTATAACAAAATATAATAATTAAATTCAACATGTTTTATTCCTACATCATTCATTCCCAAACAAAATTACAAGCAACACTATTTACTTTTGAATAACACCTCGCACAAACAAGCGAATTTATTTGGCTCAGAAGCCATAACAATTATATCTTCTAGTTACTAGTTCATTTGCTAGATTATTTCATAAATTATTGATGTGATTGTAGAATATAACCAAAATATAATCCATCACTTTTTTATTTTTCACAAACGCTCTAAAGCTGTCGTTTACCTAAATTTGCTATTTTACATAAATATTTAACTAAAACGATAGCTGATATTGAAGATATGCCGTAAGACGACCAGAAAATAGTATTAGGAGATTATATTTCTGTATCGATAATTTCGATTGCAATATTCGACAATTCGTTTTAAAATGATGGGAAAATCAATTTTAAATGAATTAACGTTGTAATTGAAATGATCAATACAGGCACATTATCCTATAATATGGTTCTCTGGTTGTAATATGGATATTGGCTATCAATTTCGACAAAATCAAATATTATTTACGTAAATGTAGTTAACGATGGCCATGAGTTGAGCTGAAGAAAATACTCTAAAACATGGTTGCTGATGATTTTTTTTGTGGTGATTGTAAATAGTGTGTTGACTAGTTCAGCCATTTTGCGGGACCGAAGATCATAGCAAGAACAAGACGTGGCCCCCGCACGCTCACTAGTTCGCTCGCCCGCCGTTGTGTAGTGTGCATAGTGGTGCAAGACAAGACTCCACCCCCCTGGGGACCACTAGTGTATACCATCGGCCAAGCCGGCAGGGATGGCCCCCGCATATACGCGCGCGGGGGCCAAGCTATATTCAGTGCCGCGACGAAGGGGATGTTGAACCCCTGTCGCCACCGCAACCCGCGATACACACGCGTTCCCATGGGAACAGCGGCAGCATGATGACTGCACGACGGCCAGTAGGCGGCGTTCGATCCCTGAAATACTACGGCGGTCAACGAGCACACCAATAATAATACACCATCTCCGACACACACACACACACACACACACAAAAACAAAGAAAAACAATGGAAATTATATGATGACGACTTGATAGTAATTATGTTGATTAACTTTGGATAGGCAAACTGATAAACAGTATTTAGAAGATTTTCATGATAAACTTTAGAAAATATTGCTTTGCTGAAATGTATGCTTTATTTTTTAAGAACCATATAGCAAACTGCCTTAAATAATTGACTACTTGCATTTTCATGAGAGTGTCATTATTTTAATCTTTCAGCCCCAGACAAAATAAAACCAAAATATCTTTGTAGGTGTATTTTTTATGATGCCTATCGTTCATCGTTTACTAATAGCTGGTATTAATCTAGTAATACATTTGACGCAGGAGGCGTTGGTTGTGTTTATTCCCCAGAAGACGATGATTAACTTATCCCACGGGATTTTACGTCAATAGTCACTTAAAAGTGTACACCAATCTTACAACAATTGCTCTGTAAAATTTGTTTTCTTCCATTGGTCCAAATCCGTGATTTATTCTCAAATAATTGTTCGACTTCAGAGAAATACAACAACTAGTCGCTAGATCGTATCCGTTGTATTAAGACTACGAAAACATCCAGTGGTCAATTGCTACGTATCACTAAATACAACAATTTTCATTTTTTCCGAAAAGCATTTCTAGATAATTTCATTAGTGTAAGACAAATTTTGTATTCTGCATGTGTGTTTGGTATTACTTCAATTTAATTCAAAGATATCTTTAATATTAATATTTTGATCATCAACTTTGGAATATTTTTCCCTGTGTAAAACAAATTTGGTGTTGTATCTGTGTGTATATACATTTGATACACAAAACCTGTCGTTTATTTCAATTTCTGTGCGCGTACTTCGCGAAATCCAACCACATTGTTGGGCTACGGTGCGCGGACAGAGGGAGATTTGGACGTTCGTTGTAAGCTGGGGAAGAACGGGATTTAGTGTGAGAGGGCCGGTGTTGGAAATAGGAGAGATTTTTATTTTGGCCGTGTATACCAGAGAGTAGTAGAGATCCTATGGAACTATAAGGTATACGGTGGTTTTTGAGTCTCATTTATTTCCCGTGTTCTCATCCGTGGACCAAATATCTCTTTCTACGCAGCCAGCCACGGTCGAACGTCTTGCAGTACCGTATTTTCAGACACTGCGCGCTTAGCGGAAAAAATACATTTGTTCAAATAATCCCCAAGACTTTCCCAACATCAACTCGTTATTTAGCATTTTCATCAAGAAAGCGGGGATTTTTCAAGATTATTTTGTTGAATTTACGAACTTTTTCTAGTAGTAACTATAGATATTCTATAATTTAGATACATTTAATTTTGATGTTGATTGACTACCTTTGACTCCTGAAATTAACAAAGGCAGGAAGACTTTATTAAAAATCAGTCAATTAATCGGTTCTATTCGTCGTTTCAGCTCCAATTGAGCATTCTTCATTGTCAAAATAGAAACAGACAAATATACCTACTACAAATAATCTCATCTTTCCGCCTTTTCGTTAGTTTATAAATATGTTTTCTAATATTAGTTAGGGAATTGCTGCTTAGTACGATAGTAATGATTTTAAATATATACTTAATAGAGATACATATGTCCAATAATTGCAATTTAAATAATATATCTTTGCTTCAATAAAGCCAATGTATTATAGAAGTTGCATTGTTCTGTCCGGTACGGGTCTGCTTGTAAGAGAAGAGACGTAACCTGCCTAGACTGTGCAATTTCAAGGCGTACAGAGCTGAAAACTACCTCGCCAAGTAACCATTTATATTGGAGTTTCGGGCCGTGCTAAATATTGAATTTATGTAGCCATTAGAGTTGCCAATAGGATAGATGCACCACCATCGCATATAGCACTATACATATACGTATGGGTACATACAACACGACTATGGGATATAAACAGACGTATAGAAGACAACGCAGCCAGCGTCTAGTGATTGTTCTGCCATCTTTCGTTCGGTCGATATACTTTAGTTTCACAGAGATGCAAAATTGCTTCTTTTTCTTAAGCAACCGGAACTGCTGTGGTAAATTATAGATTTGACACTGTATTATGAAAACCAATAACGCGAGGTATATCTTCTGAATTAGAAGAACTTTAAACATGCCATTTTATCCCAGATTTATATCCGTTATATAAGAACCTAATTTTCTTTCAATTTATTCTTGATTACCAAAAAGAAAATACATAAACGTACTCTGTTGGTCGTTCGCATGTGAAACCAAATAAGTTTTCATTTCTGTAATATGCTGGATATCAGTAATTAAAGTCTAGAAAAGTTCTTTGTGTCTGTAACATTCGCAGAATAAAATTTCAGAGAGTCGTTTCACATCTTCCTTATGATAGACATGTCACAAATTCAAATGTATGTTGGTCGCTCGTGCATAAGAACAAATGTGTTGTCTCTTCTCTTCTGCAGAATCTTTGCCAATTTTAACTATATTTGGTGCACATATATTGAGAATATTCAATTTGTGTTGTTTGAAATTTAAATTCGATGTATTTTAATACTTCTGGAGTTATTAGGTTCCGTCACCAGGAGCTTACATATTTATTGATTTTTGAACATTTTTAAATAGACCAAACAAATTTACAAAATAAATTTGTTTTTAAACTTACTATCAAATATCTTTGAGGTATACGATATTACAATTTTTGACGAATATCTACTATCGTTATAAAAATAGTGGATATGGTGTCCATAAAGCAATTGATTATTAAAAACAGCTGTGTGATTGAAATGCGCGAAATAAAAAAGAAAACGAGATGATATAGGTAATGAAGTAATACTATGAAATTACAAAAAATGATTATTTTTTTAGAACAGTCCAATTTCATACCAGTCTGGTTTTGACTGACTGGTGGTTATAATGCATAAATAAATACTACATGTATGCTTTTATAAACAAACAAAAAAAACGTTTTCTTAAGTTAAATAATAAATATAGCATTATGTGTACACTATTGGTGGCGTTGGTAACTAACGATCTCCTATGTACTTCAAAGTTAATACCACAACGCTTTCTGGTGATGTGTTAAGAATTGTCGTCATGTTTAGACAGTGTTTCAATCAAAAGTATCTATAAGGTACTTGTATGTGGTGAAGTAGCGCTATATAGCGCGTCTCATTTTTAATAATTTCTTAACTCTGTTCTAAAGCTAGGGCGGGTAATTTGTCCGTGCAGCTAGCTTATATCGGGGCGAGAGGATATAAGATGGTAGGAGTTTAAGTTTCGCGGTACCTTCCGCCCGTAACAGCTAATTGGTACACCCCTGAGATTCCATTAGGAACAAGGAGGCTGCTGCTACACTATACAACAGGCGGGTCTCTTGGCTGCGTCTACTTCCCGCTAGCGCGCTTAGAGACATTTATTTTTATTGTGACTTGTTCTTAATTTTATTCTGTTTAACTAGACTTTTTCCTGTTGTATTAAGTGGAAGTCTTGTCGGCGAGAACGCATTAATATTCAACGAAGTCCGCACTCTTTCTTTTACCTTGTATCGTCTCTTCTTCTTCTTTCACCTTCTTCTTTTCTCTTGCTTTGGCTAATATACAGTGCAACACTAACGGTGCGCATTCAAATTGTTACAATTAAAACTAACGCACCATACAACAGTGGATTCAAAATGCTGTTATCTTCATTGCATTTAATTGTCGTACGCTTCGTTCTATGTCTTTGTAAAAGATTTTGTTCTGCACTGTTTTCCAATGGTTTGTTATGCATAAAATAGGTTTTCAAACAGAGCGACATGCTCATATGTTTTATGGGTAGTGTAATCAGGAAATTATATTTTAATTCTTACCTGAAACCTTCTCATGTCTCTTGGATTACCAGCGTTTTTCAAACAGTTTTGATTGCACTTGAGGAAAAATTTCAGGAAAAACCTAGAACAAAGTAAAACAGAAATTATTTATATATTTATTTATATCTTGCATACATTTTGAGAATTATTCCAATACTGATTCAAATTAGCCACACCTGGCTATATAATATGTATTTATATAGTGGTGACGTCATATTTGAAATTATAGAAATATGTCTTTATGGGTCTGCGAAATCATTATATAGGTAGGTATGCGTAAGAAAAATATTCAAAAATGTGCAAATTATGGATATATATATATATATATATATATATATATATATATATATATATATATACTTAGATAAAATCAAATCAATATACAGAATTTAGCAATAAATAAATTCACGAAAAAATAATCATACAGTTTGTATTGTAAAATTAAATAAATATTAACTAGAAATCAAATCGCTTTCATTACACATAGAATATTGGCAGCAAAGCAAAGTACCTACTGCTTTTACAGTCGAAATGTAATAGCAGTGTTTTCTTTTTTGTTTAATTTTTATTCCTCGTCTCGTTCTAGTTTTACAGCGTATTGCTTTTCCACTACTAGTTCACGAGTTCATTGTTGATACTGATACTCGATAATTGCAGTCAATCGAGTTTTTATTTCCAGTATATCGAAACCAAATTGGCACTTTCGATTTTATTCAACATTTGTCGAGTATAGTGGCAACTTGTACATTCTATCTTCGACACACGTTGAGTGTAATTGTCAAGTTTGTTATTGTTATAATATCCTTCTATTTTGATTTTTTGTTTCTTTTAAATTTTATTTAATTATCCTAAATTACACTTTATACATATATAGGTATTATATTTATATTATCTTGCTCAATCAATTTATTAAATATATTTTTATCGAAAACATTAAACGTTTTTGCCATAAATATTTTTTATATTGCATTATTGGTAAAAGCTACCGCTTATAACTTTAATTCTTATCATGAATTAACAATAATTTAAAATTTACACCATCAAATTTCATTGCAAACATAAATTGGACTAATATAAATAGAATTCTATGATTGCAAACTTCAGCTTTCAATTATGGCAATGTCCGTTATAATAATCAAGAATATTCTCTGATTGGTTGAATTCGCGTAACTGTCCACGTGATAACTGTGCGCCGTTTGTGTACATGAAATATTCAAATGAATATACTCGCCTATGGTCCGGCATAACAGAATTCGGACCCCAGAATTTTCGCTGGCTGTCTGCGCGAATAAAAATACAACAAAAATATCTACCACGTTTTCTATTCTACGTACCTACCAGGGGGCTAATTGCCACTTGGGATGAAAAAACGCGCTCTTCCGGTTTTAAATAATAATTTGGAAAAACGTTTTGAACGCAACCCGCTTCGCAAAATTCCGTTAAATGTTAATATATGTGTTGTTTCTTTTTCAAACTCGGCTGAAGTTTTTTTTTTTTTTACTAAATAAAAATGTTTTTGCATTGCTTTGTAAACGGTTTTTTGGAATAATTAACATAAACTCTTCTAAAGATGAGTGCGTTCACTTTAATAGGGTTTAAAATCCGAGTAAGGTAATTGTTGAACTATTTTGTAATGTCAGTAGCGCCAGGACGGTAAATAAAATATCAAAAAGCCGTTGACATTTTATTCGAAAGCAATTAACGATGGAGTGAGTAACTTGTGAGCTCATATTAACTGGATGAACCTATCATATCCCGTTCATTACTGTTATTTAAATTATTCAGTGGCAGGGCAATTTAGTTTTTAATTTTTTATCGAATGAGAGAATTCAGTGGAAATTAATTTTTGATTTTCGAATAAATATGTGTTAAATAAAATATCACTGCACTTATCTGATGCTGCTCAATTACAGTAGCGCCATCATCACAAAAATATACAGTAATTATTTACGGTTAAATTATTTATTGTGAAATTTACAAATAATTTAAAAACATGAATATATACGTTTGTTTAATATTACATTTTAATTGTATACAATTCCACCAAATTGCATATCACTTCCATACAGTTTTAAACTGATTTGGTATAGTTTTAAATATCTGTTATTACATTTCAAAAATCTTGTAGAATCAAATATTTTAGAAAATTATTGTAATTCTTTATCACGAGTCTTAAAAACAATAATTACATAAAATAGTGACGGGCCGTTATATTTAAACATCGTTTGTGGTGTTTGAATTAAAAATCTGGACTAACTACTACTATACCATCTTGGGGCGATGTTTTTCCTTAAATAAAATCAATATATTGTTCTAGTTAAAATATTATGAAAATAACTATTATCGTTTTAAAAATGGTACAACTGATAAAATAGCAAAAAACAGCTACACGTTTTAATAATCTAGTTGTCTCACTCTCATGTATGTTTTTAAACCATATAGTGCCACTCCTTTGCTCCGCCTACTGTTAAATTAGTACAGTTATGCGTAATAGCGTTATATTGAATATGAATTTGGTCAACTAGTTTTAGCTAAAGACAGATTTATCTACTTGAGTAAACAGTCTGTGAAGCTATATTTTGAGAGAGACTACCGATGCTACACTAATCTATAATAGCGAGCAAGAAATACTTTTTGAATCATTAGATAGTTAAATTCGGTTTTTTATGTGTATAGAATAGATTTAAAATGGAGCATATATTAAATATCACGTACTATGCCTAGCGAATGTATCGAATGATATATTTGCGTGAATGTGGCATCAAAACCAAGAATACACTGTGTAGTCAGTCAGTCAGTGCAAGCGAGACGAGTGTACTTTAGCAAATCCAATTCCCACCTTAACAATAGGAAGAAAGAGATCCATTATTTACACTCTGACCCTTCAATGTATTCGGCAGGATATCTACCACTCTCGTTTCGGAGTGTGTACGGGGCCAGCGGAACCTGTTCGATCAAGTACACCCTAGTACTTGCATCGATACACTATTAAACACATACATACACACATACATACAAACAGGGGCACGTTCGCTTTGCGCTTCAAATTTTATTTTACTATATAGCACCAATTGGTTGCGTTACATTCGCGTAGGCGATGAAATTGACTTTTTTTGCTCGTTTTTTTCATTGATGCCAATGTCCGAACATGAATTTCAATTCATCATGAACATTTTGTTTTCAAACCAAATTGGTTATTATTTTGTAGATCTCGCCTGTTATATATATATATATATATATATATATATATATATATATATATATATATTTAATTTTAAGTTAAGTTATGTTAAATTATAAATTGGTTAGGCCTATTATTTGTTACTTTTGAGTAATTGGGTATTATTTTTGGTGTAAGATAATAATTTCCCACATACAAATATTTTTTCTGTCTTCGGGAAAAAATCATAGTTTATTGTAATGAATTTTATAAAATAGTAAAGGAATAATTATATTTCCTGGAATTTTTAAAATTTTATTTTATATATCTTTATCTAATCAGATATAAGAAATTCCACTGTAGCATATTGCAGATATTTAGTTTAGTGAATCTTTGTTATAAATATATTAAAAGATTTACAGGGCATAGAAATTCAATGGATTAAAGTTGCATATATGCTATCTATATGTCCATCAACATTAATTGCGAAGTGGACATGTCAAACTAGTAATAAATATTGGCGCACATTTTATAACATTTCATACCCACTAATTGACTGGATATGTATAGCGTTTGGCATCATAAATCAACTATATAAGATTAAAATATATCAAATTGAATTGGCTAGTGATTTTATTTGATGCAACACAAATTTATTTCATGAAATATACTTTAATTCACATAAATAAAAATAAGGGCACATAAAGCCAGAATTGAATAAGGGTTAGTCATTTATAGAAAGATGTAAACGTAATTTTGAAGTATGGTCTTCTTTCAAAGTTAACGGTTAAACGTAGTCAACAAAGTTATTGTGTGGAAAAACACATGCATACGTTGCTTATATTTTATAAGTCATAACCTATCGCAAGACACAAGAATTTCTATAGTGTAGCATGGTGTCTACAGCAATGCGGTTTCCCATAACATCCAATTCGGTGAACTGTTCCCAGTATGACAAGCATTCTACGGCCCTAGTAGGTTCTTTCAGGACTTGTACTATCATGTGGATATAGAATCATAAAAAGTTTAGTGTAAACTAAGCAAGTTTAGCTTCAATCATCATGATATATATATATATATATATATATATATATATACATATATATACATATATATATATATATATATATATATATATATATATATATATATATATATATATATATATTGCATATCACACATAATATTGTAAAGTCACATAAAGTAAACTACACAAAGATTTCTATATTATCAACACCAATAACAAAACGGAAATGTAAACACATGTAAATACACAACGAGCGAGGCGAATACAAAGAAGACTAGATCCGAAGTACTCGGTGCGTGTAATGAATGTTAAACACAGGGACAAAGTCCATCGTATGCAATTTGTATCACATACGACACTACAACCACGTAACCCAACTTAACCTAACCAAACCAAAACCATTATTTTGGCTTCTTATCCATTTGTCCTGTGCCCGGGGTCCGAATTCTTCGTTCGCAATGACAATATTTGAACACGTTCGAATTCGAATGATGTATGTGAAGCGGGGAGATGTTTTAGTTGTGTGGTTTATATCTAGACTCCTCTTCTAGTTGGTTAAAGGTCCAAGTTTACACAATTTCACGACTTGCTCAGCCAGAAAAACGAATCAAAATCAGTATGTATGCCAGTTCTACACCGACGCACCGGTACCTACGATTAACATCAATTTTGTCATCGCCGAGATATGTATTTAACTTTGACCAATAGTCATCTTGTAATATTTACTACTCATCTAGATGCACGATTAAATCAAACAGAAGGTAAATTAAGCAAATATATCATTTATTTTTATTCAAAATATTGTACCTATATGGTTTAAAAATATTAAAATATTTTATTGTTAACATTGAGTCCAATTGTGGTAATAGATCCTTAGGGTTTAAGAATAAATATCAGATTTTTAGTATTACTGCATAGCCAAACAGTGAGAGGATTATAATAAATTCAAATTTTGTTTAGATAAAATCACTAGATTCATAAACTGTAAAATCATTTGCCAAGACTGAGGTTTTCAATTGCAATTCTTGATATTGTCATTGTGATAACGTTTCGATCTGGGTTTTCTCAATATCGCGATATTAAGATGAGGTGAAATCGATACTCAGTTTCGTTTCGACTGAAAGACCATGCATTTATTATTAGATAAATTCAGTAGTAAACTAAAAATAGATATAAAGTTTATATCATTTGCTAAATGCTAATAAAAATGTGTATTATAAATGAAACAGACCAATACAAGTGAATTATTAGTGTATACTATATACGCATTTATAAATAGGTATATATTTGGTATGGAAAAGTTGAGTAAAATTAGTAAAGTATGGGTGACGACGAAACGGCAACGTTCTAAGAAGGTATATATATATATATATACCTCTGCGTAACATATACATTAGCGCACATCCAATCTTTTTTTTTGGCGCGGTAATGTGCTGATTCGCGCGGATTTCTCACTCGGTTCCGCCCTTAAACCTGGCCGCCGTTTCCTGAAGATAAATTACTCGTTTTAGTCGGCGATAACGATCGCTACGAATATAAAGAAGTGGCAAATACTTTTGTTCCAAATTAACCGAACAAGATAGGAAAACGGTAGAGCGTTGGTAGTGGGGCGAGACACACAAACACACAATCCTTATTTATGAACCTCTTCTATTTGCTGCTTACACACGGCCATTTGCAGTTCATTTAGATTGGGTGCCCACCATCACAAGTTAGATCAGACAACTGACCCTGAGCCAACTACGAATCGAATTTTACCAGACAATTAATTTCAATCTATTAATTTCCGAGTGTGTGTGTGTGTGGATGTGTCTACGCCTTATCAGACACAATCACGTACAAGGGAGATAGATTATTTTAGGAAACTTCTTAATTCTACATTTTTATTTGTATGCGTATAAAGTTCTAAAAAAGATTTTAAAGCTATGTTTGTATATTAATTACTTCCATTTTCAAATAAGTTCTAGAGCGCTATCTGACAAATAAGCATAGAAACTATCTACCGGATAACTTATCTGAGGTTGTATACTGAGATGGATATACTGAACATATAAATAAAAGCTAGCAGTAGTTTGATAGGTTTTATGACATAACATGCATTATTAGCAACACACATTTCACTAAAAAATAACTGTGGTATTGACCTTGAAGTGCGCAAAAGATCGTTAGTTCTCAATGCCACCCACACTGAACAGTTTCGCACAGTTTATTTATTATTTAACTTATAAAAACTTTTTTTACGGAAGATTTATAAAAGTAATATTTATTTATCAATTTTTTACTTTTATTTATAAATAATATAGTTTAAAAATAAAACATTCTTATAATTTCATACTGTACTTAATCAACCTTTAACATAGAACGTACTGTTTATATTTTTGTCTTTTTTATTATTGCACCTTAAAATAGTCCTGGTAAGTGAATCTATAGTAGAAGGTTATATTATACCAATGGTCCAAGGCTAAGTTTTCTTTTCTTAATTTTCATAAAAATTAACTTCTTCACGATGAAATTCCTCAACGATTTAAGTTTTCTTTTATTAAGAACTAAGTACAAACTAAGAAAAAGTCTTTTTTACTAATTCACCTACACAAAGTACCATAAATTAAATAACGAAGATGTGTTATTAAAAAATATCATGTCAGTTAAATTTCCGGAAAAAATGCACTAAGCAAGAAACAATAAATATCGTATAAAATAGAATTTTGTGATATTGGTGATATGCAAAGTTATTTAGTCATCATCTGTGAAGTATTTGCAGAGAAGACTGTATGTCTTGCATTATGCATATCGGTTCCCTCTTCCACGTTGTCATCAATTAATAAAAGCCATATCAAGCACCGTTAAATATTTGATAGGCGTTCCATTACTGAAGATGCTCTCTGGCTAAGACATAACGGAAGCTTCTTAAGCATCCAGCCAAAACGAACTTTAAGCAGTGACGCACATGGTAAAAATGCATCATCTTTCAACCTCAATAATATACTAGCATACACATACGTACACAATTTGAGAAGACGTAATATTTATTTATTATTAACTATTTCTAATACGTTACGTATAAGATGCTATTCTATAATGAACATAGCTCGCAAAATGTCGCTTCCGGCGATGACGTGTATGATAATAATAATAATAATAATAATACACCACGCCCTAGGTTTTGTTTACGCGACAATACATGAAATTGGCATAATTCAGTGGGACATATATCGTACACGGTGGCCCGTAATCTAGTTACAAGGAACCGGCATGCCGTATGGATATGGGGTCCTTTATATCGTGTTAGTCTCCTCGCCCGCGGCTATCGTTGTTCTATTTATCTTGACTAGTTTCCTCTGCCTGCCACTGCTACCAACACTAATACTGTTTCACCCATATACACAGAGGCTTTGTTATAACAGCATATATTATATCTGTTCAGAACAGTGCGTTTACACGTGGTAAAACTAAAAAAAATTACCTACTTTTTACTACAATACTAACATTTACTGTTTTACAACGTTAACTTCTCCGATAAATGTTTTACTAACCGAGAATATGGATGACGTATTACAATTATTTATAAAGATTTAATCTGTATAAATGTAAACATCAATAATATAATTTAGTAAACAAAATCCACCAAAAGAATTAATTCGAAAATAAATATCAAAAATGATTACAGACAAATTTACAACAATTTAATCGTGGAAGAGAAGAATTAATATTTGAAATTATTTATGATCGGGCACACTTTTTTTCTTCTCTAAATTTAAAAGTATTTTTGTATATATTTTGAAATATAAGTTTCTTTCGATTTACGGATAAGATATGCTTTAGAAAATCAGCTCCTATAGCAAAATTTCGTAAATCTCATCACATTTTCCAATATAATAGATGAGGCCCGCTCCACATAAACAAAATATTGGAAAAAAATACGCCAACGTAATAAATTATAAATTTCGTTATTGCGAAATTATATTCGTATATTAACGGATACTTGTATCTAATTCTAATATAGACAAAATAATATTAAATTAGGTATAATCTAACATTAATATCCTTTTAAATTTCTTTTTCTAATGTAAAAAATGACGCATATTCTTGAATGAACACAAACTACTTTTCAATTTAAAATACATTCCACAGTAAAAGTGTGAAAAATAAAACAACAGTAATGTAGATATAACCGTATTGTAAACGCAAGTGACCGTCGTATCAGTTAACTTAACAGAAGGGCCGAAGCGACATATCCGGCGGCCATATGGGCACTAGTGTCGGTAATAAGATAATGTTTGAATGAGAGCGAAGCTCAGGCGACTGCTCTCCCAACTACTATTATACCGTCCAATTCGATTAAATGAATAGAAAATGTGATGCTATATGTGGCAATTATCATTCGCACATTTGACACCCATGTCATTCCGCATTATCAGCGAGAGAGAACCATCAACCGTTGTGTTGTCCAACGAGAGGGGGTGAACTCGACTATATACATACTATATACCAACCTACCTACTGTAATCAATAACACGCAGTGTTTGTTGCATCACAGGTATGTACATTTTAATCAGGGAAAAATAATGGAAACACGAATATTCCGCGCTCGCCAGCGACAGAACTGTTGCAGGGTTATTTAAGTTGGTTGCTTTTCGATTCGACGCCAGATTGTCCTTTAAATTGTAATGAAATGCAGATTGTTGTTTTAATACGGTTATCCGATTTATTTCTACCACTCTGTTTTTGTTCTATATGTGTATGTATGCATGTGTTTACACTCGTTTGTTGACGTATCCATAACCAATGACATATCCAATACATTTTGTACTAATTTATCAGCGGTTTATTGGATTGACTGATTGTGCGTCGTGTTTATCATTTGTGCAAATATAGCCAGTGTAATGAAACCACCATTTATTAATACATTGCTCAACTTTGGTGTGGATTTAAAAATCTACGCGTCATCTATATAAATTGATACTCAGGCTCGATTCAGGGAAGGTCAAAAGGTACAATATTACTTATTTATTACTTTGTATAAGAAAATAAATAGAAGTGCCAGCCTTACAATTAAGAAACCGCATTAATTTCAAAAGCCAAACTTGAACAAAACATATATTATTGGTGTTGTAAAAGAAACACACACACACACACACACACACAACGCATATAGTACATGTTTCGAGGTCCACCCAGCCCAGCGTCCCCTTGGGTATACATTCTGAACATACATCGCGCGCAGAACGGACGGCTAAATTATCTAAACTCAACAGACATTTGCATATCAACATTGCCTCGAGGTTGTTCTGTAATAGCTCCTGTCTGCTTCTCCAACCATGCCCCATGCCACCCCATCTCGGCTAACACCTCTCCACGCCATGTATGCATGCATATACATACATACACTGACTTTCCCCGCTGGTATATCAACACTAGCCCTCTACTAATACAGGGTCTACTGTATCCCCGTTAGAATACACGATCACATGTAAGTTCATATCTTTGCGAAGTGTGTGTGTGTGTGCGTTGGTAAATGTCAATGGATTGTGTACTATATAGTACCCAAGAATAATCTATTATGTCTCTATGATCACACTGATTTCATTACTTGTTAGTCATACATATATGTTGTAGAACTATACATTTATTGGTGTTCCACTAACATCAAATCATTTGGTGGAGGTGCAGCAACGAGAATAGATTTTTAAAAAATTGGCCTTCATAATAATATTTCCGAAACAATTGACAAACTTTTTGAAACGTTAACAAATTTAATTCAAGTAAATTTCGGGTTTCTTCTAGTGCCGTCGTCGAGTTTCACTCAATTTAATACCGTGACACTTTTCTTATTATGAATCGCTTATAAATTTACTTGGAAACGAGACGGTGAACTGCTAAAGAAACACCGCGACTGGCGCTACGGGCTGCGGTACGGCTGCGTACTACCATCGACACCAACAACTTCCTTGAAGTTTAAACTAACTTAACTTTGAAATCAGTTTAACACAGACAATTGCGAATCTTTCTCACTTTAATAAAGATGAAGTTAGAAATGATAAAACATTCAACCCTTTGTGGAAAACGTTAACAAAACGCTTCATTGTATAAAATTTAAAAATTTGTACATTCTTTCAATTTTCAATTACAGAACAGAATGCTTTTTATTTAAAATGTATAGTTAATAGATGTATACGGTATATATGTTTATAAATGGAAGAGAACAAGAAAAAAGAAATGTTAGTTAAGAAAAATAGTCTGCGCAGAAAATACAATAAAGTTTGTCCCTCAGCTTACATATGTGAGATAGTGGCATGTGTGTGTGTGTCAAGACACAAAATGTAATAAATAGTGTAAAGTTTGTGTGTGCGGCGGGCATCAGAGTGTCTAATGCGATCTTTATGGAACTTAGTCTGTTTTAATGCATGTAAAACAAACGCGTCTCGCATTTACCGCGATCTCTTAGCGCAAACCATTGTATGCTGTCCTGTCGTTGTGTGTGTGTGTGTTTTCAAAGTCTAATAAATTTCCGCGTAGCAGCCACAACGCGTTTACTCACATTATTATGTTATTTAGTGCAACCTCACAGGTTATTTACGCGATGCATAATAACATTATAACAGGACATGAATATGAACTCGTTTACCCACGGGACTCTTCTCCTATTTAACATCTCTGCCGCTTACGTCGCTGCTGTTAGGTTAGGTGCGAGAAACAACACGTTGCGCGAGACATCTAGTGGCCGATTCGATCGGTGTATAGCGTTTTGCGACTCTCTTAAGGGTTTTACTACGAAAAGAATTACTACTAGCACTAAATGCTTGGGATAAGAATATCTTTATTTTACTGTTTCTTATACACTTCTCCTGGGAACCGAATGTTCTAGAGAGGTGTACTACACATAGGTATACCTACCACTATACACACGTCGCGACACATTCCGACTATTTATTTTTTCCGCTGTGTTTTACTATCTTTTGAACAAAAACACGTATACATTTTCATTTTATTTCTAAAATGATTATATACTTGCTTCAACAAGAAAATGAATATTAAAGAAATCGTTTCTTAATTTTGTTATTTCTAATAATTTTCCTACTTGAGATTGTGTGTGTGTCTATTGGTCTACAGCTAAAGCTATTGAATCTATCATTTTGAAATCACAAGCTTAAGTAATATGTATATGGTTCGCACGAAAACTTCTTACTTTTGAAAGGAATATTCAAACAGAAAGTGCATCTTTTTTGTCGTTACTACTATATCTCCCAAACGGCTGCATTTGCAGTAAAAATAGTAATATTTAAAATAATAGATACTAATATTCTACACAATTTTTGTTTGGAAAGTTTCTTCAAAAATTGTACCGGTTACAAAAAAATTGCTACTGAAAATCTGACATTTCTTATTTATGTTGACAAAGTTATGTGGGTAAGGAAATTCATATCCAATAAGTCATATGAAGTCTGTCTATCAATATTTTAATAGGAAATTAAAATAATTTGGGATTTGTCATCGATTGTGCAAGCTTGAGAGATATTTAAAATATTGTAGTATTGTTAGAATACATTTTCTGTAAAATGCAGATGTTTTATGCTTTTAAGGTGAACCATCAAGTTCGCTAAAACATCGTGCCTTGCAAATAAAAATTTAAAAATACTATTTGATGTGTATTTGCATAAAAAATGCCTGGTAAATATTATATTTATTTTGATCTTGTATTAATGGAGAAAAAAAAATAAAAACTATGAAAAAGTGCCTATTTTGGGGGTTTTTATTTTTTATCTCCAATAATACTAGTTAGAAATAAATGAAATTTTTACCATACATTTTTAATGCAAATACACATCGAATGACATTTTTTTTTTTAAATTAAAACTTCCAAATTCGCAGTTTTTCATAGTTTATATTTTTTTTCTCCATTAATACAAGATCAAAATAAATGAAATTTTTATTAGACATTTTTTATCCAAATACACATCGAATGATATTTTTTTAATTTTCATTTGCAGGGCACGATGTTTTTCTAAACGAGCCTGATGGTTCACCTTAATTTGATTTATAAAGATCGCCAATTGTTTTCATAAAAATTGTAGATGGTTTGATTAAAAAAATATTCATTTATAAATACAAGTAAATATTCTTAGTAGGATAATAGGTTAAATGAAATTAAAAGCTAGAAAATTAAATGGGGTATAATGTAAATTCAATACAAGGAATACATAAAAATGCATATTTTTTCTTGGAAAATTGGGTGTGTTAGCTTGAAAACAGTTTTCAGACTTTATCAATTCGTTTATATTCCTACGTCAGTCAGAACATTTTTTCTTTGAACGTCGTTTTTTTTTTATCAGAATCTGTTTATATACGATTTCTTTTAAATTATTTTGCTATATTTATTTGAGAATTACAATCAATTGCAAGCAATATTAGCGAAATAGATTTTGAATACATCACCACTATATTTATTTAGATAATTTATGAGTGCATGTCTGCGGAATATTTATAAGAAGAAATAATATTAATGTTGCTAATAGAGAAACGAATTTAAATGACGTTAATAAAATGTAAATAACATGTTGACATTTTTCTAGTAGCTTAGTAAAAAATAGAAAACAAAGTATTATATTTGTAATAAGGTTGGTGTTTCGAAATTATTCGAAGCATTAGTTGAGTACACAGTCGGCCGACGCTGTTGAAGTAATTAAGTTATACGCTTGGATTTTAGCGAATGCAGACAGAGAAAGTACAAATTTCACCAGCATTTATTATTCAAATGTTTCGTAAGTACGAAACTTCTGTTTCGAATTCACGTCTTCGTCTTCTTGTTGTTTGTGTTAGCTGATGTTGTTGTTTTTTACATGTGTTAACAATACAACGCCAACTCAAACAAGTATTATTTATAAAATGTTTAAATAATGTTGTAATATTTTGGGATGACAAATTTAATTTTGAATGAAAAATGAAAATAATTCATGCCGCAAGTAAAGTGTGTTTATTTTAAGAAGAACATTCTTTTCTGATGATAAAGCATACCTATAGAAAGTGATGTAATTAGAAAGGAATGCTCTTCTAAGAGGAAACATTGGTTAGACATTCCATGCGATGTTTAAAAAGACACCTAAAACAATATTTAAAAAAACCATCAGTAATATTGAAAATGGTAAAAATTACAACCGAATAATGAAATGAAAAACAGTTAATTTAGTGCAAAACATAACTGTCTGTCTTCTTCGCTGTTGTATGTATGTATGTTTGTGTCAAGGGGAAGAAGCAAAATTCTTAACATAGGGAACCCGTGAACGGTGACGCAGTCAGTATATACTACAACAGTAGAGTTCGGCGGCAACGGCACGGCCAGGTCCGTGTAAACTCGTGACGGAACGGCGCGTGGCGTCGCTCCCTGCGGTATTGACGACCAGCTCTGGGGAGCAAGAGAAGAGTCAATACCGACCCCAGGGAATGGCTGGGTTCCCGAGGGATCTACCGCGGTGACGTGCGGCCAGCGGGGAAACTCCCGTCCGACCGCCGCAGACGCGGACGTTCTCGTCGCGGCGTATACGCACCAGCTACCGAGATCTTGGCCGCATTCACTTCTTTCTCTCTCTCTGTCTATATGTACTACATGCGTTCGTTCAACAATTATTGTGCAAACAAATATTTTGATTGGATGTTTGTTATGATAGACCATCAGCTTCTTTTTTTAATTGAATACATTTTTTTAAAACATACTAAATATCATAGATATTAAATTTTGTATTATACCTTTTTAAAAACATTTTATTCAAATTCTAAATATACCTAACTCAGAATATAGAATAATATCTACATAACTGACAAGCTGCGTCACTGACTGCCACATCAAAAACTGATAAACAAACTGTTTTTGTTATTTTCTTTTCGCTTATAACATAGAAATGTTTGTCGTTTGTCTACAAGAATTGAGATAAAACTATGACGTCACATATGTGACACCAACTATTCATTTTTTTTACTTAAATGTTGATTAACTTAGTATTTACGATTAATCATTTATTTAACGAGATTTCTTATATTTTATACGATATTTACTTTTTGTCAATTTTGTTAGTTATGAAATGTTATCAATTAACTTGGAAATAGCAACCAGGTCGATAGAATGGGAATGAAACGAATCTTTTATTGATTAATACTATTACTTTCCAATAATTGATTACTATTAATTATTTAAATAAATATGAAATAATTAAACTAATCAATATCCTAGTTTTATGGTCAACAAAGTATATCATCTACTAAATTCGATTATAAATATATGATATTATAAAAAATATATCTAGGTAGGTATATATAATAACATTAGCTCTATCGTATCGAAAAATTATTACTTAGTACATGAAGTTAGGTACGTACGTATATAGCCACGTCGGACGAGTAGTTATTTCACGCGATGTAAAAGATATACGAGCAATAAAGATTTATGGGCTTGTCAGTTAAAGCAAATTAACTTAGGAACGAAAAGCACTAGCATATCGGACATTTTGTTAGCGTGGCGTGAAACAAGAACGTTCACCGTGTACGGACGGACTATCTTACGTTACGTAAAATGTTTGGGAACGAAAACAATCGATGATTACATATCTCCCTCTTTGCTTCTTCTATGACGAAGCATCTTGAACCAATCAAAAGTTACCCTTAATAAAAAAAAAATATATTGCAGTAGATATTGTTTCATATAGGTACCTATACTTAGTTGAAGAAAATATATTTCATCTTATGAATCAATAATAATTAATGATGCGCATTAAAATTTGTTGCGAAAATGAATTCTATACTTTGGAAATCGAATTGTTAATAGTTGAAATTCTAAAGACGTATTTGTTTACTTGTATGGTTCAGTTTTTAAAGTAGGTATAGCTACTTTTGCTGAAGAAGTGAGTGAAGAGGCAATATATGGTCTCAGTCGATATATTATAGCGCTAGATACTACGTAGCGGGTCGTTTTTATGCCGGCGAGTTATGAAACGAATTGATGCGCTGCTATAGTCGAGGACATCATCCAGCTACATAGCTACATAGCTCGGTAGGTTGTACGGCAAAGCAGCACAGCCGACCGAGAGGATATCAATAAAGTGAAATGTGTTAGCGGCCATGTACGATGTTTTATACGGCGACAAAATATCTACATGTTACCATTCGCCTCGTCTCTTTAAAGTAGTTTCATTCCCGGGTTTTATGGCGTCGCGGAATAATTGAAAAGTCGGTTCTGTCATAGCAGCAGACACCACCAACACGGCAGGCACGATCAATTCTATTCGCATATTCTTCGACTTTAAAATTGCTAGCGTCAAACGAGAATTGCCTTTCTTATTGCTTTATTTATGTTTTGTCTTTGGTCACACACCACGTGAGTGGCTTTTTATTATTTTTTACTCCTCCTCAACGTCATGCAATGATTAAATAAGTGTCCTTATGAACAAGGTATCCTCTAATATGTTTTACTGCCGGAAGATTGGTTATTCGTCATTCACATGGAATCAAAACTAAATAATAATACAATATACAATCAAAATATGGATATTTCATCGGTTTTATGTTCATTTCACGGAAGTCACCGTTGGAAACATATTAAATAAATAAATAAATAAATATACCCATCTACTTATCGATTTCTAATTCGGAATTTGATTTTGCCATCAACTGATGGCAAACACCCTTAAAAATGCATTCAATGCGATATCGCAAAAGAAATAAATGATTCCATTTTTTCTTTAAATTGAAAATATTTGGTTTGGTTTTTCACTACACGCATTTAGGAATATTCAGTTATTTACGGTTTTGTCATGTAATGTTAAAATTTATGTTAAATTTATTCATACATTTCAAATGAAATGGTAATATCACCATTTGACATTTATATGCTACACTATAAATGTAATAAGTAATGTCATCAATAAGGAATGCGATTAAAAGGTTGAACATGCTCTAAATATGAATTTACACTTATGTAAAATTTGAATCCTTTTTACTTTCTTTTACGAAGGAATAAGTAAGTATTGTAATCACGAAAAATAAAATTCTCGAAATTTTAACGGCAATACATCTTTTGACCTTCCCTGAATCGAGTCTGACTATTTTTGAAATGACGTCTGTGTGTGTGTGTCTGTGTGTGTGTGGCTGTGTGCGCTCTACAGCCTACACTGTTGAAGATAAAATTATGAAACTTTAAACTTAAGATTTGTATATGCCTCGGAAGAAAACCTCTTATTTTTGAAAAGCATATTCAAACCGGAAGTGCATGTTTACTTAAGACTTTTTTTGCAATATCTGCAGTATCTCCGAAACGGCTATACTTGCAGTAAATATAGTTAGAATAAAATTGAAAGATATTAGTATTCTGCACAACTTTTGTTTGAAACATTTCTTCAAAAAGTACCAGTTACAAGATCTTATCTTATTGATATATAATAAATCGCATCTACTATGCATGTCAATTGTTTTAAATATTCAATATTTTGACATTTGACATTTATTGTCAGTGCCACAAATAAGTTTAGTGAAAAAACGTTACAAAGGTTAGTAAATAATTAAAAATATTATATGAAAATATTTTGTAAGGTTTAAAGTTCATTTGGGAACTAAAAAATATCCGGCCATAATAATTTTTAATAATGTGTAATGAATAATTATATTTCCTTTATACTACTATAGAATCGAACATTATAAATCTAAAATACATATTTTGTTTAGAAATCTGACACTAATCTAACTTTACAATTTTACTGTACATAAGGAATGATAATATTTTCTTTTAAATTTAAACATTTTATATTTTAATTTATATACTATCAAATCAAAATATATTGACTACGTAAAAGAAAGTTTAGGGCTAATACATGGCCGATGTTTTCTCTAGTACCTAAGTATAATAAACAACAGATATGTTTATAGCTACCCTTGCTACTTTTGCAATATTGAAGGAATTATAAAGAAGAAGCCTACATCTATTTTATTAAAATATTTATGAGGATTTTCTAGTACAAATTGCAATAAAATATATATTAAGTGAATAAAATGCCTTATATTGATTCTAACTCAATTCAACTTACAATAACTATTAACTACACATATAGTAGGTATAGGTATAAGTTTTCCACTCGGGATAGAATGCAACTGAGCAACATAGTACAAAGAATTAAAATTAGATTTTGAACAGTTGAGAATACTGCTAGAAGCGTGTCGATAGTTTTATTGCAAAATAGGAGTAGGTAATAAAGAAAGTAAAAAGTGTGATGACGAAGTGAAACTTATCAATCCGAGACAGTCGGTGAACTTACAAGGTGTAAAGTTTAGTGTCTGAAGGGTGTACGCAATATCGCGTCTCACGGCCAAACGGACTGTAGGTATATAGTGACATGGCAACATTACTCACTGCCAATGGCTTGATATAAAACTCTGAATGAACGAGAACAGGGACGTCTGCTAGCTTGCCTGCCTGCCTGCCTGCCTTCTTCAGTTGGCAGACACATAAGCGTCTCTATAACGTTTTCTTTCAAGGGGACCATCATATGTAGTCCTAAAAGACCAATCAAAGAGCTTGATTTATATGATATTATAAGTTTTAGTGGCCTATAAAAGCGAATTTATCTTCAATTCGAATATTCTGTTATTCAATGACACATTTAAGTTTAGAATACTTAATACAAACAGATATTTAATAAAGATTTGATACATGAAAGTCGTAACCAATGTATGTATAGATAACATATTTTTGTATTGATTTCTTTAATTCTGAACATCTTCATTGATTGAAAGAATCTGTAGAAACGACAGAAAGATGTTTTTTAAAGATTCTTTTCAAGTATGTTTTCACAAAAAAAAAGTGTCTACGATATCCGAGTGTCGATGTCTACGTCCATGGCCGTTGGCGTTGCAGAAGGACACGAACGATGGCATGATGAAGAATGAAGAGTGTAAGGGGTATGTAAGTATGTGTGTGTGCGAAGAAGATAGAAAAACACCGAATGTGGAGGTGAAATGCGCGTTTGCTGGATCGAAGAAGAGGAGACGAAGAAACTTACGAGCTGACTGGGAAAGGAAGACAGAAATAAAAGAAAGAAACAGATTGCCCCGGATAAGAAAGTTGTCAGGTCCTCTGAGCGCGTTCATCCTTGAAAATTAATGTCTGTGAAGTCACCGAGTCCTCTCCTTATTCCTTCCTTTTACCTCCCGCTTCAGAATCTTCTGCCTCCACCCATCCAAGCCGTCGTTGTTCCTTGCACGTTATGGTCTGATTGTTTCGGGACAAATTGCCCGGTATTAAACGGCGCGGCGCCGCACGGGATGCCTGTCGAGAACATGGCCTCGCTAAAGCTTCCTTTATTTCATCCAAATCATACGGTGGATTCTTTTTCTACATTTAACCAATCTGTGATCAATATCTCTACTACCACTTTTCAACGCTTATTCATATTATGTTTACGTTCAATTATCTTCAGAAATTACATTTTCATACTTAACCAGTTTATCGAGTTATGTGGCCATATATTTATCCCATATGTAGGTATTACCTACTAGTAATATGCCACACGCCAAAAATCATTTGGAGTTTATAAAAAATTTAAATGCACATCATCTTATAAATATAGTTTAATCAATATATCAAATATTAAAAATACGTAACAAAATATCTTTTCATCAGTTTAACAATATTGTAAAATGATAAAATTAATATTTAAAAGATGTCTGAAAGTGCGACAGTAAATGTGGTCTTTATGATCGAAGTAGACAAGAATAAATGTAACTATAATTCGTCTGTTTGACGATCAAGGCCAGATAGCCGATGTCCACTAGAACACGCGATAGATTGTTAATTGTCAGAGTGGTAGCCACAGACACTGCAGACTTGTTGCTGTAACTTCCTGCTTCTGGAGCTGGTTGATGTTCACTTGTATGTACAATATTATCCCTGTTGGTTCTTAACGGGCGGATGTCAGGCGATCACGAACATCGTGACGTTTTGAGTCTTATTCCGCTTCCAGTTTGCCCAATTAGTTACGATACGCAACCGCATTTACTTCTTGCTGAATAACCACTAAATTACATTGCAAAAACGTACTTTTTCCAATTTAATTCGTTTCATATATTTTACTAGCTGATCGAATTTTATAGATTTATTTGATTAAATATTAGCCCATAAGTACATTTGTAAAAAAATATTTAAAATTAAAAATATTTTGTGGTACAATTTTTAAACATAATTCGTATATTTAGAAAATGGACAAAGATTACAGATTATAAATAAGAACTAATTTAAAATCCTTCAATAAATAATATAATTGAATATCGTCAAATAATTATGTGATTGCATCAATCAAATTTTAAAATCGTTTCAATAAATATAGGTATTTAGTAAAAATAAACAAATTAATGACAAATTAAATATCTAAATAGTATAAGTATTAAGATCAGTTTTCAGTCAATTTTTGTGAAGGCTTATAAACAGAAATTTATATAAAATATCTTACCATAAACGATCCAAGAAAAAAAAGAAGACTTTATATAAAAATACCCTTCTTTTTAAAAAACAACTGACAACATTTCGTCGAGATAAAAGTCGATTTAATTTCTCTACAAATCAAAGAAAACTGTTTACTTGTCAAAGAAATCGATCCACATTTTTAGGATCGAGCTGATAAAATGTGAGAAAAAAAGTTTCAGAACGTGCAGAATGAAAAAGAAACGTAGAATATAGTTGGGCGAGTGCGCGGAACGCGTCCATCGGATGAAATATCGCGTTGTCAGAACCGTCCAAGCACGTAGCAGATATGAAGGCTCTTTCCACCGGCATCGATCACAATATCGCAAAGACAAATAGTTTAATTAATGACATGAAGCGATACAAATTGTGACATTCCACCGTTCTGACATCTATCTGACTACTTGATTGCCTATCTTGTCTTGCCAACTGAAGAAGTGTTATATATCGTTACTGTGAAGATAAACGCTAATGATATCTCCATCGTTAATGTTACCTATCCGTTTTTAAACACAGATGTGTGTGTGTTTTTTTTATATACACCTAACCTACTACTTACTTTCGTATTTCTACGATATTAAACTTACATTTACCTAAGCCTAATGGCACATCAAGCATCGTTACACATATGTATGTGTATATACCGCGTAGTCTTGTAGTTAAAGTTAAATCTAATATTAAAAGTTTTATTTGGACATAATCATTAAAAACACACACACACTGTAATAGAGAGTTCAGATTACAAGGCAATGTGTTTAAAATTCAAGAGTGTGTTAAGTTGGTAGTACGTCTCTGACACCATTTATGCCTGGCAACAGCATTGACACGGCAAGTTGCCATACCGGTGCCTGCGGCAAATGTTGACAGGTTTATGAGGTGACAGACAAGCGCGCATGGCAATGAAAAACAAACACACACACACACGGCAAAATGCACCATGACCACACATCAAAATCTAGCAACAGGATATCCTCTTTACTGAAACCACAATAATGACTTAAAAGTATCGTAAAGCATAAATGTTTTGACAGTCTTTTCAAAACCTGCCTAATGACTTGCAATCCATCGAAGATACGAGTATAGCTAAAACAGTAAATTTTAAATCTGTAATATATGTAATTCCATAATGATACAGTTTAGTTAGGGACCAGCTAGTATAGACTTTAGCGTTTTTTATTAGTGAAATTAATAATCAGAAAAAAAGTTATCTCCATTAATAGCAGTTGATGTACAGCGTAAAGACAGAGACTGGCTTAGAGTTTCCAGGCAAAAAGGACCTACCACATGATAGCTAGTAGCTAGTACCTTATTTCGCGAGAGCAGAGATGAACAGAGACTAGCAATTAGCGACTGTATTTATTGCTGTTTCATATGGACAGTAATTGGAAGCAGTAATCAACGGGACACATCGACACAAATCACTCATGGTTATTTGACACCCAAGCCAACATGCACAGCGGTTTGGTTCGCCAGACATTTGCTGTTTTTCAAATAATTTAAATTAAAACATGTGTGTGTGATTACGAGCCAGTAATCAGTGATTCAAAACATCAGAAAAACATTTAATATCCCTTTTTATATACAATGTTCAAAAGTCAGTCAGTCAGTGTACATAAATGTACACATAAATTGATATTTATGGATTAATTGATTTATTAATTTTTAATTTTGTTTTTTGGGCGAAATTATTTATTATTTAATATTGATTACAGTTTGTTATTTACAACTTATACTTTACATTTTAAAATAGCAATAATTGGATTTAAACATGTTTCCTTCGCATATAATTTAAAATATCATAAAAGTTTATAAGACGAAGATACTAACTACCGAGTTGAAAGCTCTGTATTCAAAAGATAATTTTTATGTACCTAAATTTAAAATTTCGTCTATTCTTATATTCATTCTTACTATATTCACATCGCTTGAATTAAACATTCTTTTAACATAACTAAACCAATGAGTATAACAAAAAATATGTATGAATCCAATTTGTAGGCGTAAAAAAATGCAAAAAATTATTTTTCACGGGTATTGCAAATAAACAATTCTTTTATGCATTAGTGTTTATATCCATGGTGTTATACATAGGTGGGATGATAGAAATATGCGCGAATGGGAATGGCGTCGTTTGGCCAATAGTTGATGACGTTTTAATTTTTAACAGTCCGATGCATAACGCGTATCGCGTAACCACCACAAACTTGATACGACGCATTCGTTTATCGGATTAACGAACATGTAAAGTAGGGTAATTGTGGTTAAAATGTTAATACTGTTTTGCATCGCGTCTGCTCTGAATCACCCTGTATGTACATACATGTATATGCAGATGACCATTTCATATATGTACGATACAGTAAATATTAATTGTCAAATCAATATATATATATATATTTAAAACAAATCAATGGATCAATTCCCACAAAATTTCTAGCATCTATATGTCAAATGTATACGCCTATTATTAACTAATTTAAAACAGCATTTTGATTTCTAAATCAACCATCAGAGGTGTGACACATAACGGTTAGAAAATTTAATAATGTTGTTCTATAAGTGGTTGCGACTTGCAGGCAAGCAAGTAATATCTTGTCCACTTAAATCGGCGTCAGACACTTGAACAGATATACCGAATGTCCCGATTATCACGCACTTTATGTCAAACCAACAATTAAATAACCCTAATTTACAGTTATGCACGCATCATATCATGTATGAATAATATTTTATGACGACCACTGATAATTTTTTGAAACAAAAAATATAATTTAATGAACTTGTTTTTTTTTTTACTAAAGTGGCTCGTTGGTTGAATATATATATTTTTTAAAATTTGTTTTTGTATAACATCCCTGTTTTAAATTCTTATCGCAACGCAAGTGGCTTTATTTTTATGCTCTACTAATGAATAATGCCACGAACATTTATGTTTTAACCGAGATTTTTTGTTCATTAAAATGTTTACGTTTTTTTTTTGTTTATATATAATAGTCTTGCGGGTTTTGTTTATAAGTAAAATTGTCTTGTTACCTTTTTAGCAATATACTTATTGGTTTTATGATAAAAAATACTTTCCAGTAAGATCTATAAATTAAAATAAATTTAAAATTAAGGATTTTTTTGGAATTTAAAAAAAAAAGTCACTATAATTTTCCGAAAATTATGAATATAAAACGTCATATTTGAAATTAAAAGCTATTATTGTAGGCTATCATTAATAATTGCAATAGTAATGCATTCTTTTGTTCAAAAGTGGAAATGACGATTTTGTTGAATTTACAAGTGCAAACAATGAAATGAAAGATTTTAGTTGCATTTAATATACCTAAACGTAAACTATTCTGACGCCCAGATAGAAGCTTGCAACCTGTTTAGCCGTAGAGCCTTTAGGGAACGAATCAATCAAATAGGCCATATTTACCAGAACACAAATAACATTATCTTATATCAATTGAGTATGTAAACATTGTCGGACTAGTCCATTGTGGTGTTAAACCTAACAGGATTCTAGTAACAACAACTGGCACCCATACTATACATACATACATACATCAAATATTGTTGATCATCAGTGGGCCCATCGCAACAGATGTGTCGCCAGCGGCTGGAGAGGTTAACAGGGGCCAAATGCGACTAGCTCAGCGTTTCTGTGGCGGCCTAAAGGCCCGTAACCACCCTCTAACACTGCCGTTTTACCACGCATCTAAATGCAAGAGCGACACTCGTGCTAACTGCCCTTTGGATCGCTCTGTTTGCGTCTGCCTGCCTGTTTGTCGGAATTGTCACAGATATCTAGATACGCACTTTGCTAGTCTGATTCTCATTTACTGTGGTTACCATTAACATTCCCAAATTTGTTATGTGCTATCTTCGCTACTTTAATAGACTATGCCACTGTCTCCTTTTAGTTTTATTACAATTCGCTATTTCACCTTCTAATGTTACAATTCTTTATTTTATTTACCTTTTCTATATTCAAATAGAAATGATTAAAAATATATTGACTGACTATATAACTTTAGTAAAACCTTAAAAAAGACGTGACTATAGCAATAAAATATAAAGTTTTATGTATATTTCAATAAAAAAAATGCATATATACTGTACTAAATTTACTAAAAAATTGTTGCTTCGTAATAGTAATTCAAAATAATGACGACGTTTGTAATAAAATACTATACGATAAAAATTCTGAAATTAATTGCTAATTGCAATCAAATCATAACAAAGCGAGCTGTGATAACTGTTATTACGTAAACACATAATAAACAGATATTTAGATAGTGTGTCCGTCTAAATAGCTCGTAAGATTTCTCGTACAGATAGAGCCCTGAATTGGAGTGTTTATTACAGTTGAACAATTTGTAAAAGAAAAAGTTTGTTTGCCAAATGGTTTTTATTAGTTTGTTACTACGTGATGATACTGTTTAAAATACAATCTGATTGTTGTTCAATTGTTGGTCTTGTTTTATCAACATCCTTGGACCACATTACTTTCAATTCACCTTAAATATCGAGTAGCGCAAGCACCAATTTTAATCTTGGCCAAATATACAATAATAAAATTAGCCTACATCTGTCTATATTTTTGCTTTCTTTTACGAAGTAATAAGTAAGTATTGTAATCACGAAAAAAAAAATTCTCGAAATTTTAACGGAAATACATCTTTTGACCTTCCCTGAATCGAGTCTGACTATTTTTGGAATGACGTCTGTGTGTGTGTGTGCATGCGCTCTATAGCCTACACTGTTGAAGAAAATATGATGAAACTTTAAACTTAAGATTTGTATATGCCTGGGAGGAAAACCTCCTATTTTTGAAAAGCATATTCAAACCGGAAGTGCATGTTTACTTAAAACTTTTTTTGCAATTTCTGCAATATCTCCGAAACGGCTATACTTGCAGTAAATATAGTTAGAATAAAATTGAAAGATATTAGTATTCTGCACAACTTTTATTTGAAACATTTCTTCAAAAAGTGTACCAGTTACAAGATCTTATCTTATTGATATTGCCATAGTTACGTAGGTATGGGAAATTATATATATAATAAATCGCATCTACTATGCATGTCAATTGTTTTAAATATTCAAATACTTTGACATTTAACATTTATTGTCAGTGTCACAAATAAGTTTAGTGAAAAAACCTTACAAAGGTTAGTAAATAATTTAAAATATTTTAAAGTTCATTTGAAAACTAAAAAATGTCCGGTCATAATAATTTTTAATAATGTGTAATGAATAATTATATTTTCTTTATATTACTATAGAATCGAACATTTTAAATCTAAAATACATATGTTTTTTTTTTAGAAATCTGACAATAATCTAACTTTACAATTTTACTGGACATAATGAAAGAAAATATTTTCTTTTAAATTTAAACATTTTATATTTTAATTTATATACTATCAAATCAAAATATATTGACTACGTAAAAGAAAGTATAGGGCGAACACATGGCCGATGTTATTATATTACAAAATGAATTACTTGACGAATCATTTTCATTACATAAATATACATTTTGAAGTTTACAATAAAAATAGCAATTCTATTTATTATACTATGGATATTTATAAGAAACTTGTTTCAGAGTTATAAATTAATAGTAGCGTGAACATAAATAGATCAATGTTTAACCAAGTTTGTTCCATGAACTTCTGTCAGCGCTTTCACAAACTTAACATCATTTAAACGTACAATGTATAGGACCTGCTAGAATATTTGAGTACTCAGTGCGTGTGTATTCATTGTTATAGCTACTGTTAGTTTGATGGTTTTAGAACTCTTGTTATTCAACACTTTGACAATGATCATCAAGTATTTGACTATGTAGAACTTGCTTCTTCTGGTTTTGTAGATTGTATGATTTATTAAAATTATTTTTAATTTGGTATACTTGCAAATCTTATACCCAGAGAAACTAAGCGCTAATGTTTTGAGTGAACCGGATGTGGTCCTTTTAGGTGTGAAACATAACACTCGCTCAAGTGCAATAACAACATCATGCTTGATGGTTTCAAATGCGACACGAATTTCGTTTTAAGTGAGTTTGACAAATTTCTAATGATCACCGACTTTGTTCTGCAATTAACGCTACAAAATTGGTCATTTGTAAACGTGTCCAAAAGCACTTGAAGATCTTCTACTACAGTTACCTACAAGAAATGTGCATTTGCTTTCTACATAACAATTTGATTTGATTAGTATTTATGTTTAGACATTGAGACACTTTGGAAACAACGTTGACTAAAAGATAAATAAGATTCTATTTCTTGTACGATTGTGGAATACATTTAAAGGAATGGAGAATAATTGTAACCAAACAAATGGATTGGTAAAAAATGAAGTAAATACAAGTAGGTAGTCCTTTTGAAGAACTTTTGCCATGATCATTCGAAGAAAGAACAGAACAAAGCAAACTTGTTATACTTATCGAAATGAAACCAAAAATAAAATACAGCAGTTCCTAAAACAGTAAACTGAAGCAATACGCTTTAAATGGTGTTCGGAATAGCAATTTTTTGCCGCACACATTTCGCGAAGTAGGCATAGTAGTATATAACGCATACACGCACACAAACAAATTGTGTTCGGTACAGAGAAAAGAAACGGCGCGGTAATTATTTGTATTGTGTTTCAATTATTCCGCTAAAACAGGTCTAACAAGATTCAAATTTCCTCGTTGTGAAGTTAAGTCGTGTGCCAAGCCGTACCGCGCATGCCCACTTCTGTAAATGGAAACGAACGAATGATGTGTGTAGTGGCCGGTGGCGACGCGCGGATCGCTACTGGAATGGGAATGAGTGACAGGTGCATTCGTGATGTGTACAAAACGGTTTTGTTCCTTTGATCTCGTATACCGTGGCATTCTTGTGTGTTTGGACTTTTTAACAATCTCGCTCGCTAATGATTGCCATTCATTCGCACAGAATCCCGAACGACTATTACCTATCTATAGTATATTATATAGTCTCTCGCGATCTTTTCTAGAACTACCTATATATAGGTATATATCTAAAAGACCACAATCGCAACAGCTTCGGCTTGATTTTACAAGCAGTAATGATTATGTTGCACGAAATTTATAAACACATTTTGTTCGTTCTATCCCCGGTCTTTTATCAACATGTTTTCTACCCTTTACAGCTTTAGCGGTGTTTTCTAATATTTTTTAAAAGTATAATTGTGGGATTCTGGTATTAGCGATTATATAATCCAATTTCATCAATATCTAGTTTTAAATGTAATGAAATGCTATTCACTTGACTTGCGACGAACCAATCAAGTATAAATTCATTTAGCGTTTAAATAGGGCGTTCGCAGAGAGGCTTCGTTCCCTTTGGTCGCATGCATGTATGTATGTAGCTGCTAGAAAGATTGACAAGGCCAGTCAGTAGTAGCGACCTGTTTTATTTAGCGATACGCATTCCTTGTTGTTGGTCGCACTATAATACCAGAAGTACTCCACTAGATTAAATTGACATGAACACCAGTTTTATAGAGTATACGATCACTGCGCTATAGGTATAGTGTCCCTCTTACTTGCCGAAACATACGGTATTATTTGTTACTATATCCGCGTTAGTGATGGGTCATTTACGCTCAATGTTAACACGATCACCCCTCTTCTTGTCCCGCGTAAAGTTTCTGTCACGTTGCGTCGGCACGTTTACTTAGTGAAAGTAATGAGTTAATTACATTTAGCGCTTGTTATTACATAAACGGTTTCGGAGTTTAATCATTTGATTAATTTTGAGTTAAAGGGAATGGAAGAATATTCAAAATAATTTTATGGACATTGCCGTTTTTTTTTTTTAATTTCGTATGCATTTTATCAATTAGTTCCGAATAATTTTAATAAATCATTAGATGTTTTTGTGAATTAACTACAGTAGACTTGAATAAATTTGATAAAAAGAATCCATATTAGGTTGTAAAATATGTGGATTCCCTATTTGGTAAAAAGGAAATACATATAAATATGCAACAGTATGTAACGTATGTCGTAAATAGTTGATTGAAAAGGGGCAATAATAGTTAAGGAAACATTTAACTAATTAATTGCTTTAAGAGTCTTTTTATAGTGATAGCGAATCCCACACATTCATTTCTCCTGTTTAAGATTCTCGCCGCATTCGTACGTTTTCGAAAGCTACTTCAGCTGCTAATTAACTGATCAACCACTACAACTTGATTTCTTTAATTACATTTTGCCTATTTTGCGATCTTACTTCTATGAAGCTTGTTTTTATTATTTATAGAAAGGAATTAATATATAATAATTATCAAGTTGTTCATTTCAGTATAGGTAATAACAAATTTGGAAATGTGTAGGTATATGTATGTAGGTTAAAATTTCAAAGATACTAAAACGCTTCTGTTTATTTGATTGTTATAATTTCAGCCCTTATTGTAATACCTAATATATATAATAACCATTAAGTGTATATGGCAAAAACGATTGATATATAAGGGGAGGTTTTGGCGCATTTACCATATAACATATGTACGACAACTATATACGTATGTATGTATGTATGTACATATGTGTAGTTGTATTGCTTGCACACACGTGTTTACTCAATCAGATGAAAAACCATTTTCGCGGTCTCCTCTGCTGCAATATATGCTTAAAACTGATTGAATTGTTTAACCTTGCGTAACGCTCGCCAGTCGCTTTCAATCAATGGTGTGTTGCAATTTCCACAATGACGAGCCTACGATAAAAAGACCGAAGACAACAATCGGTTATAGCCTTTCCGATAAATTTGTTCGTGACATTTACTGTTACAACTAAAATAGGCCAACGTTCGTTTCAATCTCTCTCTATTTTTATATCAAACAAATAGTATAATGTTCCGTTTTTCTTTTCTTGTATAAAATACATGTAGTCAAAAATGTTATTTTCGATGTAATAAGGCTTTCATAAAAATCCTATTGTAACATAAATAAATATTTAGTTTATTATTATATACTTCTATTGTGGAATTTTGATGAATGCCAGGGGTATGCCTTTAATTTACAAAATAATCAAATTACATTCTTTCGTCAGTTTACACATTCAATCAATTAATGGTTTTTATATTATTTTATTATCTAAGTTAAATAATTAGTTAAATTTAATTACACTCGTTGTTTCGACATCTTTTATGACTTCTTCAGAAGTATAATTAGTCGGCTTTCCCATAAGTCTAAAACGTTGAGTGTAATTAATCTTGTTTTAACTATGATGTAACCTAACCAATAACCATAAATATTCAATAGATAATAGGTATAGAAAAATAAATGTTTTGGACATCCGATTGTTCATTAGAAGAATCGTAATTCAGTACGCAGCGGCAATGCTTAACGAAAGGAACGCTCTGTTAAAGAAAGAATCAAGCGTAAAGTAACAACGTTGGTTGAACGTGTGTATCCTGGCTTCGGAGTCCCCTGACGCCTGGGTTCTTGCGCGACTCAATTTCCACCAATTTTCCCAGCAATCTGGTGGCGTTCAAAGCACACACAGACACACACCGACACAAGGTAGCGGCGGTGATCGGTGCCCGGCCGTGCAAACGTACGTTCCCTGGTGGCTAGTTGCATCGGTTACTGTTTGTTAAGAGCACCGTGTGTGCCGCCACCGTCGCCATCTTCACATCATCGCTCCTCCAGGACCTAATCACCACCTCTTTTCCCGTGTGCGTGAGAGATCCCAGAGGGCCGGCTGATCAACAACGCTTTGCAAAAACAAAAGGACTGTTTCACAGCATTGCGCATCATGATTAGATATATATATATATATATATATATATATATATATATATATATATATATATATATATATATATTTTGCAGCTTTTATAGTTTTGATTTGTTATTCTTCAAATAGAAGATATTTAATTTACTTCAATCACTCCTAGCGATATGTTTACTCTAATAATCAAAATAACAGAGTATTGGAGAGGGAGATTTATTGGAAAACCAGTAAACACATTATACAATTAAAAGTTATTAGATATCTTACAGAATAAAACAAAATTGAAAACGATAAAGTTTAAAAAGTTAATTCCAAGATGTTATCCTATTGCATTGTTTAGTTTGCTTGGTTTTAAGACGAAATTCGTTGCAAACAAACGGTTATAAATAACAGCACCCTCTTAAACTAACAATAGACACGGTGTGCTTATCTTACAACGACTTGGCTGCCACAATACGCACGCATCTTATACGGAGGCGGCCATATTTATACTTGTTTGCGGGTAAAGCTCAGCTTTCGTACACGGAAAATACGGGCGCAATTTAGAAGCTGCCTGAAACTCGTATTGTATAGTATATTTTTAAGTATTTTTCAACAAAGATGTAACATATAATGTCACTATTTTTTATTAATTCTATAATTTGTAATTAGAAGTCTAATAGAATTTTTCATTGACTTTCACTGTTTTGCTTTACGATACTATATTAATATTTGTGGACCTTACTCGTTTTTCTTTCTTTCAATGAATTGCGAAGAAACTTTGCAACAAATCGTGTTGCTTAGCGAAATGAGAACGATTCTCTTTTGTTTGGATCTGTTGGCCTCGTTTATTTCATTTCCGTGTTGTTTAGTTGCGGCTGCTTATATCTACATACAATAAATGTCCTTAGTTTATATTTATTCGGGTGTTAATTTATGCAACTCCCTCACGAATTTGGGCAATGTTTCACTAGTGTGTCGCGTGTACCTACTTTGTTATCTACACACCGATGACGTACTTGTGCCAGATGGCCAGCAAAGCGCATGCGCACAATGTCCCATTACACAAAGTAGAATAACTAATTGCAGCCTTAGCCGGTGGCCATTACTTAATGTACTCTAGAATATCGATGGTTTTTAATTAGATATGAAGAGTGATACCATTACAAAGCGGGAGATTTAAACTGCTGATTACGGCTCGGCGGCGACTGATTAATTGTACATTTTATTCGGATTTCTAACGATATTATAAAAGATAATACCAAATAAATTATTCAATGGTATCATAATTTTTTGTTCATCTTGATCGTTTCCGTGTCATTTTTTCCTGGACAAATGACTCTAATTTTGAACACCGTCATTTTATTGTCGTTAGTATGATTTTCAAATGGACACACTTAAAATAATTAATAGCGATTTATTATTCTATTTTCTATCTGATTATTTATATTATTATAATCATTGGATTTTTTGAATTGGAATGTTATTTGAATACAATTTATGATATTATTTACGTATGTATGTACCACGTGGTACACAAAAAAGATATTAAATCAAATTTCTTAAAATGTTTATAGGATCTGAAAAATGTATTAGGTTCGCCATTTTTATGGGAAATAAGTTTATTTTGTGTATTCGAATTTGTCGGCTTTGGATGTTGACAGAGAACAAAGGAAATTCGGTGATCCATTTCCGATTCTATTACGTTTGAATCCGTAGAATGTGTCACAGACTAATAAATATTGATACACCAAACGACTCCTAGTGATTTTTCAATTCGTCATTTGATTCCAGCAAGAATTTGGTTTGGTTACAAACTATAGAATCGTAATTTTGAATAATATAGTATTTATTCTCACATGCATACATATGTACATACGTATATCTAAACATAATTTTAATCGTTATACAACGAAACAATTTGAAATAAAAATTCATTCTTTTTGAATGGAATGTTTATGATATTATTTTTCGTTCCTTTCCTTTTATAAATTAATTCGATTGAATTTCACATTTAATTTTTCCTGTTTATAACTAGCTATTACACGTAGGTATTGATCGAAACCAGTTTCTAAACGAAATTTAATTTATTGTTAGTCAGTGTATAGTGAACCGTGTACATGAGTGATTGAACATAAAAACTATTTGAAAATTGCGACAATTTTAACTCTGGATATTATATAGTATGTATATATTTAGTGTAGTGATTAGTGTTCTCGTTTGATAACAAGACTTCAACATTAAAGGTATATATGTAGATAAAATGTATTAAATAATATCTTTCTTAGTTGGAACGAAAACTGATTTGACAAAAGTTAATAAGTACACATTTTAATAGCTATTTATATTTTTAATAAATAAATATGATGCTTTTGCTAACTTTTGAGTGAAACTGTACAGATTAATTTAGATATATATATATATATATATATATATATATATATATATATATATATATATATATATATATATATATATATATATATATATATATATATATATATATATATGTATATATATATATATATATATATATATATATATATATATATATATATATATATATATATATAAAAATAGTGGTATTTATTAATTTCAAGTTGAACAAATAAAATAAAATAAATCGGCCGTCATTAAATCCATGTATGTAACATACAGTGTATTGTTTTATAAATGATGAAACTGTGATATGACTGGGCGGTTTGTTGAACGCGTTGATAGGACTGAGTTATTTGGCTCGTGATTGTGTGTACAAATGTCACGCTGTTCCCCACCAAATGGGTATTTCATCACACTACGTTTATGTGTTGGTGTGTATGTACATACATACATACATATATGTTTATAATACAAGCCGTTGTTTGTGAGTGAGGGTGATTTTGTCAACCTGTGCAAGTGTCAGCGTAAATATATACGAATATAAACCGGTGGCAATGATGACAACGTGTATCCACTGATAGATGACGCTATTCTTTTGATGTAACGTCGACTTTTATTGCTGGAATTTTTAATGAAATTCGTTACGGGTTTTGATGCAGTTGTTTACATTTTTGTTCACTCTATAAAAGTACTTGATTTTTATTATCTGTACCATTACATTATTATTTTATTTAGTAATTAAATCGGATATAATTATTTCATCGAATTTAACAAAATAAGCAAATCATTCATCGAAACTAAATTTTAAGATAAATTAGACAGAGTTAGTTTTAATATATCCTAGAGTTAATTAGCGAACCGAAAAAAAGCATGATAATGTATTTATTTATGAAATAAAATACAGAAACATATTATTTAATTAAATTCAACTTGAATAGATTTAAATAATCAAGCTGTAAGATAAATATGCGCGTTAACGTAAAATATTGTATACTAGCTATAATAATAATAATAAAATAGAATCAATTTAATAAACAACTTGATCTTTTTGGGAATATTGATTAAAAATAAAAATTTCGGCAAAAAGAACCGATTTTTATTAGTAATACTCCCTAAGATAAAATGCCGGTACATATAATATTTAAGCTCGCTTTCTGTCCGTCAGACATAATCTCTCATCGTTCTGTTGCAACATTTTTCTACTTTTTTATCTCAAGTTATTTTTCCGGTAGCGTGTTTTTGACCTCTCTATCCTCTGTATGTGTGTGTGTGTGTATTGAACCCCTTGCACCCCTTTGAGAGAAGGTCCGTTGTCCCCTCGGTTGTCATGACTACACTCGACTGGACGTAAATCGCTGGTCACCATCGGGATACTGGTATACGTACACCCCCGCACAACTTCCCTTCGTCATTGGATTCCACCAACAAACTAAACTAGTGATTGGACAATGTCTGTCTGTCTATCTGCGACTATGTGCGATACTGACTTTCACAACCTGCGATTTTCACACTTGAAAACATATGTTCCTAACCGCACACATATGGTTTTCGGTTTAAATGTGCTGAATTATTTGCTAAAGAATTGTTTCACACCATCATTGTTGACATTTCCGCTTATTTGGGGTAGTTATAAAAAAATGGTGTATGTTTAAATTTAAGTTTCAAGCGACTACTTTTTAGTTACTTCTACAATATCAAAGTTTTGTTGAGAAGTTTATAATCTTTTAAAAAATGGATTTATGGTCATGACTAGCAATTATTTCTTGTTTTTGTTACATACATACATACATACATATAGATGTAAATAGAAGACTATAATAATATTCTAAAACAGATATTCTGGCAGTGAATCTTTATAGAATGATCAAACTATCTATGTACTATATCTATGCTCAGTTGGATACTTTTAGATGAAATGGAAAATATGTTCTGAATAGTATTAACATGTTTCTGGTGCCCCTCTTCGAATTTAATCAACCATGGTACAAATCCGTATAATATTTTTTTCTTCCCCAGTCGGCCGACCTATCATCCATCTGTCAAGAAATTAATAAGCCCACATACAAATCCTAATTACTGGGGAAATATTATATTTCATCTTTTGTACGGAACGCACGCAGAATTGTATCGTTCGAAAACGATCATAGTCCAAATCCGTATGGATTATGGATGCTTCAGTAAATTAAAGTTAACAAAAAAAAATAAAAAAGATTTAGTTCTAGACTATAATTTTTCTTATATTACCTAACAGTATATTTTATAGTTTAATTACATTAATTACATTTGACGTTCTTGACCTAGGCTAACGCCAGTTTAATATTTACGTATTAAAATATTCATATTTTATTTATCCGGTTGCTTTTTAAATGATTTAAATTTTTTATCCCATGGCTTACATATTCTGTCTACATACAAAGTGAAGTTTTTAATTCATTTGTGAGATTTAACGAATAGACAAAGAAATCGATTTGCTACTATTTTAAGATTAATATCATATATTTCACACTTTTATCCATTTTAAGTCTTGAAATATTCTTACAATTTCCATACTGACATACAAACGCATACATTCACATGTGATATGCACATACATATAAAGGCACAGAGGCATCGTCGATCGCACAAGGCACCCCTACCTCCCCCTCGCATTCCCCTCATACATAATGCAATGTGGTACGCCTTATCCCCGCTAGCAGCGTATTGAATATCTTGGTGGCGCTCTATGAAAGCTCAAGCGAGAAAGATATAGGTGATATGACGTCATCATTCATCACGAGGATTCACCCCGGACCAGCTGATGGTCGGTCCCAGGTGGCCATGACTGTATTGCGCTGCCCCAAGCATCACGAATACCCTTATAGTACGTTTGTATGTATGTATGTATGTACGTAGCTGCTGCTGCTGGAGTATATATATATATATATATATATATATATATATATATATATATATATATATATATATATATATATATATATATATATATATATATATATTTATTTACACAACCGCACTTCGCTTTTGCACGCTTTTCAATGAAACTTTGACCTTGTTCAACTTAAATCTTTGTGATTGTTTTGAATTTGATACTATTGGTCCAATTTTTAACTAGACTGTACTTTTCAAACTAAATCAAACATACAACTTTAACAACTAAACTATTTACGGACATTACAGGCATCGTCAAATGCTATAGGAAAGTGTAGCAAGTATATTAGAAAGCACTTTTAAGACTAAATATATAAACATAACATCGTCCTTTCTCAATATTTAGTGGATGAATCGAAACAAATGTATATAGACCACGAACACACTCCATCAACAGGGCTGAGGGGGCAAAGTAAAACCTAACAACATATCATCCATTTAAATTTGGAAAAGTCGCGTGCCACGATCGTCCAACAATTAGCCCTATTGTTCTTCAATTGAATCAAACTCCAATTGAAAACATATATATATCCAGGAAGACTTTATAGCCAAATTGAATTAGTTGTTGTTTGAAAAACCACGAGTAGAAAACCATTAGTCCGATGAGTTTGAATGATCGAAATTGTATGAGTCTGAGAGAGAGAGTGTGTATGAATGGGACAGGATGAGTGGTGGTGCATGTGGAGCCACGGCTCCCTGCGATATAGACATGTAACAAAACATATGCACGCGACCAAACAATCGTGGGCCACGTGACCTTACATCAACGAGGGCATAGCTCGAACAAATTACCATCAGTATAGCACACGACACTAAACTATCAATTTCCGAAATTACTCTGCTGGATTTTAATATGATTTAAAATACTTCTTAAGTGTATTAGATACTGGAAACGTACTACAATTTTACTAACTTTCAAACACTTTTGCACTAAATATATTTATTTAAGTCTATTTTGATTTCCTGTTAAACAATTGACAAGAATAATTGACTAATAACAATTCCCATACCTACGTAACAACATAAAAAAGAAATTTAAGAATTTAAATAGCGATTTTCTTTCATTCAAAATGTAACTATTATTACTGTAAGTGCAACCTTCTCGGAGTTATTGCAGAAACCGCTAAAAAATACTAGAGTAAACGTACACTTGAATATTCTTTTCAAGTTTCATATTCAAGTTTTGGCAGTAGAGCGTTTACAAACAAACAGACAGACATACGAAAAGAAAGAGAGAGACGCCATTTAAAAATAGTCAGACTCAACTCAAAAAGTGTATTTTCATATCATACTTTTATATATAGATAAGTAAAAATTTAGTTACGATCTACGACCACCTAATAAAATACGAAATTCCATGCGATATGAATTAAACTATCGGCTTATATAGATCTGTAGAGACAAAACGTTGAAAACATAAACAAGTAGTAATAGCACCCCAGCTCAGCAGGACATTCTTGTGTTGTCTTTACTGTGGTGACATATACATACATACATATATACCAGCCAGCTAATAATCGCTCAGAGACCACATCGCATACGGCGCTTTCCACATACAATACCCAGCGCGCCCCTACCGACCCGTGGCCGGCCCGCGAAGCCTTGATTAGCCCAACGTTGACTCCCATAATCCCCGCAATCGGATTGACAGGAATCACTCGACTGGAAATCGTTTTTATGACACTACAACAACCTCCCCTACCGCGCAGCCGCTAAAATGAAAACCATTTTTGTTTATCTTCGGTGTACAGCACATGTTTTGTGCTAAACGTGTGTTTCATTTGTTCACATTGCCGCACTGCCCTTTGATGACGAGACCTAGTATATATGTGTGTAGAACGCTTTTGTTTTTAAGGGTTCTATTGTTGATTTACATTTTTTACCATTTTTCTGGGGCTTTTTTTAGTTTATGTGTCTATAACTGAATTCGCAAACGTTGAGCTCGTAAACTTTTCAATTTGCATGAAAAACTTGTTCTATTTTTCAAAATAAAAGTTATTAAAGTAATATTAGATTTTGTTTCGTAAATAAGTCATAAGATCATGAAAATCGTTGGGCAATTTTTAAACATAAAATATGTTTAGAGTGTAGGTAGGTACTACGCTCGAGTTTTCTTATTGACAGAGTGCCTTTCTAGCCGAGATAGTCGGAAATAGGGTTACTATGACTTCCTGTAACAAGATGTCTTCCGCTTTCAATCGTTCGCTCCCTAAGGAATCCATTTTGTAAGCTATCCATTCCCTATCAGTATTCTATGATTCTTTCGAAGTTTTTCGTTGGTTCCGAGGTGATATTAATAATTTGAAAAATTGCAATGACTTACCGGTCAATGATGACTGGATCTGATGGTGTTTCATTTCTGTTGCCACAGCTTTTTTTGTCACAACACCGACTGAAAAATAACAAATAAATATTATATTAGAAACATGTATCTATCTTATACTTAATGTGTGATTTACAAAATATATGTTAAGAATATATATTTATATACCTAATAATAAAATGGGCAAGAAATGTCGATTTTGAGAATATAACTGACATACAAATATTGTAATATTTCTGAAATAAGTAAAGCTGTTTAGTTTGATTATATGTACATTTTAAAGTTTAAACAGTTGCAACATTTAACGATTTAAAAAATCATATTAGACCATTTTGCAATTTCAAAAGGGAAGTTTACGAATATTGTGGAAACAGGAAAGAACGGGGACTGTAAACAAACCAAGTTTATTTTAAAATACTTAACAGCCATTAAATTTAAAGCGAACACAACGGTGAGAATAAAAATTCGTCGTCAGAAATATAGAGAGACGAGGCATAATAAACATGCAGGAAGCGCACGCGTTGAGATTGGCGAACAAAGGAATAAGAAAAGCGAGAAGGAACAGACGACGACGACGACGACGCCGACAACGTCGGAGGGTAGGTAAGACAGACTCCCTTGGGATTGGCCTAGAAGTAGTCGCGCTCCCTTTCGCACGGGCGATAGGGGGAAGCTATTTTAGGGTTCCTTTCTGACAACATCATCTAGCTCCCGTCTTTCACCTTGTCTCTGTTTTCGAAGAGACCGAACGAACGCACTATTGCGTACAGTCATGCCCGTAAGTTCTTGAAATACTAATGCATTCACTTTATCACCCGCCACTGATCAACCGTGTTTGATAACAAGTTTACTAATTATTAAATGTACTAGTTGTATCTATTGAAAATTAACACGAAATGTTCATTCATTGATTTTAAATTACACTTTAACATATCAGAGCTAACCACATTCTATTAGGTATATACACACATTAAACAGTTACAGTTTTTCCACAAGTTTAAAATATAAATACATCTTCATACATTTGGTAATACGTTTTAAGTAATATAGGGTTGGTTCCTTTTTGAAGTGCGTGTTATTTCGACAGTTTGCAAAATTGACGCGCTTGACATTGATAGATATGTAGTGTCAAATCTCCTTATAGCGCAGGTTGATAAAATTAAAATACTAGCGAGAACAAATGATTTGGTTTCTGACAATAGTTTCCGAATATAAAAATTTGTAACTGTACCTATTCCCGTTTTGACGTCACATGCGCGTAGAATGTAACGCGGTTATACCAAATGGTATAGTAGGCGAGTTCGTCGTTTCCGTGACGGTAAAAGATAAAACGTAAAATGTAAACCTTTGGTAGGCTGCGTTGACTGTGTGTATGTATGTATGTATGTATGTATGTATGTATGTATGTATGTATGTATGTATGTATATATATATATATGGAGAAGAAGGGATTGGAGTAAAATATCTATGGCAACGTTGTAAAGTACTTTCGTAAATGTGTATGAAGAAGATTGTTCTGGTTCTGCTTTGAACTTACCTGCACATCACTTCGTGCGTTAGTAGAACTCGACACATTTCCGGATTCTTATCCTGGCCCTCGTATATGATTGCCTGTAATCAAATACACAATTGTTACTCCTCCAGTTTGGAAGTCTATTTTATCTTATGGCACATTTTGTTCCATCCATTAGTAAGGCGATAATTAGTGCAACATTATTAAATTTGTCTGGATATTGAAAAAAAATAATTTAATAATACAGTTTGTACTATTAGTTAGTGACCAGTTGCGCCACACAGTATACTTCTTCAGATAGTCTGAAGATTGTATATTGTGGTAAAACTACTCACTAACTAAAAATAAAAACATCCATCAGATTTTTAAATAAGTAGTAAAAAGAATTAGTTGTAATTGATATTAAAAATATTGTGAATTAACAAAACAGGATAACGTGTGTATGAGGCAATGAAATAAAAGTTGCAAATTAAGTAAATACTGAAAATAATTAATTACCTACCAAAAATAAAATTGTATTTGTAAAGGTAACGTTATTATTATCTGTAAAACACGTAGATAACTGGACTTGTTATCAGGATCTAGTTTTCATTTCATTTTAGGGGTTAGTTTTATTTATATTTGCCGAATGACATGGCGTTGTTTGCTGACAACGGAAACTCCGTCCGATTAATTATGTAACCTTACCCTCGACGACGAATTTCCCGAATATATATTTTAATCATGGTAAATGTCATCGGCGGCAGCTATGAACACGAGTCACGCTTACTACACACACAAAACAACGCGTGCTTTGCAAGATGAGAGGAATTTATTTTAGAAGAGACTGTTTATAATATTACAATTTTTTTTTTTTAAATTTATTTATTGCAATTCGGTATTCAAACTTTCAAACGTTCAGAGTTAATGATTATTATTCTAGTATCGTTGAATAAGAATTGAGTTAATATTAGATACTTTGTATATAATTATGATTTAATATCCGATGTATGTACGTATTTTTCTGTATGAAACATTGTGTGTTTTATAATGAAAACACAAGATTATGATCAGATAATAATAAGCAGTGGTCTGCACCCTCGCAAAACATTGATGTAGAAGAATAGCCAAACGGGTCCTCGTCAACAATTGGGATCGAATAGCGCTTCAAGCTGGCATAATTACCAGACTTTACCCCTCTGGCCTTGGTAATCCGACCATTTTGTGCATCTCCGCTTGGAGAGTCAACACGCCTAGTACATACATACATACATACATACATAGCTAGTTGCATACTTAGTCGTCTCTCCCCTTATCTCTTTGTTGGTCATATGTGTAGGGAACACCCCATCTCAGGATTAAGGTGCCTTAACTTTAAACCATTTGATAGATTTTTGTTTAATTGAATATGTAACAAGGGCACTAGTGCCGGCTTTGCTTTGTGCGCGCCTGGATCAACTTGGATTACCGTATGGCTAGCACGAGCAACATGTGTTTTGGAATAAAGAAAACCAGTGTGCACTGCTTTTAAAATGCTTTGTTTTACGTTATTGTACATACATACATACGAACAACGATATTCTTGTAATACAAACCAATATTGGCTTTTCTTTTGTTCTACAACGATTTCTCTCTCTCTGTGTGTGTTGTGTGTGCTTTACATAACAAGATTTTCCACAATTCGTTTGCATAAATACCGGTCAGTATCCTTGGCAACCTACACGTAATACCTATGCTGTTTTACTTATAGATACATATATAAATCTGTGTGCAAAAATAGTTTCAGTAATTCAGATTTAGGAAGGATAAACATACTAGTAAATAAATACACCATTACGTTTAATAATTAAAATAGTATACAACGAAAAGGGTAAAACATTTTTGACTTTTGGTCGTTTGATATACCTACATGTGTTTACCATGCATGATATTCACTACCAGTAACACTCGCGAAAACATTGGTCTGTATTAATTTCATTATGTGTAGCAACAACGTTTTACTTAAAAATGAATTGAAGTCGTAAGCTAGCGGATTACTAGAGTATGTATGAAAAGTTTGATAAAATTTAATGAAGACGGAATGTCAGTCCATTTGCAGCTGTTTTGTACTAGCACCAAATAAAAAGTGTAACTTGTAGGTATAGATCATGTGAAACTGTGTGTGGAAACAAATGAATTCTAGAAACTTAGGAAATAAAGTGTAATCCAAGTTTGACTCATAAAAGAAGTAACATATAAAAGATCGTTCGTTCGTTCGTTCGTTCGTTCGTTCGTTCGGTCGTTCGTTCGGTCGTTCGTTTGCAAAGAACTAAAAGACAGGTGATTCTTTTTTAAGCGAGTGTCCAAATGATCCTCCCGGTGCTTGGTGACTCCTCCAGCGGGACTGTCGCATGTCTCAGTGGGACACCGCTTCCAGTTTCTAATGTCCCCAAGAGGAGACGTAACCTGACTCACCAGGTCCCGATGAGACTTTTCATTTGTATTCCCGAGGGAATTTGCATTATTATTATAAACATAACTGGTCGTTCGACGGCCATCGAACGATTTCATTGGAATTTGAATATTGGATGAGGAATTTTGCATCATTCAAAATTGAACTGTTTTTTTTTAATAGGGGGACAAAGAAAAGTCAATAACTGATAACTAATAGTCAACTTAAGCTTCTTCGTGCGTAAACTAAGAACCAATAATTGGATTCAAAATGTTATAAGCTTAGCATGCGATATATTATTACTACATATGTAACCGGGCTAAGTAAATACGCAATTGGTATGTGTTGATTGGATTAACTACAAAAACGAATTCAATCCAAGACATTTGAAAAGCCTTTATGTCTGATTGAAGTATAAGTCAGAAGAAACAGTTTTAGAAAGGCTGCTCTAGTTCCAATTTTGATTCTAGAAATAATTAACAACAGGAACAATTTATTCTGCAAGATAAGAAAGACAATAGACCACGATTACTGAATTGGCGAAGAGATAACACATGCCTAGATTTATCGTTCATCTAATTGTATTCAGTTAATTTTTATGCAAACGATATTCGCTACGGTTCGGAAGTAGTTCGGAGCAGGTCGGAGCACACACACATACTACATATGATGATGAAGAGATAAGTGTAATCGCTTAGAATTTTAATTATGAATTTAATGTTGCTAGTCCTGTGTATCGTATGTATGTACATACATACATACATACTTGGTATTATTTTATTTGGGTTCAGTCCCAGTTCGAGTCGCATGTTGCTTTATTTTTAGTTTTTTCCACCGAAGGGGAAGTGTGATATATTGAATAAAAGTGCTGTAAATAATTTGACAAACTGACAGATCGATAGACAGTCGTTCAAGGAGTTTTTATTCAACCGACTTTTTACACAAAAGTATACTTTCGACCACTAGAACATTTCCAAAGCGAATTGTGAAAAAATATTACATACCTACTACCATTCCACTTAGAATACAAAACACAATAGTATGTTTCGAAATCCTCTATATTTGCATTTATATAAACGAATAAAATAATAATCCGAGGTTTATTACTTGACTAAATATTGACAAAAAAAATTCTATTCTATTCATTATTTTCATTTTATAAATCAAGGGTAGCGTGCGGTTTGATTTATGTGAATAATTAAAAATTTAATTCGCAACAATGATTGCAAACCAAAAAATAATTCTGTTTAAAATATGTATAAAAAATTGTTTGATCACGAAATCAAAGTAATTTGATGCCAGCGAGTCGTTAATTATTTTTCAATTGCATACATTTATATTTTAACATTTTTTATAACCAAATATTGGGTTAGGCTAACGAAGGTATAAATATTATTACTATTTGTACCAACATTACGGGAGCTTAAGTAATCGGTCGTTTATCTGAAGTATACTTTAGAATTAGTGAAAGCATAGACATTTATTTGGCATTTATCTGAAACTTAGTTTTTTATTTATTTTAAAAATAATTAGTCTCATTGTTTTACAGCTGAATAAATTTTGGATACATCAAAAAAAAAAAAAAAAAACTGTTGCGCGTTTGTTTCGATTGCCCTATATCTGTAATTACACAAATTGAATAGATATATATATATATATATATATATATATATATATATATATATATATATATATATATATAATTTACAAATTCAAGATTATTCGTAACTATAGGTAAAAAGGTTGTACCAATGCTAATGTTGCATTATTTATCTTTAATGATGATAATCTTATAATCGTAACAGCATTTCTATATAATTAAGACAGGAACAGCAAACACGGCGATAAAAAATGTAAAACATCAGTAACGACGAAACATTTGTGCAAAACACAAATTCAACTAGCCACAGCCACAAACAGCAGAGCACAGCACGCGTTTATCTTTTTCGCGTTCATTTTTTGTTTGTTATGAAAATAAAAATCGCGCACCGTTTAAGCATACCAGTCACGGGGTTCTATATTAAACATCACAGTGTGCCGTGGTCGCCGGCGCTAATGTAAATAAAACTTTAATTAAGCGTCAAGCATTCGTACATCAGTTTTAATTCACGGCTTTGCAAAAGTTCCAGAAGTACTATATGCATTTATATATATATATATATATATATATATATATATATATATATATATATATATATATATATATATATATATGTACTACCTATAGGTACCTATCTACCTACAGTTACAGTAGAGAGTGAGGGCACCGAGTATTTCTGTTCTGGTCTCGTTAAAATTACATTAAAACGCCAGGTTCACATGATACCGCGCAATAATGCGTCTAATGGATCCCGGGAGGCCGTGTTTGGGCCCCGCGCGCGACCGAACGATTGACGCCGGGAATTGTGCCGGTGCCGGTAGCGCTCTCTCTGTGTGTGTGTATGTGTGTCTGTATGTCTGTCTGTCTGTATATGTGTGTGTGTACTGCACGGGGCCCGTCGACTTCCACTCGCCTATCCATTATTATACCACCAGTTTTTAACATGCTTTATCAATTTCTGCATAACGTTTGAACTCAATTTCCTGTTGATAAAGATATTATGACGAGTTGGAAAATATTCGAACTATACAAAGGTCCTCTTACATTGCTAAAATAGACTGTTTTTGCTAAAAATAACTAACTTATTACTAATTGTATCTCAGTTCCGCAATTGAATAATCAAATAGTGGCAAATAAATTAATATATTTTATATCAATATGACATTGGTGTTTGATAAGATTCGAAACACTATTAGACAATCGGAATTTTATATAAATGCGTAGGTTATTCGGATGATGCAGTATATATATATATATATATATATATAATATATATATATATATATATATATATATATATATAAATTTTGATGTGTAATTTTGTAGAATATACCTACGTACATGCGTGAAACAAGCATCAGCATAATAATACGCGCTATGCTATGCCAACGCCAGGTACATACATACATAGCTGTAGTGGTCCATCAAAAATTCATACGTAAATATTTGTACAAGGTTTGCTACTCTGTTCTCTGTGCGTTGAGTAACTATGGCCATTCTAAGTGATAATGCGTCCTGTGGGATAATAAAGAGTTTGTCCCAAAATATTTACTTAATAAAAATGCTCCAGTTGACATTTTCACCACTGTTTGCTGACTAAATCAATTATACATACGTATGTACATACATACATGCTACATACACGGCAAGCTTACGTACCTACATCACGAACGCACTTTTTATTTCGATTTGCATATTAAATCATTACAAATAACGCCTACTTTTGAAACTATAACGGCACATTCCATCGTAACTAAAACTACGAAGCAATATTTGAATTAGTTATCCGGTACTAACCAATTTCATTAATCGGCCGTGATAACCGTATCACCGCAAGTGGTTACCGTTCATGTAACATCATACATGTAGCTTCCATCATACATATACCTATTGTCACTATAGCTTTGCTTATTACATCCACGGCACACCGCGACACAATGCATCCGTAAACCAACACACACACACACACACATCTCATTGACACACACACACACAATGTGTAGGTATAGTAAGTGTATGCGTACGAGCTTAATACCAGTGTATATGCCGCCACCTGCAGCTTCCGTCGGTTATAAATCCTTGATAATTGACTATGCAGGATTCCGGTGGTAAAATACGACAAGCTTCCCATAACACATGCTTTACTGTACGAAATACTCGCACTACGGTAGGTAATGCGTGCGAATTGCGAACGACGCGAAGCGGCCCGAGTGATTTAGTCTTTTACCTGCCTATCACATTGTGAAATATTGTCGCTTACTTCTCTGAAATTAAATTAAATCTTTTATATGCAGTATATACACCTTACAACGAAATAAGCATTTATTTGTTTCAATTCATCAAAGTTACGTTTGAATATTAATATTTTGATTAATGAATTACCTATAATTAAGACAACGTTCATTATAAATTATATTAGTAAACCGCATTATTATTTACATCTATTCATTAAATCATTATATTATAACAGTCTTTATTGCCAAAAGTAAGAAGAAGAAAGCATATATTTTTTAAATAACTGCAAGTCATTTAATTATTTGCAGATTCTTCTTACAGAATTACAAACTTATTCAAAATTGATGCACATTAACTAACATATAGGTATTTATAATCTGTTATATGACAACAACAATGATTGCATGTTTATTCTACGAAAATATAATTATAATTGAAAGTTTGAACGCATCTGAATTTATAATTATAATTTAAATTTGTAAACGGGGCTATATACTATCGGTGGTATTTAAAAAAATGTTGACTGGCCCTTTGAATGCAGTTTTCAGTAAACTAATCCATTAAAATAATCAAAAAACAATTAGAAAACCGAGTGATATTCATTTTGAGATATGATTCACTCAACCACAACTCTAAACCATATGGCTAATGTATTCAAACATGCATGCAGCACGTAATAAATTCTAAAATGCATCTAGTAATGTGTTAGGTCAGGGCGTAGCCTACTTGATTACCCGAGTAAAACAAAATGCATATAAAAAAGCCAGGGGAATAAAAAAAATCTATGATTTTCCAAAAAAAAAAAAAAATCATTAACATAGATAGATATAAAATAAATTAAAATCGCTGACTGAAAATGAAAAGTGGTTGCATTTAAAAGCACTTGTAATATTCTGTGCATTTATTTTTTATGTAAATCTATGTTCATGAAGTCGATACCTACTACGTATAAGAAGAAATGTTTAGCGATTAGATAGGTGGAAAGTAAAGACGAACGAACTTTGTACGACGGGTTGCATGTCGAGCAGGGGCCACTCAGGTAAATGATGTACATGTCATCTTATCCAAGATATAGGAAGTTTCACCACACGACTCATTAGCTGATTACTTCAGGTTTAATCTCGATGCACCGCGAAAACGAATATATAATGAGCACAAGCTTGAGCTCTCTCTCTCTCTCTCTCACACACACGGAATAACATGCAAACGTATTTATACATCAATTCTTATGTTTTTTTTTTTTTTTTGCTCGATCGTAGTGGGCTAACATTATAAAGAATTAAACCAAACATATAGCAAATAATAACGAACGCTTTAATTTTATCAACAAAATCTGATTTGTTTGACAAATTGTACTACTTCTTTAGCCTTACAACTAAAAATAAACACAATCCGTGTACACAAACAATTTTATGGTAGCGTAGGTCATGCATTTCTGATTTTAATTCCGCTAAAACCTGCGGTGTTAAAATTGATATAGCAAATGTGTTTTTCGTGTGACATGCAGTTTATATGTTTAGATTTCTAGATAAGACACACATACACATACGAATACGAATACGATATCCTTGATGCAATTTTGCATACACATTATTTAGAGAATGTATGAATGGATGTTTGAGCACGCGCAAACCACCCTGCACTCATCCCCGACCACTCGTATTAGTTAATTAGCAACTGATAACAACACACATCGCGCATAAAAAACGGCAGCGAAACAGATAAAATAGTTTTGTTGATGTTGGCCACGTTTAATTATCATAATGACCATATTATGTTATTTGTTATAAATAAACAACACACACACACACAGTGGCCTGATGTGTGTTGTCATTTCATTGTGGATAATATTTTAATTGCATCGAGTGACATGTGGAAAAAATACGTTTATTCGTTATGTTTGTATATTACGTGCGGTAATTGTATGTTTTTGTATAAACATCATGTTTTAATATGTTGAAAATGTCCAAAACAGTCATATGATGTAATTATTGCTAATTAGGACTAAATTAAAATGAATTTTTTTATTTGGTTGTTACTGTTTCATGATAATTTAATATTACATGTTAATTACTATTAAAGCAATTTGTTTAGCTGTCCAAAGTTCGAAAAGCCGATCTGTTCTCGGGATATTTACATTTAAATATGTTGAACATGTTTATAACTCGCGACTAAGTATGTTTGTATTAAAATACTGTTTTACTCAAAGAAGAATTGTCTAACTTATACATGTATGCTTTATAGTTCATACGGTCGCACTTTTTGCCCCGTCTACTATTTAATAGTTCAGTTTTGCTGAATTGTGAGTGAATTTATCCTGAATTTTGATTTGCTCAACTAATTTTAGTTCGAGATAGTTCGGTAGAAAATATTCATAGAACCAATGTATACCCACCATTTCCTTCAATCTAAGTCAAGGAAAAATATCCCTTTAATCGTTATTCCTAATAACAAACAGGATCATTGAAGAATGATTTGACCATTCTTCTTGTTAATGCAAATGTATGCAAGTATAGTCAAAAATATTGTTTAATCATTGTTGACTGTCTGAACGAAAACGTATCTAGATAAGCACGTACGCGTGCGCAATTGATTGTATCAGTACAAGTGATTGGCGCGGCAAGGCGCGATCCGTACACACGTGCCCTGCCACGTGTCCAACGGAACAAGTCTATTGTCATCGGAAATGGGGGAGTGAACTACATATATGGTTAAGTGTGTGCGGACACTGTCGCAGGAAGTATGAGGACGCTATCATTACACTCTTATCGTAAGTCGTTTAGCTGATCGGTAAACACGTTGGTCCTGTCGGTTTAAAAACTAAATCTTGAAATATTACTACTTCCTTTGGCGTTTTTATAGATGGCAAAGAGATTGTTCGATTACAGATTTGATTCAGGGTTAAATGTTTATTTTTAGTTTTAATATACGTTGTAGCCAAAAATTATGTAATTGTCATGTAAAAACTATATAAATACCTAATAATTATTTTTACTACTAACAAAAGAAGAGTACATTTATGAACAGTACTCTAGATTAAGATAAAATAGAATATATGCGTCCACAAGCTATTGTTTATTTGTCCTCCGCTCGAAACTATAAACGCCGCTTAAGTCCTTTCTTAAATACAAGTTGCAATGAGCCTGTTTGCTGGCATTTGAAGTCACTGCCTCCTCTGGCTATCTAGAAAGTTCTACTACACTACGAAGGTGGCAAACTTGAAACCAAATTTACCCTCAATATTGTTAATAGTTGGTAAGCCAGATTTAACTTTGTTCATAAGAAACCAGTATTGTTCTTGTAATATAATAGAAGCCAAATAGACATTGTTACAACATTATTAAACAAATTAATGCTGAAACATAATTTGTTGTTCAAGTTCAGAAGTATATTTCCACAGAGTGAATTTGCATATATGATTTTAAAATACGTTCTTCAAAAATGGAGACAAGAGGCTGCATAATGAATATTTGAGATTGGTGACGCATTTGAAACATGCATAATGCCATTGTTGATTTCTTATAAAAAGTTTGCATAAAATGAATATATATATATATATATATATATATATATATTATATATATATATATATATATATATATATATATACGAGGGTGGTCTGAAAAGTTTCCGACCTCAACATGAAGATAGCATTTGTAAATAAAAGCTAGGGAATTTCGTTGTTCATCTGTTGACAGTTACTCATCAAAGTTTTAGCCATTTTGAACGCGCAGTTGTTATGTAACAGTCGTTTGAGTGAGTTGATGTGAGTGTTTTTATGAAAATGGACAAAATCGAGTATCGAGCTGTCATCAAATATTTGTTTTTGAAAGGCAATACGTCTATGCAAATCAAAGATGAGTCGGATTCTGTGTATGGGGACTCTGCACCATCATTCACCACAGTGAAATTTTGGGCAGCAGAATTTAAACGTGGCCGTAAGAGCTTGGGAGACGATGAACGTTCGGGACGTCCAAAAACTGCAACTACCGACGAAAACATCGCCAAAGTTCACGAAATGGTGCTAGACGACCGCCGAATTAAAGTGAGAGAGATAGCAGAGGTTATGAACATGTCAAAAGAACGCGTTTGTCACATATTAAATCAACATTTAGACATGAGAAAGCTGTCCGCGCGTTGGGTGCCGCGTTTGCTCACGTTAGACCAAAAACGTGTCTCACACCTCAGCGGTTGCCATGGCGAAAATCCACGAATTACGGTTTGAGCTGCTTGACCATCCGCCTTACTCACCAGATCTAGCCCCCCAAGCCACTTCTTTTGTTCCCTCATCTAAAAATTGCGCTCGGAGGACAGAGATTTTCGTCAAATGAAGAGGCAATCACCTTCGTGAACAATTATTTTGCAGAGAAAAACGCCGAGTACTATTTGGACGGGTTACAGAGATGCTCGGAGCATCGCTGGGAGAAGTGTGTAGAGTTACAAGGAGACTATGTTGAAAAATAAATCTGAAAAAATGTCTTGTATCTTTGTTAGGTCAGAAACTTTTCAGACCACCCTCGTATATATATATATATATATATATATATATATATATATATATATCCTGAAATATCGAGAGGCTCATGCAAGTTGTATTTCTTTGGTTTAAATGGGAGTAACATACGTTGTAAAAGTGCTAGAATGTTTTATCTCGCTGATATATGAACTGGCATATGACGAATTGGAAGCAATCAAAAAGAATGTGCGATTTACAGAGACGATGAATGGTACTGACTATACCTGTGAAAATGTTTGTGTGAATTTGATTAATATAAGAATATTGAATTAACGGTATTTGATGTATATAAATAATATTTATCATAACACGTCTCAATATCAAATATAGTCTTTTATATTTGTAGAAAACAATTGTGCGTTATTGTGAAATAGTTAAATTAGATTTGAGTTAAAATTATTTTTGAATTAAAATCTGTACGATTACACCTGTATTTAATATGGGTATTTAGTGTAGAACATACATGAGAAGTAAGTTGGAACGTTCTTTATATGAGACAGTAAAAAAGAAGGTTGACAAATTCCAACAACGTATACCTATAATATTTCATTCTCACAAGTATAGTAATCATAAGCAGTTGATGCAGAGATACAAAGCAATATACTTGCAAACATACATTTTTACGGAAGACATTGCTATTTCCGTTTTATGCAACGCCACCACGACTATATACGGTTGCATTTCCCGTCTTCCTGCTATACAACAGACGCAGTTTTGGGTACATTATTACGGCGTGTCGGACGACGGGGTTTCCATAGCAACCGGCACTGCGTTTTAGACTACTCCAGGACGACCGGGGTTAGGGGGGCGGGTGGTACGTGCGATCTCTCTCAAAACAAATGGACCGTGTAGATGGCGGCACCAGAGAGACCTGATGCTCATTTGTATACACTCGCACTGTCAGTTTGTTTTTTTCCCTTGTTTTCTTCTTTTCCTTGGTTCTTTATACACAACTGGCTACTGCTATAGCACCAGCAGCCGCTCTCTCGCTATACCGACTATATATAGTACATATATGTAGTCATACATGATTCATATGGAAAATTTATACACGCAACTCTGAGAATTTCCACTGTTTGTGTGTAATGCTTTGTAATAGAATTGTATTTAGGCCAAATCATTTTCTCTAGGGTCTACAAACATTTTATACACTATTTGGTATAATATTTGGTCAACCTTAGCTCGTTGTGTGGGTCGCTATCTACTTTATTCACAATGAATATAAATTATACATCGATTTGTTCATATTATTCGCGATTCAAGTGAATCATGACGTCACAACCATTTTGTTAGCCTGCCGCACAAATGTAACTGTATCCGACAGCAGCACCAACATCTATCTTATTACTGTTTTTTTTTTAATTTCGATTTTAACGGAAATATATCTTTTTGACCTTCCCTGAATCGAGTCTGACTATTTTTGGAATGACGTCTGTACGTGTGTGTGATTGTTAGCGCTTTACAGCCTATATAAAATTATGAAACTTTAAACTTAAAATTTGTATGTGCCTGGCAAGAAAACCTCCTATTCTTGAAAAGCATATTTAAACCGGAAGTGTATGTTTACTTGAGTTGATTTTTACATCTTATACTTTGAAAGTTATACGGTGATTGCGGGTGGACTTGCCACTATTTAAATTGTACGCCCGGAGTCTATATTCAAGTACACACAAATACATGGAAATATAAATATATTAGAAAATTATCTACATAAATGGACACCTGCACTCTGAAATGTATCTATCCTTGTTTATGTTATGTATATAGACTTGAAATTTATTTTCATATTGCTTATTAATACGTAGAATCTTGTTCAAATCGGTTCGAACCAACTAGTTTGTCGATAATCGCCGACCAGAAAAGTTCATTTTATATGTGTTTAATGCGTATAAATCTATATAAATTGTTGTTAAAATAGCGTTAAATTGTTTAAAAATTGTTTAAATTGTGTTAAATCGCGTAAAATAGTGTTTTTCGTACTATAGTTAGTGTACAGTGTTGCTCGCCAATTTATTATAAATTTCGTGAACCTTCTATAGGTAATAGAGATTTTCTGTTTTTATATTAATATGAATACAATTATTTTAAGATGTTTACAAATATATAATTATTTTTTAAATAACGTCACATCATTTCTGATACTTTAAATGACTATATTAGGATTTTTAAACAACGTTACTAACCACAAAAATTTATAGAATATTATTAAGAATATTTGCATGTTTTTTTGTTGCAGGATCAACCGGGTAATTCATAAAGTAGTCCTTCAAATTCAAAGTAGCAGAGACTTAAGGTAATTTTTTATTATTATGCCATGTACCTATTTATATTTCTCAGTCGCCATCTTATAAAATATATATTTATATATGTATATGTTTCTCTGCCGGGGGCGCGGGCGGGGGTATATATTTTGGATATTTGTTTAAATTCTTTTTATTTTTAAATAGCAATAAATTTCCTTTAGAAATTTATTAGAAATTAAATATTATTTAAATGATTGGTCCTTTTTTTGAAATAAGTAATTTGATATATTCAGTAAAGGGTTCAAAAATGTAAATTCAATAAATAGGATGTACCCGTTGCGTCCCCATGCGCATGTGGGCGCTCTTGCAAAATAGTTTTTTTCCCCAAAATTAAAAGTGCGTTTCTATTATTTATTTATAGCTATGTTTAATAATTGCGTTGATTATTTTTGAATAAGTGCCGCAATTTTAATACCAAGTGTTTACTATGTGTCTACCTACTTTAAACTTAAAATAAATATTTATTCTTTTCGTTTGAAAACTGTGAAAAAAAAAAGTCTGTCACTGATGTAGTGATTAAATAATATAATTTAAAACGCGGGTTTAAACAATGTGTAATGTTTGTCAAATGGAAATTGTGTTTTAAATCATATAGAAATTCGGGTTTAATAAATCATAGTTCTTCGTAAATGATGCGGCAAAATCAGACACTGAACCACCAAGCAGGGGTGAGGTGGTTGTTTGTTGAACTTAAAATCTGTATACATTTTGTGTACTTGTCGCTCTTCTATTAGCAGTGGTTTATTGCAATTTTTAGATGTGTTTTACAGTTTAAACCAGTAATTGTATAATAATGTTAATAATACTAGAACGAGGTAGGCCGTGATCAGCCAGTTAGACTTCATAGTGCACGCGCATAAGTGTACGCGCATCTACGCTACGGTTGACAGCAGTTAATACTTGACTTATAAAAAAGAGTTTAATAACGCCGTTCCTATATGTTTTTTTTGGTGTTAAAAGTTAGCTAATTGATATTCAGTAAAGTTTATAGTGTGAGCTGATAGAATAAATTAGATTTTTGCGAAAATACATATTTCATTTCTAACCTAATACGTTGAATGTATGGTGGTGTCACTCGTTTATTAATTTAGTGATTTTATTTATTTTCGTTAACTTTGCGTTGTAAATTTAGTAAATAATAATTTTAAAAAATCGCGTGGGGTGTTTTAAGCATTGCTTAATTACTAGACGTGATTACTAATATATTTGCCAATGTTTTAGGGTCGACCAATTCACATCAACCAAAAGACTTTAAGAAAAAAAAAATGTAAGTAATTTTTTGATTATCCCGCATGTGCTATCTTTATATTTCCCAGTTTACTTCTTTCTTTCTTTATTATTGTTTATATGTATGTACCATCCGATTCGTAAACAAGTGATTTATTTTTTTAATATTTCCGCGAGTGTTTATCAATTAGTGAAATGACTACGTAAAATATCTGCCATTCCTTATAAAATATTATTGTAAGTTTCTTAAAAATAAATTAACATTTCCGTTTAAAAGTCTGTGATAGTGAAAGTGAGTGTTTAAATAATTGTAGTAAATTCATGAATTAAACTTGTGCTTCTGAGTGTTTAAAAATAAATGATTTCGCGAAATAAAAGCCAGTGCAATCATCAATGAATCAATCGCTAACAGGAACAACTAGAACTTCAGCTGTGGTATTGGAGAGGAACAAGTATTGGATTTGGATTTGGTGAGTACCATTTCTTCTTCTAATATACTTCGTGCGTATCAGGCAGTGATTTTCTACTATAGGATACAAAATGTAAAGATAATCCACTGTCTTCGGGTGTATGTACCTATTGTAATAATGTTTCTTCTTCTATCTTCTTTTAACTATTTCTGAATACAGCGCGTATTCAGAAATGGTTAAACTACTGGGAAATATAAGCTAATTCACTCATATTAATCAATAACCTTTTTTTAAATTAAATGATATTAATTAAAATTATCTAAAATAATATAAAATAGCACATGCCCCAAAGACGATGTTTAACTTTAGAGAATAACTTGTTCCAAACCACCCCTAATAATTGCAGAACCTGATGAAGTGGTGGTTGAAGCAATTCAACCTTACCATGGTTCATTTAACTTCTTTAAACAAATGTCTGCATAAATGTCTGAAACACGCGCTTTGGTTTCAAATATATGCGGTAGCATCTACCCCCTTACGGTTAGAGCAAGTATTTTCTTCATTTCCTTCTTGTTTCGTTTCGTTCCGTTTGTAAATACACTGTCCTCCTTGACATCGTTGGAGCAACCACCGTTGGACTTCTAGACGACGGCAACAACAACATGAAGACCTTTTGTATCGATATCGCGTACTGTCCACACATACACTGGCAGTTCTACTCCGGGAGTAGATCGTTGTTGTATGTACATACTTTAATATGATCACGTGATTTAGATTCTCGGGTGTTTGCATCCACTTTGGTTGGGTTTTTAATTCGGGTCTCGGGTGTTTTGGGGTGGACGGGTCGCGATTTAAGTCATCTAACGCTGATATCATTAGGTGTGATTTCATCAATATGTTAGCCGATTGTTGTACTTATGACTGCGTCACTACACGCCGATCAGCATCTGATACGAGTGCTGGAGGTACTAAGTATATGCTCTCGTCTTGGGGTCTGTTGTTCACTGGCATGCCGCCTATCGTAGCTTCCTTCTGTGTCCTGCTTCGCGTGAGTAACGTGTTCGTATAGCGTAAATCTACTGGCGGTTGCAGACGTGTCTTTAGGTTGGATATACCGATAGAATGGTCATTGCCAGTGACACGGATGGTCTGGGGTGCGGTGTAAAAAGGTACATTAGCTCGTGCATGTGCAGGGTCTATGAGTACGCTGTTGGTTAGATGAGATGGGTGGCACTTGTTAATATTGGCGCGTTTGCAAACAACTGACTGACGAATCGTCCAAGAAAGTCTATCCGTACATTGTATGATGTACGGTGGGTGCCCGGTGTCTCTGGAACGGCTACGAGTCTCTCTACTGTACGACCAGGGTGCAGTAGTGTTGTGCCAGTGCCGAACTGGGAACACTGAGAACCGGATTGATTTGTTGGTTGGTTTGACCATTTCGTTTGGTCAAAATAAAAGCTCGAAACACTGGGCCCATCGAAGGAGCGAGGTGGGCCCCCAATAACTAACTGTACTTTCACACTTTCAGATTTAATGTTTTTCGGATGTCCCAGTCCTGGTTAACTGGGTGTCCATCTTTTAAAGTATTTGCAGTGTGTGAGCAGACTTGCACACTGCACTCTTTGGCAGTTCGCCTTTTAATCCAAATTTCTTTCAGATATCTACTTATAGGTGTAACATTGTGTCGTACCCAATGTTACCCAAATACATCATGTATGCACTGCACAAAATTGTGTGTGCCCCGTGCTCAGAAACACAATTAGAATAAGTATCTCAAATATTAGGTAGAGGGTGGACATATTTTAGATAAGTAGGGGGTGGGCATATTTCAGATAGGTAGGGGGTGGGCATATTTCAGTTAGGTAGGTCCCCGCCGGAGTACGTTTCAAAATGATGATTTTTGAACGGAACCCCCTTGGAGTTTACCTTGACGTGGTGGCGGGGCTTAAGCTTCTCTCGCTAATGATTAAATTTTATTTTATTTTTTGTTATGATTAGTGCGAGATGCAACGAAAAACTGCAATCGCGGTTAGATTTAAGAAATATAACTATTTTTGCACGGAAATTTAAAAACATGTCATTATTTACTTTAATGATAAACCGATACATTATTTATTAGTAACAAATTTATTTTTAGTGTTGATCTAACTCTCACCTAAACATTTATTATTATTTATAATTAATATTTAACAACAATACGCCATCTACTACGGCAACATTATAATAGGAAACATGTACTTTAACTTTGACCGTCGTTGTTTAAAATAAATTTCGAAACCGATTAAATACCTATTTATTTTAATTATAGGTGTAAAAAAGAATTTAATTTTAAAAATTTTACGTAATTTATTTTTGTTTGAAATTTACGAAATTGTGAAGCAACGAAGAGGTTTTTTTTTAAACACAAGTCATGTCGATGGAGTGAAAAGGGGAAAGCTTAACGTGTTTAAGTTCTTAAATTTAATTTTAGTCAATCATCTAACTTCGCGATGGTTTGAGGTGAAATTTAATTTAGTTCCCTTGAATCGCGTTCGTCTGACGTTCTGCGTATAGAAGATGACGAAGAAGAAGAAGAAAGAAGTAACGTGCGCAACGAATCTCCCTTTTTAGTCGCGTGGATATACAATTCGCGAGGGCGTGTAAGGGATCGCGCATTTGTTTCTTATTGCATAATTCATTTAATTATTCCTCTCTCCGCGGAGTACGAGCGAACGCGCCGACGGACAACTTCGTCTCTAGAACTCGGAAGATACACTAGATTCCACTTTTATTGTAAGATGCGGATTAGGTATTATTTCAAACACCGTTTTCTAATCATTTTTAAAAAGGCGCATATTTTCGAACATCGTGTTTTGAATTTTATACAAATTTACAAAATAATATTGAAAATAATTTATCTCAAAATCTTAACTTTAAATGCCGGAATATGAGTAGGTACTTAAAAATATAGTTAATAATATTTATAATTTTGCAAAAATAATCCATTGTACTAGTTCTGTTTAGTTTAGTGACGTCAGGCGTATGTATGTATGTATGTATGTACATAGTACATCTGTTACGGTGCACGGTTTAAATAAAGTCTTTTGATAAATAGCCTAACCTATGATGCAAATTTCAAGTGAAATCAAGTTTAGAAAGATCTGCGTTCGTTTGGTTGTTGGCATCGTCGACCTTGTTGCATTAAAGTGGCGGCACAACACATTGGGTGCTAATTCTATTTGTTCTCGTTTGTTCGTTCTTCCTCCCGTCGTCTCTCTAATTCTCACTGTCTCTTCGTCTCTCACACAGCTTAATTCCATTTACTCTTCAGCTTTGCCATTTTGTCTTGCTCGTTCGCCTCTTTTCCGAAACTGTCTGCAATCACGTTTCATCTGCTTCCATCTACCCTCAACATTGTATACTATATACATACAAAACAAAACACAGTACAACACAACCACGCGTACTAAAATGTGATCGTTTGAGTAAAAAAAAAACAAAACAAAATGTACGAATTTTGTTTTCTGTTTCTGTGTGCTGATTTCTTAGGAGAGCATTTCGTATTTTTTCTCATTCGTAAAACAAAAATGCATTTGTTTTTATTGTATATTTCCACGTTTACGACCAGTGTACAATCAAAAATTTCAACAATAACAAAAAAAAATGAAATATATATACATATATATATATATATATTTCACTATTCTTATTCTTAAATATTTCGTTTTTATATAATATTCTTTAGACGATTTATTGTTCGATATTAAATCATTGGTTATAACTAAAAAAACAAAACAAAAACCAACAACTGCTACTTACTTGTTTTGTGACGGAATCGATGAGCCTGACGTAGATATCTTGTTCTTGTCTGACACCTGAAACAAATAAATCACCTGATGTAATGACCGCTATAAACCATTGAACATTAACACATCATGTATGATTGCGAAAAGCAGGACACCCATTATATTATCTATCAGAGTGTAAACGGATAAACAACCAACCATAACTCGGTTATTACTTTATTTTATTGCTTTTTCTTTTACTACATGACTACATCTTTTGTCACTGCCATGCATGTAGGTAAATATAATAGTCAGTTTTGATTAAATTAAAAATTTAATAAACCAATGAAAGTATAATCATTTTATTCCTGTCATAAATATTAATTTAAGGTCCCATTAATTTGTAGCCTTGTAGCGATTGTTTGTACATTTGTGTTAATTTGAAATGCGTATAATAAATATAATTTTAAAAGAAGTTGCACTTCCGGTCCCAATTTAGTGAACGAGTACCTACCTAGTATATACTATATACGTATATATATATATATATATATATATATATATATATATATATATATATATATATATATATATATATGAAATCTCAACACTTTTGTGTTTTACGAGGTCCGATCCCGACCCATCCATAATTTAGCAGGGCACATCTTTGTTTCATAGTCCATCTTCTTAGCCATTAAAACGATAATGCCATAACTTTACGACACGTCAAACTATCTCGCGGATGGTGTAATTGAGGCATTGAAGAAACAGGGCTTCGACGTAAAAGAGAAGCAGCGTGGGTGAAAGGATGTTATAGGCTCGTAGAACAGTTGAGGGTTGGAGAAACTCTCCGTGTGATAAGACAAGATAGTGGCAGCACCAGTACCAGCACCAGCACACCGAGAACAATGGGCACACGCTACAGGCCATGGCATACTCCTCAGAGAGCATTTGCGGCCTTATTTTATTACAAATAAGGCGAAGAATAGCGCACCTCTGGGACGTGGACGCATGCGCAAATCTACACTTTTCACTAGATACGCCGCACGTCTAGTACTATGAATTATTATTTAATTCTTTTTACATACGTATGTTTAGTTGTATCTGAAGCTATCGCCAAATTAACTATCACTATGTTACAATTAATACCTCTACATGTTTTATAATATTATAACCATGTACAACCTACATGGAACGTGTTAGAGAAGTTCTGCTGTAATCTTACTTAGGTATAGAGATAGCAGTTGCTTGACCATTGGTTGTTTCTAATCCTGAATACGTCCGCAAGGCGTCGTTTGTGTAATCTCACTCGGGCAGATCCTCGTTATTACGTACTTCAAGGGTTCAGCTAATTGCTACTACTATATCTATCCTTTTCTATTCAACTAAACCAACCATCGCGTCAGTCGCCATCGTCGAACAATTGAACATTTATTTTAAACATTTTAATAATACAAATACTTGAAAATAAACATTGGAATATTCATTTGTTAGTAAATAATTACTCAAACGGTATTTTTTTTGTAATTTACAATAAAAATATCTATGCAAATATGTTCTAACTAACTAACTAACTAACTAACAATGTATTGTATAGTGCAAGTTTTTAACGTAAATGAGAATAACCCCACAGCCGTAGTAGGTATCGGTAACTAATAGTATTTTACTTGAATCTGCTAATTACTGGAACAATATTGCTTTAGCCACGATCAATCGTGCGGAAAAAAGCAAAAATTCGAAGAAAAAGATAGAAAAAAAAGCCGTAGTCGTCATTGATAGTTCTTTTTAGAGTTGAGCGGTACTTTCATCGACGAATAATTGCTCAAATTAATTACCGGAGCTCTAATTAAAAGATGGCCTCGACCGACAGTTGGATTTTGGTAGGTACTCGAGTTTCGTATTCTAGATGTACTACTAAACAATTTGATAATGTTTGAAATGATAGCAATTTTGATTAAAACTAGAGGTTATAAAGTCAATTCCTTTGTTTGACACGAAATTGGGGATTGAGCGAAAGGGTTAAATTTGAGACGTAGGATTGTGTGGTCGGTCGCCGGTGGTATGCGGTCAGCGTCGCCATCTTGCGGTTTTCTTAGTTTGAAGCCGCGAGGATCTCAGAGGTCCTTATCAGGTGACCGCAACTCTAGCACTGTCCGGCGCAACGGATTAGCATTCGGGCAGGCCCTTTCGAGTTCTTGTTAAGCCAGAGTTTAATAATAAATCAGGCTCTACGTAAACAGCACAACACTACACGGAATTCGAACATTGAATTATTCAATGTTTTGCACTGGGATTTTCCACAAATGGACAAGATCTTATATACATATGTAGGTATATACTTCTTGTATGTACATTATTGGCGTACATGAATTCATTTATATTTTAACGTTGAAATCATTATTTTAATTTACTTCATACTTCATACTTTCATTTTCAACTTGTGATTAAATAACATTATTTAATTTATATATTTTGGAATGCAATTTGGAAAAAGTAAACCAACCACATAAAATATGGCTATCAGGTCACAGTATAGTTCTAACAGTTTTATAGCATTAAAGGTTTTATTTTTTATATACCTAGTAAAATCAATATAAGCATCAAAGTACTTGTAAGATGTTATAAAATATTTAATAATAAGTTTCTGAGAAATAACATATTTCAAAATAAATTTGTGAGAGACAAATGAATAGTTAAGTTTCCACAATCAAGGCATCTTTCTAAAATAAATGGCAAAAATAAATATCAAATTGCCTTACCATTGGCATATAGAAGTTGTAGTCTGTACTGGATCCCGTTATTAGTTTTCTGTCCTTCGGTCTCCTGTAACAATGAAAAAATAATAATCAAAAAAACTAGTATCACTAACAGGGAAGCAAGAGAGGTGTGGGGAGGGGGCGAGGGAGGAAAAAGTTGAAGATAGAACGATAGTGGTTCAGGTTTTGTCGATATTGCTTTGCCGGTTTGGTTCCGTTTCACAGTTCGTGTGATAATGGCGCTGCCACTGTGTGACCAGCGTTCCACACACAGGCCTCTCTGTGCGAGGTTTCAGCTTCATGATAAATGTGCTACCCGAGAACCGACGCGGCGCCCTAATCTTCTGCATCGCCACGAACACAATTACTCTGGCTACAACTCCACCCTGCCGAAGCCGCTTCTACGAAAGGACACCCACACCTCACATACATACATACATATTGCACAAACACCGTTGTTCTAATCAACTATACTAGCAAATATCCAAATCACTTGCTTAACTTTGTTTGTCACATTACTGATTTTATTTATTATTTAATTATACTTTGATCATAATACAAAATGTGAAAACATCAAAGTGTTTAATTTAATGATTTTATTACCCAGCAAACATATATTATTTAAGCATGTATGCATTCATTACGTATTATTTGATCCTTTAAAATGTACAAATATTTATACAGGAATCTATATATATATCACTAAGGTTACAGAAATGTAGAAGAGGCTTGAAACGTGGACAATCACAATGGCAATCGAAGATTGTTCCACTAAACAATATGGTCTACCTATATGGTACATATACCTACTACTACTATGTGTCATCAAAACAATATTTTATTTAATCGATGTATTTGAAAAGAATTGAATATTCAATTTAGTATTGGTTTTAAGTTGAAATATATAAAAATTCAGGAAGAATGAATGTACTGACCTGATCTTTTTCGATGAATCCAATGAAGGCGGTTCTCTCAATTTCGATGGGCTGTCCGGCCCTGTCATATAGCGCTATGACAAAGTGGAAGAAGTTGGATTTTCGTAGGTTGCTTGGGGGTTGCTTCTCAAAGTGCGCACGACCAACGCCGACACTGAAACATGACATTCTGCCCGTTAGCGGATGAGAAAAAAATCGAACGATATGTCAAACTATTATTAAATGTCACTAAAATTCATTGCTATTTATATATTCCCAACGCGTTTCACCACCGATTATTCTCGACAAAGAATTTCGTTTTTATTTTTGAATTTCAAATTGGGAACATGGAAATAGTTATCAATTTTAAAATACTACATCAATTCTTATACATTTTACAATCATTCTAAGAATATTTTCCCTAAATAATTTGATTAACATTATCTATTATAAATATCTTCAGTGCAACAGTGTTTTTATTGTTACTGAAATGAATTTTCATCCCTTAGGAATAACACTTGAACATTTAAAAATTGCACTCAAACGAACGGCCCTAAATTTGCTACTCAGCCTTTAGTGAACAAACACTAATAATCTGGTTAAAGGTTATTAGTTTTGCTTGTAGTGTGAAACTACAACGGCAGATGGCAGTGAAGTGTATTACCGGTCATCGGTAATTATTAGATTATTACGGGTCAAAATGTGTGTTTATATTCACGTGCACATGTGTGTATGAATATAATGTATCCGTGTGTGTGTGTGTGTGTGTATTTATTTATGTGTGTATGTGCCTTTGTGTATAGATGTGGGTAAAGTTAGCGACCAAGATAACCATTGGTTTTAAACGGTTAACCCCCCCCCCCCCTCTTACATGCACACACACATAGAGAGAGATCCTGTAAATAGTGGTAGGTGTATAGGTGAGATCGTGTCTAATGCAAACAATGCGGAATTACCGCTTCAAGGCTCGAACCGGTACGTTCAAATATTACAACGGAATAATGTGTTAGTTTAATATCTACTAATGTTGTGCTAAATGTGTTTCATCGGATAGATGTTGCTAACGTTCCTATACAAACTGTGTTTTGTCATGTTTGTTTCCTAGAATACCTTATTTAATATCTTATACAACAGAATTGTACTGGCATTTGCATAAACTGATTAGATGAAATAGCTTCATAAACTATTCTTCATCTTACTACATCATATACATATATCTTGATTATTACAATCAGAATTCCGTTTAAATTAAATTGGAACTTATCAATTTTACGTTAAGACAAATCAATATGTCTTAAAATAATTTAAATAAAAAATAAATAAAATGTAGGTATAAACATAATTGAAATAGGATAATATACTGTTACTTCCAAGTATAATACGTCAGCATCTATTATATACTCATAGTATTAGCCGCAAAATCTTTTGTCATGGCAGTATATATTGCTTGGTGGTCCATTGGTAGCAGGTGCCTGCTTTACCGGCCATATATTACATTATCGATGAGACTTCTCATCCCCTCGGGTAGCAACACAACCCAACCCTAACTGTCCGACCCACATGCGCCGTCTATGCCACATGATACAATAGTCCAGTGTTATGTGGTGTGATCATATCGGTTTGTGCGTCTTCTAAAGATGACCCAATGCAGGCAGGTTATACCTATACTATGTATATGTAATATATATATATATAGGTATCTAGTAGGTAATGGCCTATCGATATAGGTATGTAGTACATACTATACACAGTTAATGCGTATTTAGTGTTATTATACATACATGTACACACACACACATTCTCTAATCCAAATATCACGCTTAAGGGTGGTTTATCTTGTTCTATTGTTTATTAACACAAATGTGTGTTCAGTATTTGATAAGAAATTATTGGTCATTTGTTCCCCATGACTTATTATAGCTTTCATTGCCATTATAGGGATTATATAACGTTTGTCTTAGCTGTTAGGTTAATGCAGGTATTTTAATTATATTTCTAATATATTCCCCACACATTTTAACCGATATATGTTACTTCTTGCTTGGTTAGTAAGAGAAAACGCTAAACCTGTTTAGTAGTTTATTGTACTAAATACATATACATAAGTATTTAAATAATAATATTCAATATTCTTTTGAAGTTTCTAGGAATGAATTACAAGTTTAATATTTTTACTTTTTTTTACGAAGTAATAAGTAAGTATTGTAATCACGAAAAAAAATATTCTCGAAATTTTAACGGAAATACACCTTTTGACCTTCCCTGAATCGAGTCTGACTATTTTTGGAATGACGTCTGTGTGTGTGTGTGTGTGTGTCTGTGTGTGCGCTCTACAGCCTACACTGTTGAAGATAAAATTATGAAACTTTAAGTTTAAGATTTGTATATGCCTGGGACGAAAACCTCCTATTTTTGAAAAAACATATTCAAACCGGAAGTGCATGTTTACTCAAGACTTTTTTTGCAATTTCTGCAATATCTCCAAAACGGCTATACTTGCAGTAAAAATTGTTAGAATAACATTGAAAGATATTAGTATTCTGCACAACTTTTGTTTGAAACATTTCTTCAAAAAGTACCAGTTAGAAGATCTTATCTTATTGATATTGCCATAGTTACGTAGGTATGGGAAATCATATATAATAAATCGCATCTACTATGCATGTCAATTGTTTTAAATATTCCAATATTTTGACATTTAACATTTATTTTCAGTGTCACAAATAAGTTTAGTGAAAAAATCGTTACAAAGATTAGTAAATAATTTAAAATATTATATGAAAATATTTTGTAAGGTTTAAAGTTCATTTGAAAACTAAAAAATGTTCAGCCATAATAATTTTTAATAATATGTAATGAATAATTATATTTTCTGTATATTATTATAAAATCGAACATTTTAAATCTAAAATACATATGTTTTTTTAGAAATCTGACAATAATCTAACTTTACAATTTTACTGGACATAATGAATGAAATATTTTCTTTTAAATTTAATCATTTTATATTTTAATTTATATACTATCAAATCAAAATATACTGGCTACGTAAAAGAAAGTTTAGGGCCAATACATGGCTGATGTTTATAAGTAATTTACGACATGTTACAAGTTTTTCGTAAATAATAAAATTTCATAATATATACAATCAAATATTAACCGATTTTGATATTTTAATTGTTACGAAAATTAATGATAATTTTGAACCATGCTTTGGATTTGTACAAAATTAAAACGCCGCTTACAATGAAAATGTAAATAATTTTTATAATTTATTTATTTAAAATACAGCTTATTAAAATCTGTAATTAAAACTAAATTGAGTTACGATAAATTGCAAAGTAAAGTTTCGGTGGTGAAACAATAAATGAGGTTGTGTGAATGATTGTATAGGTAAATGGCATGTTATTAAACAGCAACCAACGTGTATGTATGTATGTATGTATGTGTGTATGTATGTATGTATGTATGTAGATGGAGAGACTGCGGACAGACATATTGAGTGGACCGATATAACAAATCGTGTTATGTTTATCTGGTCGGTGTTTCCGCGATTTTGCAAATTACAACATCATTTGCTGCGTTATTAATTGGCGTCTGTCGTCGGCGTCAAGCCCGTCGCTTCATGACCCATCACTCATACGTCGCGTCCCTCCTCGCGAGTTTACCACTAGGTACACCTGAAGCGCCACTGTCTGGACGACCTAGTCTAGAGTGCTTTTCATTTAGGTATATTACTTGTACTTCCAACCTATGAATGAATATTTATTTTTAATAAATTAATGTAGAATATAAGTGCACAGTCACGATGTGTACAGGTATTATAATAGAAATAATATAACTTCACTTGTCTGTCAGAAATCATCAAACTTATAATACATTAGTCGTAATTCGTTTCTGTTTTTTATAAAAATGGTTAATTATTTAATAAATTTCAACAATTTCATTACATATTGTCTAAATGTTTGGAAATGTGGTTAATTTAAGTTTTCAATATGAAACTAAGCCTAGGGAATGATATCTCAAGTTTCGGAATAAATATTAGGAACTTCTGGTTAGAGAATACACAATTAATAGTCGCCTTGTCAAAAAGAAGTCAGTTGGCATCAGTTGTATGTATGTATGTATGTATGTATGTATTTTTAGATGATATATTTACTTACGTAAATGATAAACTTATCTCGTGGTAAATCAGGTAATTATTGAATGCCGTGGTGGAGTGAATACATGCACTTTTAATGAAGCACTCACATTAAAATAATCAATCCATGTCTTTTTCGACCAACAGTTGGCGTTTTTTTTTTATTTTTAAATTAACTAACGTTAAAAGGACGTAGATAAGTATTACGCCAACATAAAAGTATTGTTTAGAAAAATTGGATATTTAAATTAAATTCTCTGATGATAAAATAAGTAAAAGTCAGACAGTGACGTTCGTTAGTTTAACCGTCGGGGGCACAGAAAATAATAATAATAATACTGACCGATTTCATAATTCATAGCCCATTGGCCGGTAATCAAGTTAGTAATTGTCGTTTCAGGCTCGCGTTAGTCCAATAACAATGAAAAGGTTATGCCGCCCCAGGGGGACCAACCTAAAAAAAAACATTAGCGCGAATATGATGACTGTGTGAGCGCGTATCAACCGTTTGTATTAATTTTTTCGTTTCGAAATGTTGTTTCTACATCAATTGTTCAATGATTTTTCGTTGAACATTTCGTTATTTTTGTGAAACTTTCATCCAATAAACTTTTTTTATTGTAATACCAATTCATTTCATTGTTTTTTTGTTGTTGCCTATATATGCTATACATATATACATATTGTTTGACTTTTAAACTTTTTAATTACTACGTCAAAATGATGTTTATTCTAATACCTACTATTTTTCCGTATTTATTTGAACGAGTGATTTATGAATATTAATTTAGATATTATTTTGATTAAAATGCGACCAAGCAAGAAAAATACAAATGTTTGTTATACCGATGATGTTGTGAGGAAGTTTCCATGTATTGTATCATATTAAAATAATAATTCAAATGAAATATTAATATTTTTAAAAACAAAATATGCATTTGTTTATATGCACTCTCGCTTTTATTTACTACTGAATATAATGTAAGCACCATTTCTACGACATATTATAATATGATTAATTCTGCTGCTGCAATCGTATTTAGAGTAGTAGAGGGTTAGAATTGGAGTGTAGCTAGTATAGAGTTTAGGTTAGATTGAGTACGCATCAATGAGATAAGTAGTCAGCTGAACAGACTGCTAATTAGATTCTGAGACCCCACCACAACTTCACCACATCATTAAAAGCCACAGTTTCCAGGACCGTACATACACAAAGGGTATAGTCCCATATAACCATATAGTTATTTAATAAAGAGGAACTCATCTATCTGAAGACATTATTTACTCCCGTAGGCACATATATTTCTTCTGTCAGTACCTATATATTTATTATTTTATAAAATTACTAAATCGTTAAACTAATGGTATTGAAAATTCTTTTAAAAAAAGAAAAAGAAACAGTTATTGACAGAAAAATAAATACGTGGATGTACCGAGCTTTCATTAGAATAGCTTTTTATAAAGTTAGTCGCAATTTCAAATAAGTTTTTACTTTCTTTTACGAAAATTTCTCGAAGTTTTTACGGAAAATACATATATTGATCTTCCCTGAATCGAGTCTGACTATTTTGAAATGACGTCTGTGTGTGTGTGTGTGTGTGTGTGGCTGTGTGCGCTCTACAGCCTACACCGTTAAAGATAAAATTATGAAACTTTAAACTTAAGATTTGTATATGCCTGGGAGGAAAACCTCCTATTTTTGAAAAGCGTATTCAAACCGGAAATGCATGTTTACTTGAGTCATTTTTGTAATTTCTGCAATATCTCCGAAACGGCTGTACTTACAATAAATATAGCTACATTAACATTCAATGATATTAGTATTCTGCACAACTTTTGTTTGAAACATTTCTTCAAAAAGTACCAGTTACAAGATCTTATCTTATTGATATATAATAAATCGCATCTACTATGCATGTCAATAGTTTTAAATATTCAAATATTTTGACATTTAACATTTATTGTTAGTGTTACAAATTAGTTTAGTGAAAAAAACGTTACAAAGGTTAGTAAATAATTTAAAATATTATATATAAATATAAATGTCCGGCCATAATAATTTTTAATAATGTGTAATGAATAATTATAATTTCTTTATATTACTATAGAATCGAACATTTTAAATCTAAAATACATATGTTTTTTTAGAAATCTGACAATAATCTAACTTTACCACAATTTTACTGGACATAAGAATGAAAATATTTTCTTTTAAATTTAAACATTTTATATTTAAATTTATATACTATCAAATCAAAATATACTGACTACGTATAAGAAAGTTTAGGGCCAATACATGGCCGATGTTTCTAATAAATCTTAAACCATCTCTGCAGGCGCTTAATTCAAACATCTGAAAGTGCGTATTTTAATAAAGATTCGCCGGTGTAGGAAATATCAGAAATCACATTTTACACGACACGCTGCATTCGAAATTCAATCATATTACCCCAACTAACTAACTAACTAACTAACTTTACCCTCCAGTTCTGTCTTAATTTAGTTTTTCGCTCAGGAAGCAGAATTTCGTTAGTACCTACCGCGATACGCGCTGTGGCAGCACTGGCGCTCTGCTATGGTGGCCTATGCGTGCGATCTGTCTACCGGAAAATTTCTAACTTGTTTAATTATTTTAAGTATGAGCTAATTTTTGAATGCTTGATGAGTTCATTAGTGTCATATGTTAATATACGATCACGCAAATATCTTTTTACATTTACCTACGTCAAATTCGACATTTTATTAAGAAATACCTATCAAACCTTTATTTATTAAAAATGTGAATATCAAATATTATTTATAATTAAATGAATAAAATATGTTAAGGCAAGACAATATACCTACTATTGAAATGTTGTAAAAGCTTTTATAAATGTTGAAACAAATGTGAAAAAAGCGATTAATTTTAATATATTTTTATTTTACTTATTTTGAATATCAAAGAAAAAATTTGCCATAAATTACCGTAAAATTATTAGGTAGGTATGATTTTTCTTGATATAATTTTAATTTTTCATCGTGAATTTTATTACACTTTCAGTAAAATAATTTGCACAGAACTTAATTTTAGCTCTAAATGTATTTATAAATTTGAATTACGTTTCCTCTAGTCAGATTTTCATACGAACCGTAAAAGCTCATAAAATATGCATAACATTTCATCTCGCTTTTCAACCTTTATACACACATACAGAGAACAATTTTATCTACGAAATATTAAAATCAGTTTCACTTTACAATTTGCTTTATATAAGATTATATTTTAGAAAAATTAAATATTTATCCAAATTATTCATTACTCATCACTATTAGTTATATTAAATATACTTCTTTTTTTTTTTTTGTTATCAGACAAATATCCAATATTATTTAAATACTAGGATATAAAATAAATTGTGCTATAGTTTTTTATTAAAAAAAATAATAATAAAAAAAAAATCAATTCTAAAAGTTGTTTTTAATACCTATATTATTAATTGGAATAGAATATAATGATTAGTAATGCTTAGCCATTATTCGTTAGTGTAAAAGAGATAATAATATTTGAAATACCTACTGTATATGATTGAAAAATAAAACGTTGGAATAATTTTGTAAAAGTTATGTATAGTAATAAATTCGAATAAATTTAGTAGGATATTCGTTAAATTGTGGATTCGTGAAAATGAAGGCGTACGGTTGTGGTGTGGGGTGGTGCGGTGCGGTGTGGGGCGGTGCGGTGCAGCGCGGTCCAGACAGTATTTATGGTCGTTTGCAAATCAGATAATGGTTGCGTTTATGTCAGTTTTTCGCTCATTTATTTGGTTCGCTCAATTGACTGCGTTCGCTAGCTATTTGGTAACAAGGCGGCTATGCTATGCTATACTGTGCTGCGTGTGCTTTGGCAAAAAGGCTTCCGGACTTCCCCCGGCTTGCCGTGATTATATTGAAATATTGTCGCCTCTATCTTTATGATTTATGATAGGTACTGCCGTATTTTTGGCTGCGCGGTTTTATTATCCAAACAGTCACAGGACTACATTTATTTGGCTTGTTGATTTTATCTATTCTTCATATTCCTAGTTGACTTTTTTTTTTATCCTCTCAATTTCTTGTTTATTATATTTATAATTATATTTTAAAATTTATAATATTTCAACTAAAAGTTCATGATTAATTAATTTTAGTGCATCAAATTATCTTTCTATAATTTCATGCCACTTAAAATATATATTATATTATTTTATTTGTATGGAAAAACAAATAAAATTGGAGCACAATTTTTTAAATTTTAACATTAAAAACAATAAAGTATCTAAATCAAGTGAAATTGATGATATATTTTTAACTTAAACATATTTTCATGTGATTAATTAAATACAAACTAAACTATATCACATTGTCCTTTACTAATCTTGAATGTATTTCATATATCTAATATTGATGTCCAGAAGTAACAAATAATTGAAGTACGAACCTGTTTTGGTCGACAGTAGTCGGTTGCATCCACGAGCGAGCTGCTGCCAATTGTGTGCCAGACAACGGTTCTTCTTTGAGACTTGTGACAGGGCCGCGTGGTTGGTGGTGATGATGGTGCAGCCCGGCTGCGGCATCTTGGTGATGGTGCAAGCCGAACATGAGGCCGGGGCGCGTGGGCCCCGAACCTGGCGGCGGGTATAACTTGCGGCCCCACGCCGCGGCCACCGGGTCCAGATCCACGGGCGCCGCGGCGGGCAAAGACAGCGCCGGCCACGGGGACGCCGTCGTATATCCGCGCTCGCTGCACTCGTCGGACCGCGTCTTGACCTCGGTTGAAAAACTAGCGCGTCGCGAAAATCAACGAACTGATGGCACAGTTCGTTGGACACACGACGAATTAAACACCACTGTTTCACGTTTTAGACACGACGCACTTTATTTTATTTTTATTTTACAAAGTTTTTTTTAATCTTTTTTCAAATAAATATTAACTCAGAAAAGACGCTAGGTATATATAGGTATATATATATATATATATTTTAACAATTGTCGTACATTCAATTTCACTGATTCTTACCACGTGAATTGGTATCAAGTCTTTAAAAAATATTTCACTATATTTACCCTTTTATACTGGAAGATAATGTTAATTTTATCATTGTTTGTGTGTTGTTGTTGTGTGTTTTTAATGATTGTTTTATTAACACTGATAAAATTCAGTGATGATTTACGCGAACCAATTGAAATAGAGTCTGTTTGCAAGTTCAACACCGAAAACACTCTGACAACAATAAACAATGATGTAAAGCAAGTGACACTTGAACAATAAAATAATGACGCCACGTTTGATAATGCGCCGGTTTGATGTGACAGTCGTGCCTTGGGATACCGCGACAGCCTCTGGTGTATGCGCGCGGACCCAACGAGCGGATAAACGCGACTGGGACTCGTGATGATAAGCATCGAATGGTGCCTGGCACAACTGGACAATTTGCTGGTTTTGCGCCAGCTCCACGGGGGTGGTGCGAATATCATTCGAAACATCGCCTTCCCTTGGGCCCATCCCCCGGTGCCACTCCTCCAGAGACCCGTCAGCATGGGGTGTAAGGTGGTGCTTCCATGCAAGCCAACCTCTGGCTGAATCACTCTCCAATCGCACGCATCGTGTGCCTTACCGGCTTGCCAATCCGGCGTCGTGACGTCATTTATGGGTACACCCCAACGATGCCGCGGCTTTGTCATGCGTTCCCTCGTCGGAGTGGGGATAGATGAGAGCAGGTGGTTGCGGGGGCGCAGCATCCAACAGTGCTGGTCTCTGGTGGCGGCCAGCCGAGACAACTTGGATCTCGGATAGACCGCGCGCGCCAGTCGTACGGCGAACGTGCACTATGGTGGAGCATGTTTTGCGCTGCCGTCGGCATTCGACACATTTTACGTTTACGCTGAATATTATTTCGCGGCTATCTATTAAATGTTTATTCGAGTTGAATCATTCTTCAATATAATTCACTTTTTTTTATTTCATTAATTTTTATTATTTTTTTTTACATCCAAAGCAGTAAACATTTCTAAAAACCCAAACATATAGACGAATTCACATAAGAAGAACATTTTTTTTTCATATGATTATATGTAACAAGTGTTATGATTCATGCCACAAAAATGTTCTTCTTATGTGAATTCGACTATACCTACATTTAAAAAATATATAAATTCCATAATAATTGCTTCGCTTTTCCGACTAATTCTAGTCGTAACATATTTCTTCAATTGAAATCTTCTTTCAGTGTTATAATTAGATCTATGCACGTAATTCTAATATCTAGCATAATTGTAACTGTACATGTTGAATTTCACCATAATTAATTTCTATTGGTTATTTTATATCACAAAATCCATGATGGTTTTATTAAATACCACAACGGGCCCTGTGATTCTTCGATTCTATCACAAACTGCAGTAGCTTTAGGCAACACAAGGGAATTTAGTTCATGATGATTGAAATCGCCATTAATACATTTAAAAAGACGACGCTATTGAATATGATTAATATTATTAAATTATTGTATTGAATGTGTTTATTTTTCATTTAACTTAGGTACATTATTTTGATATTTGTTCCTTATCTGAATGTTCTTGTTTACATGTTTTAATCACTAATCAGCGTTTAATGTTAAATTTGATCGAATCAGTGTTGTTTTTAACCGAATAGCGTTCCTGGAGTTAATAAAATAATAAATGTTGTATATACGTATATGCCTATCCGATATACTATACAGCACAAGTCAGTTTGTTGTTTATAAATTCGTTATAGTTTGCTATATTTTAGTACCTAATCTTGTTGAAAATATAAACGTATCTTCTTTCAGTGGCATTAAAAATGCGTTACGTCCAATTTTCTTCATTAGGGCCAATCTGCATTCTGTCCGCTACACGCCGCTTCGTAGCGCGTCGCTCTGCTGACTTCTGCGACAAAAATCCTCCCTCACTCCCCCCCCCCCCTCCACCCCGTACCGTTGTGACGTCTGCTTTTTTATTACACTTATAAATTTGTTTAATTGCCCGCGCACGCTAACTTAACGCTGTTCTCAGTTTATTGTTGTAATTCAAGAACAGAGCGTCAAGGGAAACGTTCTCGTTTCGTTTCGGCCGAAAAGATTCGGTGGCGGCCGGTCCGGCATTTAAATACATAATGTGCTTGATGAGAGTATTAATATTCATTGCATTTAAAAAAAAAAAAAATGTATATATACACTTTTTTTATGATTTTATTATTATTATTTCTGATTTTTATAAAACTGTTACTATAGTTACTTTTAAATATTGTCTAGGTATATTATTTATTCTTTTTTTAAAACCCTGATATGAAATCAAATTAATAACAAATATAGGTAATTAAAATTGTCATTTATTTTTTTAAACGACATGAATTAGCATAAATAATAGATATACGTATCGAGGCCAAAAATAAACGGTTTCATTGCATTTGACCGTACTTTTAATGTTTTTGGGTCATCATCATCTTATAAGAAAATATAAATTTGTTCTCGATTTGTTAAAGTAACAGCACGCTAAGAATATCAATATAGTTAGTCGTACAAACATAGAACACATGGTAAGTTCAGATTAATCAGAAAGTAAGACAAGCGTCTTATATACCTATCGTTCATTAGATGAACCATAGTTGGTTGGTTGGTTAGTTGGTAATTTGGTATAAATCGCAAATTAATCATGTGATGTACGCACTCGTACACGCACAGCCACCTTTCACGCAATATATATTTCGGGAACACTTTTAAATGGTCGTAAATTTAAGGGTGGCCGCTCGGTGTGAGAGGCAAAGCAAAGTTTCTGTTTCCGAGGTTTAATCTTGATTTTCTTCGCCATTAACCCCGCCAACGCCCCTGCTCGCCGTCGAATCGTACCAACTGAGTGTGTAAAGAACACTGTTAGAAGAGGGGTGCGGGTGGTTTGTGTGCGTGCCCAGATAATTAGAATTAGTACTGGTTATGTTAATTAACCCACCCTTGTATAGAACAACTTTAAAGATTTATGTCTTGGAATTGACGGAATACAACAGTTCTAATTTATTGTTCTTATACATATACACATTTCTTGATGCTAGAATATATTTTCAGAACATTTATTTACTGTTTTCTAGATCAGAAGAAGCTTATCTATACTAAATTCTGAAATATGGATCATTTTATTTTTGCATAATTCTGTGTTTATTTCATATAATTCTATCTAAATTTTACAAAAACGAGACTAATTTTAGTGTTATAATTGTATTTTTCGAACAGAAATAATGTTAAACATATAAAATCTTCTTTTTTTGTTCAGAGTCCAAATACAATGTTAAATATTTACCAAAGCTTAAAAATATTCAATTATTTTAATATGTATTACATGCAAAGCAATGATCTTGCTTACCAATTACAATTATAGCCGTAGAGTGACTAAAAAGTTAATTTTTAGTAATTTTAAATTCAAAATAAAGTTGTAAATTATAATAAATATATGTATGCAAAAACAAAAACAAATAATAATTGACGCTTATATAGAATATCAAACAAACTAATAAATTCCTATATAAGTAATAAATGTGATATGTATTAAATGTAAATCTGATGCAAGAACGGATGAAAAAACTGTCAAAACAGTTTTAAAAAATCTTTCATCAACTTTCGAATAAATTGTATCAAAATCCCATCAAAAACACGTGATTAAACTCAAATCATAACTTAGGAACGAGATCTTCAAATATCTTGTAGGATTTAGTGGCGGAACGAGCGTAAAATGATGAACGATAAGAGATAGCAGGGTTGGTTGTTGTAGACGACGACGGCGACGACGACGACGACGACGGAAACGACGACGACAACGCCGCCACGCAAGTGACGACTTCCCGAACAACGACGCAGCCATAATCAGCGACGGCGGGCCGAGTGCTGGTTCCTGTTGAGCCCGTTACAAGTCCCCATGCTACTTGGCCAATCCATCACCATCCATGCCATACGCCATACGCCATACCCCATCTAACCTTGCTATTATACAGAGAATGTTCGTATATCATATATTTTACCTTAGATTTCATACATAACCACCAACATATTCACAAAAAAACACTTTTCTTATAATACTAGACCAAACACTAAACCAAATATACTAGGTACGTACATACATGTCGCAATTATTGACGCAACGTTAAACATCATTACCATAAAGAATTACCAATTCAAAATTCGATTACGTGACAAAACATGAAAATGCGTTTAAAAATTGGTGACATATTTGCAAATAATAATAATCAGAGAAAAGTTGTCAGTCGTAATAACTCGAATCGTTTAGAAGTGCGAGTCGCGTTCGTGCGGATAAAAGAACAAGAATAAGTTGTTGGCAAAAATGCGAATGCCATTATAAGAAAACATGAATATGTTTTTATGCCGTCCGCGGATATCTAGGTATAGTGATCGCTGCAGTGAAAACGACATTAAAGAATGTCGCAAATGAATGTCGCCTAATGCGTTGCTAATGTGATGTATCACACACCCGTCGTCGTCGTCGTCGTGCCTTTCGCTGTCGGTATTATAGAGCACTGCCGGCTGATGCTACTGCCTTTGCTTACCGACCGCACCCTCGGGAATACCCTTAACGATCGCCTCTTCATCTAAATACGGGATTATTTATTCCATCAATCCTATTTTATATTTCAAAAGTAATAATGTTGAATGATACACGACGAACGAATCCGAACATTATTTTTTATTTTCTGTATATACCTATAGCTGCACGTTCTATGGCTTCTTGACTATATTTCTTCGTTTCTTCTATCATATTTTCCGATATTCCGTTTGGTTTCATTCCTTAACATCCCTCGTAGCTTCGTACCATTGAATTGATAACTTTTTGTTTAGTTTACATTTTAAATATTAAATCAAATATGACAAACAAAGATTACTATTTCATTATGTGATTTCTTAATATAACTTTAAAATAATAGTACTATTTAAGGCAGCATAAACAATCAATAGGTATAAATGTCAATGTGTGTGTGTGTCTGTGTGTGTGTGCGCTCTCTACAGGCTACACTGTTGAAGATAAAATTATGAAACTTTAAACTTAAGATTTGTACATGCCTAGGAAGAAAACCTTCTATTTTTTAAAAGCATATTCAAACCGGAAGTGCATGTTTACTTGAGACACTTTTTGCATATCTTCGAAACGGCTGCACTTACAGTAAAATAGTTAGAATTAAAGTTAAAGATATTAATGATTTGAACAACTTTTGTTTAAAACATTTCTTCAAAAAGTATACCAGTTACGAGAAAACTGCTATTATCCTATTTATATTGCCATAGTTACATATGTATGGAAAATAAATCGCATCTACTATGCATGTCAACTGTTTTAAATATTCAAATATTTTGACATTTAACATTTATTGTCACAAATAAGTTTAGTGAAATAGCGTTACAAAGGTTAATAAATAATTTAAAATATTATATGAAAATATTTTGTAAGGTTTAAAGTTTATTTGAAGACTAAAAAATGTCCGGCCATCATAATTTTTAATAATTTTTCATTATGCTACTATAGAATCGAACATTTTAAATCTAAAATAAATATGTTTTTTTTAGAATATAATCTAACTTTACCACAATTTTACTGGACATAATGAATGAAAATATTTTCTTTTAAATTTAAACATTTTATATTTTAATTTATATACTATCAAATCAAAATATACTGACTACGTAAATGAAAGTTTAGGGCCAATACATGGCCGATGTTTTCTTCTTACTTGCTTTACCAAAACATTAACATTTTTATAGTTTACATCTTATGCATCATATACAATCTGCGCTGTTTGTTAGCTGACTTCTAAACTAATATTACGCTCAAATAGATATATTTAGTCTTTTCATTCAAGTTTTGAATCAGTTTGGTATGCTTTTATTTAAATAAATCTTGAAATAATTTTCAATGCATTTTCTCACGTTATATTCGAACCGATTGCTTTCGAAAATGGGCGTAATTATACTTATCCATTGCATTAACAAAACCAAGTAAACGGATTAGTCGTAGTTAGTAGCTACAATAGCACAGAAGCAGCAACAGCCTCCTACCTGACAAATAGAAAATTTACAACTTGTAAATATGACACGCAGGTAATAATAGGTAATTTTGGCCGCTTTTACAAAACTGACCACATTCTGTGAAGCACTTGTCATAGAATATTGTAAATCATTAGTCAAATGTTGGTGAAAATTTGTTTCCTTTTCTACTTGGGAAGGAAAAAGAAGTCAGACAGGTGTAAAGTTAACAAGATAAAGTCATACTTTTCTATTATTAGGTAGTTGATGTATTGTGGTGGGGATGTTTTGAAATCTTAGAAGCGTTAAATCATATTTAAATAGTTATGCTTCAATGGAGGGTGATTCATGAACACCAAAACCATGCCGGAAATAAATAAAATTTTGATTTATGGATATGCAAGTGGTGTCGTAAAACTTTTCCTTAGAATAGTATACTTAAGGGTAGATTGTAATGTCTTTGATAAAAATAGCTTTGTGAATTTTAATTATATATCTACAAGTACACTGTAAAAAATTGCTGATTTTAAATGAAATTTTATTTTTGAATATAAATTATCATAATCATTTATTTGTAGTATCTATAATTTAATATTGAGAAACATATTTATTTTTACGTATTATTACAATTTCAGGTTAAAATGATTGAAATATTATGTTATAAAATTTAGAATTGATTTCTTTGACAACATTTAACAAATAATTTGAAAATTAATAAAACAATTGTATAAAAATGTAAGACTGCATTCGAAGTTTTCTTGTAGTAAAATATGTTGAAAATAAAAAAAGTGTATCTTTGGACCAATCAAATGAAAAAACAATGCAATGTAATACACATATAAGTGTAATAGCAATAAAAATTGTAATATCAATTTATAAGGTGGTTGATTTACAATAACGACAGTGCCCTCTCGTCAGTCGTCATCTGATCACACGTTCGTTTGTTTGTTTGTTCGAACAAGCAATAATACAAACACATTATAACGAATGTCAATAGAAACGACTGTGTATAAACGAGTCTACATCACACATATTGCTTCGTAGTACATACGTATATATACAAAAGTCGTCATCATCAGAGAGCGTGGTCGTCGTCGTCGTCGTCGTTGGCAACCAGCTCCGTTCGGACGCAATAACCATTTACCACTATCTTGCACACCATTTCCACCGCCGTAATTCCCACAGCGAGACTGTTGGCAATGATGGTGAATGTATATGTACACCGGCCGCGTAGTCTGATTGCGCCCGCAACGGCCTCAAATGAAAACAAATTGTTTCCCACGCAAGGATATTGCGATCCCTAAAAGTCGCGTACTCTTATTTCTTATATGTATGTATGTATGTATGTTGTACTTAATACCTACTACCTATATGTGTTTTGTTTATATTACACGCACACAGCACTATGTGCTTCTATGTTTGCCTTTGTTGAATACACGAATAGCCAGAGACGGAATGCAACAATTTCGTTTATTTTGTCTCAATATTTTATTGTATGTATTCCATGCATATACCATTTCTTATAATATTTTTGTTTAGTTAATTATTTAAAATGTTGACTAAAGTATGATTTACTTTGTTCGATATAGCAGGAAAATCGTATATTTATTAATTTAAGATAATTATGAAATAAAAGTGGCTAGAAAGTACAATTGAAGAATGTTTTGGATCGTAGAGGGCAGGAACCGGACCATTATATTGTAGTACAGCAGAGAATAGTGTGCGCTGCTGGCACGGCGCGGTATGGACTTCCTTATGTGGTAGCGCGTGCAGTAACGCCGTGATAAAAACGGCTACACAACAAATTAACTTGTGCGGCTCGGCCGGGCAATAAAAAGAAGTATATGGTGGCTGTTTGAGATCGCACACGCCGACCAACTGTGCCACCGCCACCAACACTACAGAATCAGCGCGTATTGTAGTTAGCGTCGTCATTCGATTAGACGGAGAGACACTAAAAAACGAATAACAATCACTGACACAACTGTCCGTGGAGCAAGATTGTCTGTGCTGGATTCACCACTTTGTTCTCTGTCTTTCTAGTTCCGTTCATTCCTATATTACGTTCTCTATTTCTATTCCGCAGTTCCGTTACACGTTCCTCTACTTATGGTCAAAACATGGACGTTCGTCGATTCAATACCAAACCGACGACGGTTAAAATTATTTAATTTCATAAAATATATTCTTACAAACATAATCTTTAAACAAGTAAAGCATTTTTAGGAAACATATTTTTATTTTGCAAATATACATCGACATTTTACACCATTTTGTTCAGTATGTTTTTCTACTTTATATACGTTGTGTCCTAGATAAAATTGGAAAGCGATTTTAAGGGTAACCAACTTGTACATACATATATACAAGATATTAAAAAATAATTATAAAGTGGGAAGAAGTAAAAATTGATGTAACAAAACGTACGCTCATGTGTTGGTTTGTGTGTGTGTGTTTGAAAAGATGTGTTAGTGTGTAGTGTGTATTTGATGCTGTGGAAGCAATCGGACAGCAGTAACTGTTGGGGTCCGTCCGAACAGCCCTCTGGGGTAGCATCACAACGACCCCGAGCGCACTCCGACTCCAGCAGACTGGTGGTAGGTTGTGAGCTCTATACTTGCTGTGTGTGTTCATCTCTCGCACGCCATTCTATCTACTTTCATTTACTATCTGTATATCTTTTTTAACCCGGCCGAAAAGAACATACAACATATAGGTAAACCTAAGCATGTGCCGAAAACAGATACGGTATTGCCAATAAAAATACGTTTTATACACTTCTAGATACATTCACCTACATACATACATACATATATATGTATGTATGTTGTACCACATTATTATCTGTTTCTTCCTTTCTATTTCATTGACAAATTTACTTGCATCAATTATTTTGATGATGGCAAACGGTTTAATTAAAATGTGAAATATTATAAGTATCTTCATTCAATAAGATATTTTTACTTTCTTTTACGAAGTAATAAGTAAGTATTGTAATCACGAAAAAAAAAATTCTCGAAATTTTAACGGAAATACACCTTTTGACCTTCCCTGAATCGAGTCTGACTATTTTTGGTATGACGTCTGTGTGTGTGTGTGTGTGTGTGTGTGTGTGTGTGTGTGTGTGTGTGTGTGTGTGTGTGTGCGCTCTACAGGCTACACCGTTGAAGATAAAATTATGAATCTTTAAACTCAAGATTTGTATATGCTTTTGAAAAGCATATTCAAACCGGAAGTGCATGTTTACTTAAGACTTTTTTTGCAATTTCTGCAATATCTTTGAAACGGCTATACTTGCAGTAAAAATAGTTAGAATAACATTGAAAGATATTAGTATTCTGCACAACTTGTGTTTGAAACATTTCTTCAAAAAGTACCAGTTACAAGATCTTATCTTATTGATATTGCCATAGTTACGTAGGTATGGGAAATTATACGATATATAATAAATCGCATCTACTATGCATGTCAATTGTTTTAAATATTCAAATATTTTGACATTTAACATTTATTGTCAGTGTCACAAATAAGTTTAGTGAAAAACCGTTACAAAGGTTAGTAAATAATTTAAAATATTATATATAAATATTTTCTCTGGTTTAAAGTTAATTTGAAAACTAAAAAATGCCCGGCCATAATAATTTTTAATAATATGTAATGAATAATAATATTTTCTTTATACTACTATAAAATCCAACATTTAAAATCTAAAATACATATGTTTTCTTTGGAAATCTGACAATAAACTAACTTTATAATTTTATTGGACATAATGAATGAAAATATTTTCTTGAAATTTTAACATTTTATATTTTTATTTATATACTATCAAATCTAAATATACTGACTACGTAAAAGAAAGTTTAGGGCCAATACATGGCCGATGTTTTTATCACGAGGAAGGGATTATACAGATATGCAACCTAGGTATATATTATTCTGCAGCGTTAAATTTTGAGCTTTAATATTAATAATATAAAGTTATTTATATGCTAAATCTGTGAATCAAATATAAAATAATAGATTCTATAGATTTATGTTTTATGCACATACTTATATAAAATGAAACGTCTGGATAAAAATAGCAAAGTTTCCATTCTATTTCTTTTGATGCGTTTGTAATCATAATCCTTGCGTTGCGTTGCGGTATCACCAAATACACGTGTCGTATTTATTTTCATTCTTTCTAAAAGCCTCTTTCTTCTCAGATATCATATTTTAGAAAGCGCACCGTGCACAATCTCGTTGTTTTCTTCTTCTGCCATAGCCACAGCCACCGCCACCGCCACTTTTTTTTTTTTTTTGTACAGAGATATGAAGCATTCGTTGCTTTTGGAAGTTTTGTACAACTAGTTCTTTCTCACCTCCTCCCACCGCCGGTAGCATAGATAATATGTTTGGTGTCCTGCTCTTTCATTTCGTTGTAGATAAGTATTTGTGGAGAATGTTTTTGTGAAGTTTTCGTACCGGATAAAAAAGTGCGACGCGAACAGTTTGCTGTGTTTTTCTTCTGTTTGCTGGTTTATTTCATTCGCTTTTTGTTTTGTTTTGTTTTTTCTTCTTGTTTTCTCTGTTCTAAGCTTACATGATGGAGTTGTCATTTTATTATGTGAACGAGCAACTTCATATATCTGACATTTGATCACAGTTTACACACATCTTATAACTTTAATCGAATGTAACTAAAATACTGATTGTGTTTAATTTGCATTATTTGGTGGAGGCGTACATACATATACATATACATACATACATACCAATGTATTTGATCGTTTTAAGCGTTACTCACAAGAGTGCTGTTTGTGGGATAAACAGCGGTAAGAAAAGTGTGCAAGTAGGCGAGGTGAGACAATCTCGTGCGCATATTGTGCGTCCCAGGATACACATCCGGGTGCCACGTGACCATTACAGAGGCATTTCCCTTTCACGGCCAGTTCTAATGGCCTCGGTAATTGCGATTACAGCGTGTTGCTGGCGGACTTTTGTTTGCCCCCGAACATAGCACGTGTTTGTGCCTATATCGAGCCTACATCGCTCGATATAGGCACACTGATTTTTCACTGATTATTTCACTAAACGATTATTTCTTCAGCATCTACAATTCATATTATCTCACTGTAAAACTTTCTGTTATTATTATACTAATAACATTAAGGGAAAATACAATGATGTTGATTAAATTATTTTATCGCATCCAAAAGATATATTTTCTTAAAGACTGCGCAAGCGGGACCGAAACCTGTTCTCCGTCACAAAAAATAGCGTCAAAGATTTATTACAATAAAACCTAACGTACAATACTGACTAATATAATGTATAACCAGAGAAATTACAAATAATGTATATATATATATATATATATATATATATATATATATATATATATATATATATATATATAATGTAGCTATAGTTGTTAATATTTATTTAATAATGTCAACTTTTAATATTGATAGGTAGGTACATAATTTCACAATAATTTTATAATTAGGTACGTGAAACAGCAATATTTTTTAAATAACAAACGAAATGAAAAATCTATATCATTATGAATATTATTTATATTCGAACTTGAAATGTGTAGAATAAATTTTAAAAAATCAATAAAACAAATGAATATTATTAAATAATATTATGCACATTGTATAATTATATACAAACAGCCAATATGATTATTTGCGTATTTTTGAGTGGATAAAAACTGAAATCGACCACAACTACACAGCATGGCGATAATATATAGGTACATACATACATATATACATACATACATAGATACAGTACAGACACGACAAGTGCTGCACAACAATAACAACAGCAACCTCTTTTGGGAATAGTATGCAGTAACGATCATAATTATTTAGCATTATGTACGCAGGGTAATCGTATTTAGCACTATCTGTGTGCATCTATGCAATTATTGACCTATGTATCGAACGCTAACGAATAACCTCGGACACTATATGTATGTAGTATACTGTATCGGCTTGCGTGAGTGTGCGTTATGTTACATTCGTAACGTACATACATACGTACCAACGTCGCTCTCTGACACAGCAATTAGACACAATGTTCGCTTGTTAGGCTGTTAACTGCGTCAGGTAAACGTTATTACCCTCGCCAGCAACCTACGCGCTTATTGACAACTGACGGGACATTGCTGATGCTATTATTATTGTTAAGTCGGTATGATTTTTAATGGTTACCATTCGACCGCTAAGCTGCTATAATTACATAGGCAAATCATTATATCAAGATATAGTTTTGATGTTAAAATGTATATTTATTTTATATTACAGTCAAATAATATTATTTCTGCTGTAACCAAGTATCTATATTTTGTAAATTTAAAATTAAATCTAATCTAATCGTCGTGTTATTTTGTTAAACGTTTTTTGATAAATTACAATTTTTTCATTCGTTTATTTACGTATTTGTACAAGTCTAAGATCAAACCAGGCCTGTATAAAATTTGTGTACAGTTAAATGAACTGACTAGAGATGTTTGTCGTGTAAACTTAGATTATAATCTCCGCCATCTTGTGCGACTTTATAGCGTTTTAGATGTATGATGATAATGATTGAGAATCATATTAGGTGTTTCATATAAACTTCCGTTTATATATATATATATATATATATATATATATATATATATATATATATATATATATATATATCGGGAGTAAATCCCAGATTCTAATTGACCGATGGCTAAAAGTTACAACATTAGCCGGTACAGCAGAAACCTGGTAAGTTGGGCTTTATGATTGATGGGTTCGCTAGTATGACAGGGCCCGGCCCGACCCGACCCGAGCAGGCCCAGCCAGGCCAAGTAACACAAGGCCTCCTCTTCTAAGAGATGCTTTGTACTTTATAGACTACATGTTATTATATACACATGTATACATATGTATGTATGTATGTATGTATGTATGTACGTGTGCAGAGCTGTGATAGAGGGAGGGGGGGGGTGGACAAAGAACTTGGACATGAATGTTCAAAACAATGGTTCATCCTTGTGTCATGTACACTAGTAATGACATTCTCTTGTTATTTCTAGCCAACTTTAGTTATTATATTAGATACAGGAACGTATTACATATTTATTATAAGCCAGACATTTGTTGAAATATTTGTGTTAAATTGAAAATACCTAAACTAAATAATAATGTAACATTTTCAATTTATCTGTTTTGTAGGGGTTATTATCTGTATTTGGAAATTATTTTAATTTTATTTCCCAACAAATACACTAGTACAAATAATGTTTTTATAATGTTTAAAACAGTAAAAAAAAACGATTTTTCATACACACTTTGCTAGTTGAGAAATAGTTGATTATTTATCTAAGAAAAAGTTTATTTTGCCGCATGTAAATCTAACATAGTTTATTCTTTTATTCATAAATATTCTCAGAGAAAGAATATAATCTCTCTCTCTCTCTCTCTGTACTACCATTTAATATTAAACAATATTGAATTCAAATTTCGAACGAATTTTGATAAATATAAACCGGTAGCAATGTTTATTCTTAGATACAACAATTTCACTATTTCGAAAACAGCATAAATTAGAAGTAGGTAATTATCATTTGACCATATTTTTAAAGATATTTTGTGGAACTGTTAAAATGTATAATAACATAGAAATCGCTCTAGAAATTCTGAACACGTGCAAGTAAATTGTTGTTTTCTGTAGGTGTACAACAGCAATCAGGTTGAATGTGTACAACAAGAGTGAATGGAATTTAATGATAATATAATACAATCTAGTTGAATACGATACTGTTCTAGTCCCCTAACTAGCACAGGAATAAATATCAAAGATAGCAAGTAAATTGTAATTCTATTATGTTGTTCATCAATGCACGGTGCACGGTCCACCATTAAAAGTGAACAGTTGTGCATTTTGTGATGCTATAGTCGAAGGGTGCATTTAACAACATTTTGCATCGATATCACTGCACATCAACAGTGCTGAAAATATTAGTATATGTAACTACAGCATTTGGTGGCGCTATCTCTACTATCATTGTCACAATATTTTTCTAGTTTTAACTAAATATTATAGGTATGTATGTACATACATTGTGGTATTATTTATTATTTTTTATTTCTGTGAAATATTTTACATCGTATATTAATACGTGAAATGTCGAACACAATATTGTTTATTTAATTATAAGTTAGCCTAAACTTGTACTACGTAACATGTTTTCAATAAAGGATTTCAAGTCCTCGTTGCATGTTTCTGGCATCACATTTGGTCCATTTGAAGAAGTGGTGCGTGCCGGTGCGGTGGGTGTAGCGATGTAGTCAATAGCATTGGTTATGATTTCGTCAACGAAACCTTTCAAGTCCCGCGACACGCGACACATGGCGTAATCTGCCTTAAGCGGCATCACTTTTGGCGAAATAGAAGTGTTGTCACTAGTAAAGGGTTCAGCCATGGTGTTCTGTTCGGCCGGAGGACAGCGCTTCATGTTATTGTCTAGATTATCAATCCGCATCCAAATAAAATCACTATCATCATCGATAATAAAATCTTCTTCTGTATAACTTCGCATCAAATATTCGACATTAGTCTGAAGTTTGGTACGCTTAGTATTAGGCTTGATACAAAATAGCCACTGCCAAATCGACTTCTTTTTTGGTTTAGGCTCTGGCTTCGGATTCACTTCGATTAACTGGCCTAGTCGTTCTTCTACTGAAGTAAGGGTTGGTAACTCGAATATGTATTCTGTTTCGTCCTCGAATTTTAAACAGATGTTACAATATCGAACAATTATGAACAAATAAAAATTGAAAAAACGCGAAATTTGACAAACATCACCGTGTTACGTGGGAAATACGAATAAAACGTGTCTGTCATTTAATATTATTATTTATCACAAAGCGCACTTGCTTGTTCTGTTTTCTTATTACAGCAAATTAATCGGGCCATGTAAAAAAATTAAATTCCAAAAAAATAAATTCTGAAAAAAAAACGATAATACAATGAATAGAAAATGTATAATTGTTGTTTAAAATTGTTTTAAATGTAACTGCAATTTCACGTTTTTCGAAAATTCTGCGTTATGACGGCATTAATCGGCAAGATTTATGTTAAACCAAAAGCAAGAAATAAGTTCGTTTTTGAATAAATAAATCCAAATGTGTATTTCGTACTAAACGGTATCTACTGGATAGCTGATGTTTTATAGGTATATCAAGTAAACCATTTGGCAAAAAATGATGGTTCGAGTAGTTTATTTAAATTTTCAATTGTAAATAGAAGTAACAATACAGTGACACTTGATAAATGATATGATTGTGAATGTGCCGGTGGTAAGAGTGAGTGTGACACAAAGGGTGCACCGGATAGGAACAGTGCGGTCAAACAGTTAAACAAACCCCTTTGCCGTCTGTTGTATTCTGTCAATTGTGTTCGCGTACATACGTACGTATGTATGTATGTAGTTTATGTTCTGAAACGACACATTTCATACGCTTGGTTAGCGAACAATTTAAAAGTAAACATAACCCGACGCTTCGGATTCAATTCACTGCCTGACATATTGAATTCAATTCAATAAATGTGATTGAAGTAAATCGAATATAACTGACCAACTGATTGATATAGAATGGTGTTTGTATCGGTTTATTAATTTTCATTGCAAATATGTTACCTATTTATTAATGCCGATTCTATTGCCATTTGTAAACAATCATTTGGATTTTATTTACATATGTAGTTAGGCTGTTTTTTTTTAATTTTAATTTAAAAATGGGTTTCCCTTTGTATTATTGAATTTTACATCGTGTTATAAAAGAATGCTTACATTTTATTTTTCTTTAGAAATCTTGTATTTTAATCACTCCAGTTTAATAATTGTAACTGATATTTATTTAGCAAAATTAACTAATTTAATTTGTTTTGACTTGTCAGATTTCACTTGTTCATCCATCAATAGTCACTTGACTATTATTTAAATATAACACGAATTATTATTTAAATGCCCTAACGTTGCTTGAATGTTTTCAAGTATGAAATATAAGCGAACAATTAAATTTAAGTTTTGTAATTTGCCTCAATTTTATTTTCTACAAAACATTGTTTAAATGTGTTGTTTGAACAAACATGATGATTGTACAATAATAAGAATAATCAACATCGTAGATAGCCTTATGCAACTAGGCGTGACAATAATGCCAGATGTATGTATGTATGTATGTATGTACGCACGCACAAACACCCCATCTCGACACATGGATAAAGGTGACCGATTAATTTTAATAGCCGACTACGATTTGATTTATGACATGAGTTACCCTTTTATACGTACATATACACATGCATATCATATAATCAAAAGCATCAAGTGCGTTTTGTTAGAAACAGTTTGGCTGTGAAATCAATGCGTTCAATTAGAGGAATATTGTTCACTTAACTAGAAAATTGTTTGCAAACGAAAAACATTCGACTGAATCAACGCACAACTCGTGCTTTTAAAACAATTGAAAATTAACTTTTCAAATAAATACAGAAAATGTTGAACCATTTGTGTTCATCATAGCATTACAAATACCTAGTTTAAAAGAAGATATGAATCAATCAATTTATATTCATTTTGGAAATGGGAAATCACCTGATCAATATACATAGGTACCTACTTACTATTATAAGTTGGCAAAGTAGAATAAAATAAAGCATTACTTAATAATTGCATGAAATACAGAAAAATAATCTCTCTCTCTCTCTCTCTGTCTCGTTGTTTGTTCAGTAATCGTCATGGTGGAGTAAATAAATAAGTGCACAATTTGTATGGTTGAATCGAAGCAGCTTGGGGCGGCTAATGCTAATTCATCTAGTATTATGTTACAATAGTAATACAATTTTAACCCACCTTCTACATATATGTACATAATAGGATTATCCACTGCCGACTGAACACACATATGTATATTGTGCACAGACACACACACACACATAAATAAAAATAACAGCGGATTTCATATATATATATATACAGTTGTCACTCAACATTTCTACTGTTTGCCATAAACATTTTTGTTCAGAAAATGATGTTAATATATTATTTAGATTTATATATATATATATAGAATTACCATAATATCAGTAAAGCTACTTATCTAGTAAATACTTTGAGAAAACATGCAATGTTTGATGCAATATATATTTATGATAAATAAAACATATATATATTATATATATATATATAAAATATATATATATATATATATATATATATATATAAGAATAAAGTGTGATCGTATCCACTATATTAATGAAGCAGGATGGTTCATCGGAAGATGGATAATGGCGGATTAGTAAAATTCAATTTTCCATTTGTACTAACGTTTCGGTCGAGATACGACCTTTCTCAGAGCATAAGAAATAGATGATGTTTTTGGTGTTTAAAATGTTAAAATGTGAAGCAAAAATTAGATTTATTTTTATTATTGTTATTGTATATACAATTTGAAAAAAGAAACGTGGACATATTTCTTTACGAAAAAACAAGCACAAAAAACACATACGTGTGACTGTTGGTTAAGTCGACCTAACAGTGTATGTATATATTTAAATTAATAAATAAATAATAAATATTGAATTTAAATGCAACAGGAGATTGTATGTATGTACATATACCAAATAATGTTCATAATAAAAAAAAATGAAAGTAACAAATAGGTGAAAATGTAAAAGAGTGCAAAAACCTTGTTGTATATAAAACGAAAAAACTTAGCATCCCTTGTTTGGGGAACAGAATACGAAGCCCCGAGCGCATTACAGCGACAACCTGCCGTTATTATAGAGCACTGGCCGGGCACTCCCCGCGTGTTTAACAACGCACATACGGAGAGCGTATTCATGGATCAAGACCACCCTTCAGGAGATGGTCACCACCGCAAAACAGATTTATCAATCCACCCCTAGTCGAGTGTCTTTATAACCTGCACCCCATTCCACTACGACCAACGAACCTTGACAGTTCAAAGTGTCACAGAGAAAATAACCCTCGACCCTCACCCTTCAAAATAAAGACTTTTGTTTACCATCAAAATCTATCGCTACTTTCACTACATCTACTGTAGATGTACTATATCCTAGATTTTATAGATATTTGACTAATTTTTAAATTCAATATTAGATATACATACTCGTATATGTCAGACAAACATATTTTACATTTAAACGACTATATAAATTAAGACTTAATATATAATAATCCAAATATATCAAAATAAATATATCTTTTCTAATTAACCGACTATGCAAATACCAGAAATTCGACTTAAGTTGAATTGTAGAATTAGAAAATCGAATAATTTCAGTTTCAAAATTCAAACATTCACACGGGAATATGACATGTTTTTGGTTCCTGAACCCGTATAGTTTTTGTCTAGTAGTTACTTTCTTATACGAAGTAATATGTAAGTATTGTAATTTTTCAAGGAAGATCGTTACTGACATCAGACTAACCATAGGATGAATTGTGTGTGTGGGCCGAGTGTCTGTAGATGTGGAGCCGATAGTCATTTTACCATCACCTATGGGTATCGTAAATGATTCTTAAGTATAAACTAACAGGCTCCACACACGTTTTATAGCTAAATATTTAAAATTTACTAGCGAATATTTTAAAGATAAATATATGATCCTGCAGAGCATCAATGAATTGCATAATTTATATCAGTTGCTTTGATAACCCTAGAATCTATACGATTTTTTAATATCTTCAATAAAGTATCAAGTGGAACCGTGTAATAGTCAAGTTTTTAAATTTTAATTTTTTCAGTTACGGGTTAATCGTTTATTACTGCCAGCACTAGTTTAATCTGATATACCTACTATACATATAATAAATTCCAATATGTGCTACGGTAGATGTTGTTTCATAAATTTGGAAAGTGTCAGAAGGAATTGAAATAAAATAGATAGAAGATGATGTATTCTATACAAATGATACGTGTTATTATTATTATTATTATTAGTATATCTAAGTCAAAATATTGAGAACATTGTTGTTGCTATTAATAAATTAATATTTTCTAATTTAAGACGCTTAAAACGAATTAACAAGCGCCTGTCATAAAATTCTAAAAATTAAAATAACTTAATTATAATTTGACGCAAAATATGCAAGTAGAAAATGTTAATAAAAATATATCGAAGACACTTTAGAAACAAAATGTATTCTTTGCCATTGGCCATCAATACCATATGTAGCGTGTAACCCCTACGACATGCATTTTTGTATCCGTCATCCATTATCATTCTAATTATTTACGCCGAAACGGCGAACCACTTACGCGTAGCGCGCGTGCGGTAGATCGTATAACCAACATAACTAAGTGGCAGGCGCGGTGCAACAACGACCCTGTACCTTACATACATACATACATATTGTTTGGCTGATGGGCAACTTGGAGAGCTCGTGATTAGCTAGCTATTGTTGGATGAAATATTAGCACCCTGTGCGCATAAGGTCGCTTTGCACAAACAGTTGGTAAAAAATAATATAGTAGTGTTGAACCTGTTTGTGTGTGTGTGTGTGTCTGTACTTCACAGATGTGTACAATGTTCGTATTGTTGCGATACGGATGCATGGCCTCTCGTGATCTATATATTGTTTTCTCCACCTGTGTGTTTTTTACTATTATTCAATGGTTTTTCGGTTTCGGGTTTGAGATACATTAGCGCATATGTACAAGAAGTGCTTTTATGTGTAATTGATATTGTCGGGAACATGTGTGGTCCATTTTACAATGTCAATTGTTCATATTGCATTTTTTGTTTTTTACTTTCACAGCATTAAATATGTTTGACATTTATAGTTTTGAATTAATATTGCTATTTATTGATTCTTTGTTTTGACAAAAGAAAAATCATATTTTTCCATAATTACATATAAATTAAATAAACTAATTGTATATTATTTTTATTTGATTTTGTTTAATTAAATGTAAATAGAAAAACACATACAATTGGGCAGTAATATTTCTAATTGAAGTTTAGTGCTTTCTTATTAAATATAATTCTTTTGAATTAGGTACTAAATTTTATAATTTTCAAGTAGAAGTAGAAAAAAGCCATAATGTTCTTAATATAAAACTTATTCATGGTAAAAGATTACAATTCAATTAGAATATCTCTATGAAAATGTGAATCTGAGTGCAATTTGAAGATTGTATCCAAAATGGATCAACACAATAATATACATATCACAACAGACATGATCACTCCTATAGATAATTGCCCATTTATGTATAAAATACATGTCTCTATTTATGTTTACTGTAACGAGTGCACAAATTTGAATATTTACTCAAAACAGAAAACACCATAATAAATTAAAAAACACACCCCGTGTTCTATAGTCAAAAAGCGAATGTTGATGATTCCTTGAGCGGAGGGGGTGATCGCATCCACATAGGGAGGGTATCAGCTCCAGGGGTGACATATGGCACCACGCACTAACAACGAAGGGAAGGGATAGTAGGTATGTACACTATTATATGTAGTACGTACATACATACATGTATATATATATATATAATGTGGATGCAACTAACACGCAACAACGAACAGCCGGAGCTAAAGTCGGGGATGCTGTTCGCTGGTAGCTAACTCGAATTTCAAGGACTGGTGATTTCACGTCCTTGTGTAAAACCACGGCATATGCGTTCTTTTATATGCCTACCAACAATGTGATGAAATAAGATATGGCTGATTCTTGGATATGATATAGTGTTATAATACCTACCTACTAGTGATTTCAATACGATTTTTATTACTAGTATTATATATATTGGAAAATTCTTCTGAAATAAAAATTATACATATTTGTACAATACAAGTTGAAATGCTGCTGTTCTAAAGCCCAGGGGTGTAGGAATCTAGACTTAATTCTAATTCCATTAATTAATTGAGATTGACTGAGAATATTTGATCTATAAATACTTCAAAAATAGAAGTGTTTGTTGTTGCAATATAATACAAGATAAAATAGTACTTATAATAAACAAAAAATCAAATGAAAATGACATTTTATAATCTGAGTCAACCAAGATCCTCATATATATGTGTGTTATCCTTTGTTCAGCACTGATAACCATACATTAACGATGTTGATGACTGAGTTGGCTAAATAGCGAGTACATACGTATGTATATATGTGTCCAGACGAAAGGGCGTCCGACAGAACTTTGTAATTGCACATAATTTTGTTTATCTAAGTTGGATGGCTTTGGCTGGTTACTGAGTTGGGTGTATGTATGTATGTATGTATGTATGTATGTATATATGTGAAGTACCCTGTGCAAAACAGAGCTTGAGACATAATTATCTATGAAAACGGCGGGCGAGATGAACTCTCTGTGGAACGGTCCGGGAAATGGCGGAAGCTTGTACCCACGGCTTGAGAATGTGACAAATCGTCACCTGGTGACCCGTACCGAGAATACCAACCACCTCTCTCTGTAGTTGTTGTCAGCTAAGCAAAAGGTCGAGCTAATAGCCTCTTCTGACCCATGTTGTTTAGTTTTCCTGCAATGACGTTATGATACTATGTTTCTTTGTTGTACTAAAATGGTTTCCAACTAGATACGAAACTAATTTCATTTGTTTTGTTTTCTGCTGATGGTTTATTAAGATACTACACGCACATTTCATTTCATTTGTAATATCATTAATAGCATTTGTATAATATTGGATATTTAAAATTAATTCACTACTTGGTTATTAGAAGTTACGAACAATAAATTTAATTGTAAGGGTCAGCAGATCTGCCACAGTCAGTCAGTCAGTCAGTCAGTCAGTTAGTTAGTTTGGCGAATCTTGCAAGTAAATTAAGTGCAAATCTCAAGGAGATTGTGTAAACCATTATAATTGGGTTCGAAACATCACTTGGTAACTCAATTATCCAGACGGCTCGGCTATTGGGCCATGGCGTCAGACATGACATAAGATGAACAAACTACATACGTATGTAAATTTCTCTCTTCACTTCTGTGTGCTAGTGTAGGTTTGATGTTAACTAGTTAGTGACCACGAAGTAACCAGAACTTGCTGCTGCCAAGTTACAGAAACTTAACTCAAAGACTTACCGAAATGGAAACTTTAATAACTAACTATGTATACGTATGCCTGTGTGCTGTGCGTGTACAAATTTGCTGATTAAAATTTGTTACATAGTTCTTCATCGTAATAATCCGAATATGTCCAAGAAATCACGTGGAAATCGTTTTGTAGTTGTCAAGGTGTTATATAGATAACAGAATTAGGAACAATGAATTCAAAGTAAAAATTAAATGAAAAGCTTTCCACGCGCTAACCACAAGCTTTCTATTTTCGAAAGCATCACGACAACCAATCTCTGGGCCGCACCGCGCCGCGCCGGAGAGAATGATACATTAATGAACCTCTAATATCCATTTGCATGCGACCGCATATCGTAATGTAAGCTGAGGTTGATGCCAGCGGTATAAGGTCTTCTCCCCATGCCGGCCAACGGACTGACCGTTCGCGTAATGGATCCATTACAGGGTGTCAGCCAACCAAACTGGAAGTGGACACAAGCAAAACCAACGTCAGGACGAGGCGATGCGAGGCAGGGTTGTTCACATATATGTATATATACGTATATATAGTACATACACATAAACGTAGATATTATGTATAGGGACGGACGGCGACACCAGAATCTCAGACGATGGTGAACCACACTAACACACCATCGCATCGCCGCCTCTGCCAATATACCTACGTGAGAGAATTTCTGACATCTTCATTTACATTTTAGACACATTTCGTACGTGTTCAATCTGACCAATGTTTCCGAATATATCTAGATCAATTATTCCATATTCACTGACTTTATTCCTTCACCAAGTCCAGACGTTTTATACATAACATATAGAATATGGCAACAAAAATAAGAAATTTTAAAATTCCAGAATCAATTTTCTTGTAACTGATACTCTTATTTCGTTAAAATCTCAAGATTGCTTTTTTTCATAATTACAATACTTATTCGCTTATTACTGTGTATAAGAAAGTAAAATATTGTTTATTTTCAAAGTCAATCAACTTTTATTACGTGTCAATTGGGAAATTACAAAAAAGTGTATCATTTCAATATAATTTAGATATTTATTCTATAACCGCACAGCAATAGCATATATGTATGTATATAATAGATATTATATAGTGACAGTATACTATGCATAGAGTTAGTAATAATAATAATGAAATATAATCAATGTTGGCAAGTTGAGGTGCGAATGACCGTCGAAAATGGACCACGAAGTGTCGCCGGGAGGGCAAGTCTGCGCGCATATTAACAGAGTGAAATAGGTAGGTATGTACCACTTCTATCTTCGTCTATCTAGCGGCACGTCGCGTCGGTCGCATCGGTGTGGTGGTGGTGGTGGTGAGTGTCTGCTACTGCTACGTGTCCAACGTAATGGAGATTCCCGTGCTAATGATACGAAGCCAACCCTATACTTTAACGTTATACCTACCCGAATATCGCATTTACTGTCCGCACAAGTACAGATATTATTAAACTTGGTAATGTGTTAAGTATACCTATCTACCTACCCACCTACTACTATGAATATGGATACTATGGCAGAGTGGAGATGTGATGTTTGTTTATTCCATCATGCGTATTTTAGATTTCATTTCATCATACCCCGTTCCACGGCAACATAATATGCCAATCATGTGACATCTAACAGTATTCAAATTTTATAATAAAAAGTATTTCATATCATATGCTAAAATTTAAAATAATTTATACTTAAGGTGAACCATCAGGCTCGTTTAGAAAAACATCGTGCCTTGCAAATGAAAATTAAAAAAATACCATTCGATGTGTATTTGCATAAAAAATATCTGGTAAAAATGTCATTTAATTTGAGCTTGTAGTAGTGGAGAAAAAAAAAATGACTATGAAAAAGTGCCTATTTTAGAAGTTTTAATTTAAAAAAAAAAAGTCATTCGATGTGCATTTGCATTAAAAATGCATGATACAAATTTCATTTATTTCTAACTAGTATTATTGGAGATAAAAAATAAAAACCCCCAAAATAGGCACTTTTTCATAGTTTTTATTTTTATTTCTCTATTAATACAAGATCAAAATAAATAAAATATTTACCAGGCATTTTTTATGCAAATACACATCAAATAGTATTTTTGTTAGTTTTCATTTGCAAGGCACGATGTCTTAGCGAACTTGATGGTTCACCTTAAACATCCAATATGTATAGGTAATATAACTAGTTAGTAAATAAAATAATCGTATGAAAACAGGTCCATAAAATAATCACAAACGCAGATATTGAATGGTGTTATTTTTTTTTAAGCAACAAATGTATTGAATAGAATTCAATTGTTATGGAAATTATCAATGAACAATATCATAACAATTTACACCCTTATATCTAAATTATCCTCCTGCTGTTTCGGAAAAACATACTGCAGCGAATTACCAGTTAGGAAAAAACTACATAGTAAGAAATTGAATTTTTGGATAAATTTGGAAATTATACAGAGGGGTGTGATACACTAGTACTAGGGTCCTGTTGTCGGTACAAATATCCTGAACAGATGTAGTCCTGAATAATTGATACGTTGCAAGAGGTCGCTGATTCATAGATACTCTAGCCCTACACGTGATGCTGAAATCACCCGTTGTCTTAACAACATTGCTACATATCTATGTAAATATCTGCGGATTTGTGCACTAAATATTTTGGTTGTTTTCACATAATCTCTTCTACTTATTCATTAATTATTAACAAATAATGCTTGTTGAATAAATATTAATATTTTCAATAGTTTTACCCAAATATTTGAGCCAAAATACATCTTTATTAGATGTAAATCAAGTTTGATACGTACAATTGAATGTAATGCATAAATTTTAGTAACCGGGGACAAAATGATCCAGTTTGCAATGCGTCATACGGTAGTTAAAATAGCGGCATTGCTGCTGTACCTACTTCGCAAACCACATTCAGAAAGATGACAAATGCACTCAATCAGGTGCATTCATACATTGTACGCGGTAGTCTAGCTGGACACAAGCAGAACAATTTGTACCATAACACACTACATACATACATACATACATACATACAACATATAGAATATTATGACCTTTTTGAATGTCACAGATTCTCTGGCACCAGCAACAATCGGCTTTAGTTTCGACAATTTTATCTATGAATGTAGTCATTATTGTATTATTGCGTTTTGGTAAGTGCCGGCTGTCGAATGTTTTAATGCTGTGCATATGAAGCAGTGACGGCGGATTTCAGGGGGTCTTTTAATTATTTATGTGAAAATTACATATTCGGTAAATGATTTTATTGTTTAAAATTGAAAATTTGCTTTATTATATTATCTATAGGTAATCAAACAAGCAGATTGAATATTTGATTTTAAGTCATGGTGATATAGTGAATTTTATTTGATTTTTTTTATATATAAACAAATATATTTAAATGTAATTTTGATGAATATGTGATTATCGTCATTCGAAGACTTTTCTATAATCTAAATTCGCACATTTTATATTTAACTACGACACTGGGTGCTGAAGTATAGTTAGAGGGCGTTTGCACGATCGTTAGGGCCATGGAAATTTAATGGCAACACAATAAGCGTGCAAAAACTGTCCGCCGAATGATCATTTTATGCCGCCCATTCATAACTGTCACATTCACAGGGCAGCGATCGACGCGCCAGCCGTTGTAAACCAATTCAATAATCGACAGATTTGTACATACATACATACATACATACATACACAAGTGCGAGTATATCCGCATTTCATTCCCTCTTCCTACTGCCACACCGTGAACAATCGGAATAACATGCCAGCTTGTTTTTATAGGACAAAGGACTCGATTAGCGAACCACGAGAATTGAATACCACAATAAATATATCTTTGATACCAGTTACTGTCACAAGACAATTCAGTATGATTGCGTTGTTATGTAATTTTCTACGATGATTCAACTATGAATTCACTTTGTTATAGATTTTCTTTAATCGCGTATGTTTATACAATATTTTAAATTCAGTATAGTAACAATTTAATATAGGTACTATATACCTACTTTGTTTTTCCTTTCTTATACAAAGTAATCACGTAATACTTGTAATAATAATTTCATTGCATTGGACATTCTTATACGTTGTGGGTATATTTTGTTTATACTCAATGGTTACAATATATAAAGTTATTATTGTCATCTACTTCTACGTAATGAATCAAAATATTTGCTTAAAATTTAAATTTGTTTACTATCTAGATAAACAAAATATCATTCAGTGGAATACACTGCAGATGTTTAAATTAATTATGTAGACACCAATACAATAGTACACCTGTTCTTTTGTACAACAAATTAGAGATTAAAGATTCTGAAAAAAACATACAGATTAAATAAAAGAAATATAAAGTTTCTTAAGGTTAACAAAAGAAATAATAAGAATTGAAGGGCGTTTTCTCTAAACACATATGCACAATTATGTTATAAATATAGGCAACATATTCAATTTATAAACGGCAAACACTTAAATCTGAAACAAAATAAAAATTAATCAAAAATGCGGAATTTGTGAAATATGAAAAAATACTAAATAAAAAACACATATTTCGAATCAATAGTTAATTGATTGACTTTAATGAATTACGTAAAAGTGACGTTATATTACCTACATATGTACCTATAAATAAAACATTTCTTTCTGCTGTATATTTTGCATATGTATTTCGGAGGAACTAAGTATGTGTATTTTGGTAGTGTCCGGTTTAAGGAATGACTCTTAAAATGTTCAAACTACAGTTCTGAAATTTTGTATACCTACTTACTAGGAGGTTGTTCAAAAAACGTTACAAATAAACAAAACATACATATGTATCTTTCCGGAAAGTTGAAGAAACTAATTATGTTTACATTCGTGTTGATACAGTGTGGGTGTATGTATAAAAATAATTTGTTGACTTGAGGTGTCTTCGTTTTATCCCCCCTATACGTAAACAGTTCCAAGTGTAATGCAGTAGGTAGGTAGGTACACAAAAGAGACTTGCAGTGTCCCATAACACTACTATATGCATTTACCGGATATTAAAAATATTCTTATACCTAAGTATAAAATATCTCTATTTTCATATTAGCAACATTTAAAATTATATTTAAAATTACAAAATTAATAAAGTGCTGTTACTTTAATATTTTTGTCGCGCCCCGTCCCCTGAATATACCTAATTATTTTGCGTATATTTAATGTATTGCCATTATATGATATCCACACCTATAATTGAAATTCTAATTACATTAAACTGATGCTACCGCCTGATTATCCTAACATTTCTAAAAGATTTATGTTTTAAAAAGCATTATTATTTGGAAAAATGGTGAACTTGAAATTATATGCTTAATTGGGCGGCGCGCGAGTAATAATAAATTGAAATATTTGCTTAATTAAGTATGCACGAGGACTAATTATCCATGGCTCGTGTGTGTGTGTAATTAGATTATCTTTGATAAATTACGCGGTAATTAAAACTCCATCTCTAATTAAATAATTGAAATTGTATGCATGTTCATTATTACTAGGTACTATATACCATTTCATTACATATATGTTGACATCTGTATACATTCTGTTATTTACGATTTTTCAACTGTATTTTGACATTTTACTATACCTACTTTTAACCTATAATCTTTTCATTTGTTTAGGGGGTTGTTTGCTTATCTAATTCTGATGAACATATAATTCAAAGAAATTCATAATTGGTACCTTCCTTAGTTGATGTATAATTAATCAAATGGTGAATCCATATATGCTGGAGTTGTTACATGAAATAAGTGTAATAACAAAATCCAAAATGTAATTATTGGATTATGAAACGATACTGGACGAGAGACTAACGAAAGTGATATGTACATACATACATACATATCACCGAGAGAGAGAGAGAGAGAGAGAGAACGTTCTAGATTTCTATTGACTATAGAGTGTTGTTCATGGTGCGATATAGTATAACCACTCTTCTTGTTTCTTCTGCTCTCATCCGGACGACGAATTATAGCTCTTGTCACGGGTGTTCATTTGTAGATGGAGTTTTTATCCCCTGGAGAAAATCCCCAATCACGATGCGAGAAAATTGCTTATCTCTGCAACCAATGACGACGATGAGCGGGGCGGTGAGGGGGTACAACGACGCGCGGGGGAGAGGGCAGAGGCAGTCAGTTGGTTTATATGATACAGGCACCCGCAGAACCAGACCAGCAGCGAAAACAATGCATTCTTTTTGCAGCCGCGAATGTTAGCGACGCTAGCGACGCTGCCACCGGTGCGGAAGACGTGTCAATTACTAAAGCCTGCTGGAGTATGAGTGGCCATCACTCTAATGACACTCGGTAATCAACGGAACAGCGCAAATAATTTTTCTTCGTCTTCTATTTACATTCTGAATAATGACAGACCGGTGGCTGCGACGGCAACGGTGGCAACGGCGGCAACCGCAGCGGTGCGCTATCTCAAACAAAAAGAATTTTATTTCCAGAAAAAGAATAAATTCACTTTATCGATTTTAATTCAAAATATATACATCTCGCTAAGGTGTCCGGTACCTATTATTAAGTAGCAATGTGTTTGTCTAAAAAAAAAAGACAACAATGTTAGGAACATTCAAATTTTAATTATATTTCACACGATAGAAAAGCAAAACTAAATTTTATTTTATTCATTGGACGCACAAAGGACTACGTCTTAATTCGCCATCAATCTTTATAATGCACTTATATTAAACGAATAAATCTTAGTTATGGTACCGTGATGCGCCGGCCGGCGTCTGATAAAGTTTTTTAATCAAGTGTTTGTGTATTTTTTCGTTCCTCTGACGGTGCTTCCTGGGGAACAACTTGGTTGGCAAGCGTCTCTTCGATGGATGTTCAGGGACACACACACACACACACACACACACACAGTGTGTATGTGTGTGGAATACGCTGCTTGTTGGTCCCACTACGCTGATGGGAAAACCAGACTGACAGAACCTAGGGAACTGCTCGGTCGTCAGTCTCTGATGACGGAATAGTAGTAGCTAGATATTGGATGTTATGACATGTAAGCACCATTTACACCTGGGCGGATCCGTTGTCGCTGTTTACAACTGCACGCACATGCAACACTCGTCCGGGGAATCGAACCTAGTAGATATATAGTATACTGGAATGACATATTCGGTTGACCCATATTTTATTCATAATTTAATAACAACTATATAGGCGCATCATATCAATTTTACTAATTAACTAAAGGTATGTATGTATGTATACATATAAATAGATATAGATAAGAATTAATATATACACACACACACTAGCCATAATAATATTATTGAGGTTAAAACAATTAATTAACGTTATTAAATGGCTTTGTAATTAAATTTATTTCTGCTCAAAATGACAAAATTTAATTCAATTCCCAATTATAACTGGACGCAATAAGCCGGAATAAACGCTCCCAAAAGTTGCATTTACTAGCAAACATAACCATAACATTAATTCCAGCTATATTAGGTACGGAGGAAAAATAAATTGATACGTTTTAAAAATGCGATTCATTCATCATTTATCCAGATTCTTAATCATAAAGATCGGAAACTATTAATTTTAAGTATAGGTATATTGTTTTAAATGTAGCAGCAAACCATTTCGATACACGGACCCATCATCAGAGAGTGTGTGTTTTATTTTTGACGCACTTTGATGGTAATCATAAAATCTTTGACGTATTATGTATGGTGTGCGGTCGACGATTAGCATGCGGTAGCGATCACGATTGGCAGGTAATTACTCGCTATGATGCATCTGCATTGGCCACTGGCACCACAGCACACTTCCACCTCTCATGTTGTATAATTAACAATGGCTGCTCTGGGCTTCGCGATTGCCGATTGCATTTCCTTAGTGGCGCGCGAATGGACCCTGGATGATCATTAACTTTCAACAGAACATGTGAGCATCGCACTGGGATCGTATGTTAAACCACCAAATACACTGTTTGATTCTATTGGAAACGGTTTATTTTATACTCAATAAACAGTGGTTAAACATCTTCTATAGTTATGTAGGTATTCTTAATCTTAGTTTAAAAAGAAAAGTCTATAGTTTTTTGTAGGTACCTACTCGTATTATAGTTTTCATTTGCGAGAGTGTCACATGACGTATGTTTTATTATTCAGGATAGGGTCAAAACAGTGATGTATGTATGTATGTATAATTTAAAGTCATGGATATTGAAACATTTTCGTATTCTGCGTAGTATTTCGCCGGCAAGCATATTAGCGTCGCTGTTTTGTGGGTTTGCATAACATATTGGGACTTGCGGAATGAAAAGTCAGTCGTTGTGACACACACACACACACACACACACAATTATTATTGTTTTAGCTGGTGGCCTGTCCGTCGTGACCGGCGTCGACATACGATTACAGCAAAATAAAAACGTAATATTTTCCACCTTGCGGTCAGCGTTTATTCCGCGGGGAAATCTCATATGTGGTTCAAAGAAAAATAACGTCAAACAAAGCAAAAATATAAACAACAATTTGTTGAATAATAGATTCGCCTGCAGCTATTGGCTTGACTCAATTGTTAAAACAAATACCTAAAGGTACACTTGTTTTTTTGTCTTGCAATGTATTTTATTTTTTTTAATTTACAACACAATTACCTGCTTCATTAAATCATATTTATACAAGGCACAATTTTTAAACATATAAAAAACATCAGCCATGTATTGGTCCTAAACTTTCTTTTACGTAGTCAGTATATTTAGATTTGATAGTATATTAATTAAAATATAAAATGTTTAAATTTCAAGAAAATATTTTCATTCATTATGTCCAGTAAAATTATAAAGTTAGTTTATTGTCAGATTTCCAAAGAAAACATATGTATTTTAGATTTTAAATGTTGGATTTTATAATAGTATAAAGAAAATATTATTATTCATTACATATTATTAAAAATTATTATGGCCGGACATTTTTTAGTTTTCAAATTAACTTTAAACCAGAGAAAATATTTATATATAATATTTTAAATTATTTACTAACCTTTGTAACGGTTTTTCACTAAACTTATTTGTGACACTGACAATAAATGTTAAATGTCAAAATATTTGAATATTTAAAACAATTGACATGCATAGTAGATACGGTTTATTATATATAATTTCCATACCTATGTAATTATGGCAATATAAATAGGATAATAGCAATTTTCTCGTAACTGGTACACTTTTTGAAGAAATGTTTCAAACAAAAGTTGTTCAAAATATTAATATCTTTAACTTTAATTATAACTATTTTATTGTAAGTGCAGCCGTTTCAAAGATATGCAAAAAGTGTCTCAAGTAAACATGCACTTCCGGTTTGAATATACTTTTCAAAAATAGGAGGTTTTCCTCCAAGGCATATACAAATCTTAAATTTAAAGTTTTATAATTTTATCTTAAACGATATAGGCTGTAGAGCGCATACTGACCCACGACACACACACACACACACACACACACACACACACACACACACACACACACACACATACACACAGACGTCATTCCAAAAATAGTCAGATTCGATTCAGGGAAGGTCAAAAGGTGTATTTCTGTTAAAATTTCCAGAAATTTTTTTTTCGTGATTACAATATTTACTTATTACTTCGTGAAAGAAAGTAAAAATGTATACGCACCTATTTTGATTACATTTCCTAAATAGGTTGATTAGAAAACAAATATGTTTTTCTCAGTAATATTGAATAAACCATAGTGGATAAATTTAAAAGGAAAAATCTTCTTTCGGTTAGAAACAAAACACTCTTAATTGGATGCCAACCGAAACCGAAATCACCGGTCAGTCTGACAGGCAGCGTTGCGAACCTTTTCCGGCACGGAATAAATCCCATAAGTTTAGCGGTCGCTTAAGCGGCGGAGGGCATTGATACCGGTGGGAGCCGGCGTCAAACAAACCCCTGTGTACCCCTTAATACCAGTACATCACTGTGCAGCAGCAGCAGCAGAAGAGGTGTAGTAGCAGCAGCAGCAGCTTCGTTCCCCGACGGGACACGCCGCGCCACCGAACAACGCTTTCGCTTTTCCCAGTTGTTGTTTTTGAACGCCGTACGCTTGTCTTTCCTACACAGACACCTCTCTCTAATACATTCACTGTGAAATAGAATTATTGCATGTGTACACGCTTGATTTGTTACCGATCCAAATAAACGATATTGAACTGCCGACTCTATTGACCAGAATTGCTGTTTGTATCTATGTATATGTACATACATATACATAAGTACAGCGATTAACCTAGTGTTATTTGCATCCATATACATATGTATATTGTTCTTTACAGTTTCGCAAACACTTGAAAACGTTATATAAGTATTTTAACTGGAAACTAACTACTTTTCTAGTAGGATGATCTTATGTCTAACTAATGAACTAACTAATTCATTCATCTCTCCTGTGTTTATAATTCAATAAAATACTATTCAAAATGTAGGCTTCGTCTTCTAATTAAATACAGTGTAATTGAATGATTGTATAACGAATGCTATTAAAATGATATACCTATGTAATATATGTATATTCAAACCACAGTAGAAACGTAATAATATATTATTTTATTGCCATTCATTGACTATAGAGTGAATCTTAAAATAAATCTATCTTCTTATATAAATAGGTTAGAAATGAATAGCGATAGAGTTTATTTTAAATCGGTACAATACGATTGGAAAACTTGTCATCAATCCAATGTGCGTCATGAATGGAAGGAAGGAAGGAAGCAAAAGGTGAAAAGAAAATGCAATGACTGATAGTGAATATGATGGGCGAGTATGCAGTGCACCAACCAACCAACCAACCAACCGATGCCAAGACTAACTGAATTCTAGACCGGAATTGAGGGCACCCGACGGGGTCGTGAAATCCATCACATTGCCTTTTCATAGCAAGCGCTATTTCACCTCTAGCCAGCCACCTTACAATTTTGCCACCGCATGAAAATCAACGTATATATGTATGTATGTATGTATGTATGTATGTATGTACATATCTACAATAATACATCTAGATAATTATGATTTATTTAAAAGTAGAAAATGGCATTTTATTTATTATTTATTTTGGTTAAGAAACTCAAGAAGATTAATTGATGAATGTAGCGATGTAAACACATGTTAACGTTAATCCAAAGGTCACTTTAGTTGTCGTAAAGGGTCCATTAATTTGGAACAGAGAAGTGTTACAATAGTAATAGTGTTAGAAGCGGTTTCGTGTGCGCTGTCTGAGGTTTGTCAATCGTTAGAGTAGTTACTCTCTCTCTCTCACACACACACACATACATACGACATGACACGTCACGTGACGACCAAAACACAACTCGCTCACCAATACACCTATGGGGATAAACCATACTACAAATGTCCATTTACCACTCACTAGATAGATATGTGCAAGAACTAAAATACCCAACACACAGTTTATCGCTTTCATGAACTAACTTGGTACCTATATACCTAAATACGACTGGATCCAATTCGCGTGACACTATTACCCCCACTTTAGGCACAACTATTATTTGCCGTGTATTTTATGTACCTAATGTTTTATTATAATATTTGAATGCGGATAATCTAAACTAGTTAAATTGTATTTACACCAAGCTTGCATCTAGGTATAATAATCGTCTTCTGTTGTTGCTTCCTCCTATGTTGTTTTCTTCATGTTGGCAATATATATATATATGTTTCACCGAAAATGGAATCGAGATTTGTTAACCCAGCAGTCTCCCTGTTTTAAATAATTTCCGCATGAAATGGTTAATTGATTTGTGCAGTGACAAATTAACCACATTATTTGTTTATTTCGTCATTCGATAATCGTTTAATTCTGTTTTATTTATGAGATATCCTTGATTCTCGCCAATCAAAGCTCGAACCATTGTTTTCCTGACGCTGCGCTGTTTGTAATTTATTAAACATGTTAATGTGATTTAAATCTAATATTATTTGCTGCCTGTAATTAGCACTGATTTAAAATTAACCAAACTTTCAATATGTAGCGTCAAATGTTATTTTATTACTAAATTACCACCATAATGTATATACGTTGCATTACACTTACAATTTTGGGATATCAAATATTTAATCAGTTTTTTTTTTTTTAAATTATATGTGATTGATTTATTTTAATCAGAATCAAATTATTTACAAGTATATTTTGCAATAACGTAGTTCTGCAAAATACGACAGCTAATTTTTATGTTTTAAACAAACATTGCATTCACATTTTTTGATTTATTTAACCGAAACAGTATGTTTATTTTATTTTATTATGTTCAATATTTTTATCGTCGAGAATATTGCAATTAAACCTTACAAATAATTATACAGTATAGGTAATATTTATTTTCATGTATCAAATTTTCTAATTTTTGAATTAAAAAATGTGATTTTTATTTGATTCAAGTAGGTTATTTGTGTTTTTAGTGTATGAAATGAATATGTTTGTTTTATATAAATGGTGAAATAAGTGAAGATTTTGATGAAAATAGTCGTTTATATTTCTTCTAGTATTGTGATAATGAATAATGTAAATATGAAGCAAATGATTTCGCAATTTAGCGTAAATTAAAAAAAGTGTGCAAGCGAAGCAATGAGGCAGTTTTTCAGAAGTGAAGGAAAGCATCAAATTTCCATTGAAACATGAAACTTTTTACGCTGGTTCACGTCACTCCGTTACTCACTTTGCATTAATCCGAGTTTGTTAATGTATCCCGGGGGCATGGCACGGGACCTAGCCTCAATGCCCCTCGGGATCTCTGAACTCCTAACCTGGTTCCCCTATCTGATTGTATGTGTGTGTGTGTGTGTGTGCAAATTCCATGGCCTACCATCACCTACCAACCAACTAACCAACCAACGACGCTTTGTATACTTAACTATTTCCACTTGCTTGTGTTTCCACGCCAACCAGATGTTGATGCTTTTTAATTATTTACCAACGTTTTAATTAACATTAGTTTTATTGTGATGCTATGACGTTGTTTGCGCCACTAATTTTGTCTTGATTCCATGTTGTTCAATTAATTTCATAATTATGTTTCAAGAGAATATTCTATTTAAATATTTTAAGGCTTTGTGATTATTCCTAATTACATTCATTTTAATTTTAATTATATAGAAATGAAAACAAACGAATAAATCGAGTATAAAAATACAGAAGATTGAAATATGACACCAAATCGATCATTTTAAAATTAAATCTAACACTTTGTTGTTATTTGTATAAATATTACACGATAAAGAAAAAAAACTACCATTTTTTTTTTTAAATTAATTATTAACTAACATTAATAATATAATTTTCGTTTTAATTGACTGCAAATTATTAACCCCCTCACCCCTCCCCCAAGATATATATATATATATATATATATATATATATATATATATATAAAATGCACATTTTCTAAAAATATAATTATCAAGCAGTCATACAGGCATACAGTTTTTACTTGAAAGCCAACTCTAGATACGTATGTATGTATGTATGTACATATGTATCTATATACATATGTATTAAAAGAAACATATTATAGGTATAGGTATACAAACTGTCGTATTAATGATTTACTACATCAAAGAACTGAAGCATTATCCTTAGCAATCCGTGATTATCTCCCCGCATCCAAAGATAGAGGGAAAAAATCACTTTACTAAATAATACCACGGTCTGGTACCTTTGAACGTTTTAAAAGACGCATTTGTGATTTGGCATGATTAAAAAATGAAAAGAAAAAACAAATGAAATAGAAAAGGAACGAATGAAAACAAGTACGTACGTACCCTAAAAAAAGATTCTTTATTCTTGGTGGTCCCGGTGGAGTTACCCACCCGAGCCATGTGCAGGAGGTTATTTTATTTTTATTTAGGAATGGGATGGGATATACCTACTATATAGCGTCACTTAATAAGTATATGTTCCTTACTGCCAGTTACTGCTAGTAGCTTTATAGAGTGCTCTGGTAGCGAGCAAAGAGTCATACACGTGGATCGTAGCGGGCAAGTGCGAATTAAGAAGGGGTGTGCCACATTATTCGCGCACTGGGGGTGTGGCCGAGGACCGCTGAGACCACGCCCGCACCGTTAGTGCGCCCTTTAAGACTCGCACTGCTCTCCGCACTATTTCTTTCTTTTTTACTGTCAACCTCACATTTTAATACTGGTTTAAATTATTTCTTTATTTACATAGACATACGATCTATTTTTACTTTATATATTATTTGAAAATTAAATGGCTTCTATCACAACTGTTATCTAATCAAATACATGCATCACAGTTATCAACTTTCATTTTGATAATTGGCTTCACCAAAATATATATTCTGTATATATAGTTTTACAGTTCAAAGTATTATTTATACATTTTTTTATAATTTATTGCATAAAAATTCATTCAATAAATTGATAGCTCAATATTTTAAAGCTAAAAATGGTATTAGTTAAAAGACCTATGAAAAATATGAAATTTAATAATGTTTAATAACGAAAACAATAAATGTTTTTTTTTTTTAATAAACCTCTTTCATGATGGTAACCTGCGTAGATTACCGGTTGAGTAAGCTTAACTATTATAAGATAAACTAAAGTAGATAAAAATAAAACCTAATTAAAAAATAAACAACAATAAATTTCATAGATGACAAATAAATAAGAAATTTGCACCTCCACCAAAATTCGTCTCCTAAATACAAACATTATTAAATATAGGCACCTACACTTTAACCATAGTATTTATTGATATGTTATTGAAATTTAATGTTGTTTGAATATAGAAAAAACAAACAGTCAAATTTTGAAAATATTAATAATAGATAAATCTGAAAGAAATTAATATTCTTTATAAGTTTGTCTCAGATAATAAAAATTAAAAACAACATACACATACATAGATACTTGTTTCAAGTAGTAGAGACAAACTACATACTTGATATTAATGAAACAACAAGGGGGGCGTCGTGTTATGTCGCGTCGCGTCGATGAGATTCATTTAGCTATTAATTCTAGAGCCATATGAAAGAATGATATATAAATATAATCAAGGGCGGCCGCGTACGCAGAGGAGACTAGATTGAAAAGGCGCGTTATTCGGATTGACTGGAGAGTTCCATCATAGCATCACGACTCCCGCGGGAATTCAGTCAACTGACAGCCGCGTCCCTTACTCAGACTATATTTGTTTGTGTAGGTTTGGTAGGTACTACTACTACTACTACTACTACTACTAGTACTACCTTATAACTACTGCACTGACTCATCACCCACATATACGTATTATTAGGGTTGAACAGCAGCAGCATCACCATCAGCTTACACTTCTTTCACTTTTTAAACTACGTCACTAATAATCAGCTTTTTAACGTAAATACCTACTTTAAAAAACTTTCCATCTTTGAAATTATTGAGATAATTATATTCATATACCTAGACTGATTCAAGTAGCAATATTGCAATATATGCAGTGTATTATATTAATAATTTAATTTATTACATCAACAGAACCTATCGAAATATTGAATATTCATTTTTAAGGAAATATTCGTCTCTGTAAAAAAATAAACATCGGCCATGTGTTGACCCTAAACATTCTTTTACGTAGTCAATATATTTAGATTTGATGGTATAGAAATTAAAATATAAAATGTTTAAATTTCAAGAAAATATTTTCATTCATTGTCCAATAAAATTGTAAAATTAGTTTATTGTCAGATTTCCAAAGAAAACATATGTATTTTAGATTTTAAATGTTGGATTTTATAGTAGTATAAAGAAAATATAATTATTCATTACATATTATTAAAAATTATTATGGCCGGGCATTTTTTAGTTTTCAAATTAACTTTAAACCAGAGAAAATATTTATATATAATATTTTAAATTATTTACTAACCTTTGTAACGGTTTTTCACTAAACTTATTTGTGACACTGACAATAAATGTTAAATGTCAAAATATTTTGATATTTAAAATAGTAGATACGATTTATTATATATAATTTTCCATACCTATGTAACTATGACAATATAAATAGGATAATAGCAATTTTCTCGTAACTGAAGAAATGTTTCAAACAAAAGTTGTTCAAAATATTAATATCTTTAACTTTAATTATACCTATTTTACTGTAAGTGCAGCCGTTTCGGAGATATGCAAAAAGTGACACAAGTAAACATGCACTTCCGGATTGAATATGCTTTTCAAAAATAAGAGGTTTTTCTCCAAGGCATATACAAATCTTAAGTTTAAAGTTTCATAGTTTTATCTTCAGCGGTGTAGGTTCTAGAGCACAAACAGACTCACAGACACACACACACACACACACACATACTTATTTCCTTTAAATTTTCGAGAATTTTTTTTTTCCTGATTACAATACTTACTTATTACTTCGTAAAAGAAAGTAAAAATGGATAAATCTAAAATTATAAAACATGATCTTTAATTCTTTTAAAAGAAATGTATAAATACCGTTTTCAGTTTTTGGAGAATTTCTGTTGTTTTTGTGCGATATATTCACAATTAAATGTATGTGATAGAAAAAGTAAAATTCTAGCAAGACAATATTTTAAATAAGTGTTTTCTATTGCCATTTGCATTATAATTACTGTAAACGTAGAAAATAACATCATTACTAACGACTACGTTTGTACGACTAATTACACTATAAATTGTTAACTTTCGAAGAAATGAAATATATTTGAAATTAAGAGAGGGAATTAAAATAATATAGGTACCGAAGAGTATTAAACAAAACAAATTATACAATTAAACATATTCGTAATGAAAACATCAATTTTCCTTTACACATACGTTTCAAGTGCATTGTGTGTTTGCTGTGTAGTTGTGACGTAGTAACACACACACACACAAACACACTAACAGAGAGAGATATATAAGCGTAGGTATACCTATAGTTAAAGCGGAGGAATATCAGCATATAGTAAGAGGACAAATCCTGCGGGGAATTAATAATGGTACTAATTGCATCTATCACGGAGGACATGCAGCCAGACAGCAACAATCTAATTATGCAATTTACCATGACATGGAGAACCAACGTAATAATATAGAGAGAGGCCCGTTGTACGACGCGTGATTGACAACGTTCGTAACGTTTATAAACGTTTATATGGTAATCACCGATATCATGGAAATAATCTTTTGCAACATAAATTTCAAATATTTGTTGATTCCTTCAATTTATTACATGGAAATGGCGATTATTTTTCAATTTATTTCATTGTATTGTTGTTCTATTGTTTATAGGACGAAGAAAAGACGTTTGATATATGTAAGAAAAAAAACTATTTCTACAAGATGTATGTAATTTTAAGGTGTAAAAAAAGTGTTGTTTTTTGATATCTTATTTGACAAAATAACTTGAATTTACGCTAAAGTGTAAAGATGAGAATGTAGAATGTTATAGACACATTCCAAGAATCGCAATATGTATTGAAAGCTTCGACGAATAAAGGCAAGAAAAAGTAGAGAGTTCACGAGGTACAAGAATAAACAGATCAGCACATCTCGGTGACGTACGAAGTATAAGAGCTCTCAACTACGAGAGAAGCGGAAACAGTTGCAAAGTAGGTACTCAACGGATGGTGTCACTCTTATTTCAATATATGTATGTATATATGTTGAGTATGTGTGTATACGTGTGTGTGTGTGTGAAAGAAAAAAAAGCACGAAGAGTGTGTGTGTCGGCGCGCGTCTCCCTCGGGATGATGGCTGACAACGGAATACGAACCCAAGACTGACTGACTCGATGACTGCCATCCTATTCTGTGTTACCATGTTCCGACTATACATTTAACTTGGTCGTCGAATAGATGATCCAGATAAAAATAAAACGATTGCGATTTCAAAATCATTTTACTTTGGCACTCTGTTATTTTTTATAACAGACTTTTATCAAATTTATATTGCATTACCGTTCTAACATCAATTTAAAGATATATACCTAATACATTCCAAATATACGTATGTATGTAAACAATAATTCATCCTTATAAACATATTGATTCCCATCTATTATATTTCTGTCGAGATTTTAATTTCTGCAAAGTCACCAAATCCATCTTGAAATCCTCATGGTCGGTCGGTTATTCCCATCACGATTTGTGCCGTAGATATTGCTTATGACTTTTGCGGTTGTTTGTTTCCCCTTTCTGATACGTGGCACTGCCTGTCTGCCTGCTGCTGCTGCTGCTGCTGTTGCTGTCCAGAGTCCGACAATCAATCATACAATGGTCATAACTTTGCTTCATCACACTGTTCAAATATGTAAACTTTTTAGGCGACAAAAGAAAAGTTTTTTTTTTCGTTTTGCTTTATTCTTCTTCTTCTTCGGCAGCGGCAGCAGTGTGAAGAATTGTTGAGGATTGAATTTGTGTGGTATGCATTATGGTGTTTCGTTAGGCGAAAAACGAAAAACTTTACAGTACAATCCCTGGAGATCGAATCGGTTCGACAAAACATCGATAAACAGTAGGTACTGTGTGTGTGTGTGTGTGTTTGTTGGCTGGTTCAGTGGAAGAGCTACTGCATGTGAATAGCAAATAGACAAAACGGTTTAGGATTTTTTGCTTTGTTTTGTGTCACCGCCTTCTTGTAAATATTTTTACAAGGCATGGAAAAATCGTTATTCATAGAATTTTGAATTCGTTTAATGTAAAATTATCCATCTTTATCTATCTTCTATTTATTTTAAAATTTCTATGATTTCATACCTACATATATATCTACTCTAATAATTTTAAAAACATATTTAACCTTTCAAATAATTGTTTAATCAGCGTTACTGCCATAAATCATTAGGTACCTACGTCAATTCTTGCAGCTCGTTAGTGAAATGATTATATTATTATTTATTCTGATGTATAATTTAATTTAGACTATGCATACATTCTGTAAATATAAATTTGTAAGTAATGAATAATTCGTGGCGACTTTTATGTCATATTAAATATTTATCGGTGTTACACTACATACCATGTCTGTTTCGTGAAATTTCTAATTCCTGCCAGCGAACGTCGAAACAAATTGGAAAATCCATCAGTTTGGTATGTTATCGATATTGTAGACATGTAAGAAACGCGCAAGCGTAGTATAAATTTGTCTGTTTTATCCACTAAGAAAAGGCCGCGCCACCGTCATCCGGTGGCCGATTCGTAAGCATGAAACATGCATGGCAACTACATACAGACGACTGCTCGTTCAACGGAGACTTCAACGAGTTACTCTACACTTGAAGTTATTGCGATGACTATTTCGGCGACAAAATGGAAAACTACAAAGTTCAAATCAAGACATGTAGCTAGGTATAGGTACCAACCTTTATTTCGAATGAGAATTTAAATTTGAATGAACTACAAAACATTGATAGCGAACTAAAAAATACATCTATGTAGTACATTTCACACGGCAAGCAGACGAATTTGTCACTTTATTACTTAATTTAAAACTTGGTTATTGAATTGTTTCTTTCATTTTATTTATCAAAAATTACTAATTGTAATAACCAGAATAATACCTAACTAAAATAAATAATAATTAATTATTTTCGTACGTTAAATGGGAAAATATCAGAATAAAATCTTAATTAATGCTAAACCAGGCATTAAAAAAGCCGGTCGTAAATTAAAAACGTAACGTTTTTAATTAATAGTTATTATATACAAATAAAATTGATGTGCTTTACATTAACTAGAATATATTTAAGTTTAAATAATAATGTTTCGCTAATAATTAAATATCAAAGCTATATTTGTATTAGTTTCTTTTTGAAATGAATTTAATCTTGTAGATAAGTGTTGGTTGAGTTTTAGAAAAAAAAATAAAATTGCACAGCAAACATGATTGTTCAATATATGTATTATGGGATGAGGAGGCGAAGAAGAAAGAGGCATTCCGTACCGTACCGCATTGCACCGCACCGTACGGTACCGTACCGTACCGTACCGCACGGATGAAGTCAAGTGCGTGATGTGTATCAAGTTGACGTAGCGAGTGAGTGAGTTAACGGCAGGCCGCAGTGTGTGTAATGAGATTTATCATTCATGTAATCTTGGAGGGGTTTTACCACATGCATGTACATACATACGTAGGCATGACTGATACATCAGACCGCGGTGAACATAACGACAAGCGCTGAAAATTCAATTTTCTTACACCTCCTTGCGTAAACTACCTACTTGCTGATGTTATACTTACATAGTACATCAGTGGCGTTGCACTACTTTTTATCTGAAGCTTATTCATCATATTTGTAGTTAATCAACTATGGTTATCTATAATGGACATGTTTTTAAAACGATACAATAATATGACAATCATTTAACTTATAAAGCTACTACTGCAAATACTAATCGTTGACTATTAAATTGTTGCCAAACATTATTTGTGAATTTAAATTGTATAATCAAACATTCTTCCTGCTTATAGGTATAATCTTTTCTTTTTAATTTTAATCATTTTCAAATTAGACTAGAATTGTTTTGTGCTGTTCTACTGTAAAAGTATTACTGCACGCGTATGGGTTATTTGTTGGTCTATGTATATATGTATGTATGTAACTATATGAATGTTTGTATGTTTATAATAAATTCATGACCATGGAACATGGAATGGTTACGGGCAGCATACACTGAAGTCCCTCTGAATAAATTCATCGGGTGGGTATCAGACAAGCGAGAATTGGTTCGAATTGCGGGATAATTCAGCAACAGTAGGTACATACATACATACATACATACCCAATGCGGTAGCGGCGGCGGCGAAGGCAGCCAAAGCTGAGGCTAGAGAAAATTGAAGTGGCACGCCAAGAAATGGAGGCAAGGTCTTGTCATACAAAATGCATACGCGCCATGAGTGAATTTCTTGTCGGCATACTCGACCAACCACACACACACACACACACACACACACCGCTAACGAAACACGTATAGGCTATATATCTATACACTTGTCTACATTAAACCTGTCCTATGTTCTGCAAAATTACTTTACTGTAAATCACATCTAAAAGCATTAAAGTTAAAATAATTTCAACCAGGATTACCACGATATACTTATCAACTTAAAAATTGTTTAGTTCCTAATAAATAACATTTCGGACATAAATGAAGGAATGTGTTCTTGATACAGCAAATAAACAGACTGTGTAGATTCAATGCTTTGCGAAGATCAGGGAGGCATGAAAATCACACAAACAGTGAATTAGAGTAGCAGCCACCGTAATCTAGATAAGGGATTCGACGTTCTTCTTACCGCTCTTCACCCCCGCGGTGTGTGTGTGTGTGGTTCCCTTGTGGCTAGCGGCGCGGCGGTTAGAATACAAAAGTAGCATTTTGACCAGTGTGTGACATTCGTTATATATGTTTTGCGTCCGACGGCAATGTTTTATTCTTGGGGTGTGCGCCGCCGTACCGCCAATAGTCACATACATACGTCACAGGAGACATCGGTCTTCTTTCGGACATTTCAAAAAATAAAATTCGCGATGCAGAGGCGCTCGGGCGTCCGTCCAACTTGTAATCCCTAATGGCATTGTGGTGGTCGGGCCGTGGGCACAAGCACAGGCACAGGCACAGGCTGACGGCGCGGGGACTACATGCCCCTATGCGCCTTGGGGGATTTAACAAGAATTTGTTACTTTTTCTTACTTGGCGCGTTCCCTCTGTCCGTAATATTTTTCATAAATCATCGAGGCTGGAGCTGACCTGCCAGAAGATGTAAGAAAGTTTGGGTGGCGCGTAAAATAGTCCGCACACATATCCCAAAACATGGAATGAATTATTATCACTTGGCTGCCGTCCTGGGATTACCACCACCACCACCACCATCACCATCACCGCCCCGTTTCAACAAATGGCAATATGATTGGCGCATCTGGCTGGACATGCACTACATGTGCCGACTTAGATACGATTTCATCGACAAATATATATTGCCTATTATTGCACATCTGAGGATCATTTTCGTATTTCTATTCATATCTAATAACGATTCATGCAAACATTACTATATTTATCTTTATTTCTAATCATTTTAAATATTCTACTTCATTTAAATATATAGGTGTAATATAAATTATACGATAGATTATGATGTTGGTTAGTTGACAAAATGAAAGTGTGTTGCATTGGCGGTTGTATAAGCAATCTACGTAGGTGAGGTATGCCGGCGTTTTCATCAGTTTACGTGAATATTTCATGAAAGGACGTTAAAACTTTAAAGCTGCGTGACACGATACTAGCGCCACCATGGATGAGTGTAGGTACTGAAACGACACGATCCTTTAAACACATATGTTTAGTCGGATGAACGTACATACATACATACATACAACTAGAGAGGGAGAGACAACTCACAACGTTAAGTCCGGACAAAACCAGAAAAGTAGACGGCGTTGAAAGCGGTCTACCGCAATACTACCTCAGTATAAATATATATACTAAGGTATATATGCATTTACATATAGAATCACAAATAATAAGACTTGAAATTCAAACTTAACAACATACCTACGAACTTTATAATTGATGATATGTTTGATGCGATCAAGTTGCAATATCACAAACATCTAAATCCTAAAGTATTCAAGTTGAAATTCACACTAGATACCTACGTTGTTGGAGTTACCGCCTTATGCAGTATTATATATATATATATATATATATATATATATATATATATATATATATATATATATATATATATATATATATATATATATATATATATATATATATATATATATATATATATATATATATATATATATATATATATATATATATATATATATATATATATATATATATATATATATATATATATACGTATAGTATGATTCTACATCTTTTGTGTTTGAATGCGAAAATAGAAAGCATAGAACAAGCAGTGGTGGGACTATAAATTGTGTCGGTGTGCGAATTAAAATGGCGTGTTGTCCCTCATGTTTACCTCGGCGACCGTTTCTTATTTACGTTTCCATGCATACATCACATCTGCATACAAACAGAGTTTGGCTTGGCGACGTTCGTTGTATTGTGTGTTTATCCCATCCACAGAAAACACAAGGCTGCATTGCATAAATACATACATTCACTGTATTCGAGAAAAGTCGAATGTCAGTTGTTCTCTAACGTTCATTATGACGTGGCAAATCTCCAGAGTGCGTCTCGGTTCGAGGGGCTCAATTAAAAATTAAAACTTCATTCTTTTCTTGTTACCTGGCCAAACCAGCATTGTCGGTGACACTAGTTGGCTTTGCATTTGCAATTGTTATACACTCTCTGTATGTGTGTGGGTTTGTGCATTGGTATGGTCTTAATCATGTATTCTGTTTAACCGCACAAGTTTCTTTTTCGCTCCAGTTTCTGGCCGCTTCCATTTGCACAATCATGGAATCCCACAGGTCACCACTGTGATACATGCTTTACATAGCAAACTATTCCTTCATCTTGTTACCTGCATTAAAAATCATTTGCTCTGCTTTTCATAAAGGATTTCATTATAAATTCACTTCAATTTTGCTAGTTTCATTTTGTATTGTTGACATGGGTATGCCTACCAATAGTTAGCCTCTGTTTTCTGTACCATTCAACAAAAATACATATCTTAAATAGATATATGCTTTTTTTTATAGCATCACAGAAAACTGCTTCTTTTCTGTATCTACTTAGCTACATAATAATAAATAAAACTCTGTTATATCTAACTTAAAATACAATGAATCTTAACAAATAAACGTTAAGGAATGTAAATTATTGTTTGAAAAATAATCAAAAAGTAGTGTAATTTGAAAGAAATTCTGTTATTTTTCCAAATAGTGGATAAGTGTAGTATTGGAAAAGCAAGAGGGACTGTTCGTTCTCATGGGCGCTATGATTCTTTTTCTTCTTTCCCTGGTGTTTTCCGAACATATGTTTACCCAAATGCCGACACAACGATCTCGTATCTTTCTGTTCGCGTCAATTATTTAACACTTTCTTTATTTGTTTCTTTAAGAAAACAATAAGTATTGGGAGATACTAGTAAATCGAAATTTTATCTATTATTTATTTACTATGCTTTAAGATAATACAATTTCGTGCTTTCGAAAATGTAAACGATGTTGTATAATAATTATATATGCGCAAGTGACTCGCTCGCAAAATTTAAATTTAAATAATTCCCAATTAACTTGCTTCCTAATGTTTTTGAATTACAAGTGATGGCACCATAGATTCTATGTTCAAGGATAACTCTGTTTTAATTTATTTTTAACTTATGCATTGATATAATACGTACATAGGTACTTACAGATTTGTATAGTAAAAGACAAAAAAAAAATGTGTTTTAAAAAAAGTTAAAAAAATTGCAAAACTTCTTTCTTCCATACAATGTTATAATTACCACATCAGTAATAATACTTAAATTTGATCTAGGTATATTATAAATACTATTTTCTACATTTTAAATATAGTAGCAGAGTAAGGGACAGGAACAAGGTATGCTAGTTAAAAGAAATGATCTTTATATGAATGTATGTACATAGGTATGTACGTATTTGATAAATAAAATTGACTATACCAACATTTAGATAATAAACGAGCGTTGCCAATATTTAAGCTTCATTACCTATATCTATTTGATGTGTCAGTTCAGTGAGAGTACAAGTTCAATGATTTCGATATCCCGTCTTGCGATCCATGTGTTTCCCGTTCCGGTGCGTGCCAACACAAGGAATCTCACTCTGGGGTGCTGTATCCTTAAACACGGCGTACATCTTGATGGCCAAATCGCAGTTTTATTGCATTCAAACAGTAAATTTCCTATGTATTTCGTATTCAACGGGCTCACTCCGTAATCGAAGTCGATATAAAACGTATAAATTCACGACCGATATTCGCTACTTGATGAAATTACTTTTACTTACACGTAGGTTCATACATACATAAGAATTTGTACAAATATATTCACATTACTACCACTTATGGTTATCGCTATTTTACCTATTTAGGTACTTACATGGTATAAAATTGCTTATATTTTACAAAGAAAACGATATTTTGGAAAATAAATATAAAACTCGGCCAACTATAATTTATAACTCAAACAAACACATGGCAGTTTACATCGACAGTGACTAATCAACCGATATGCTATGCATTGTAAAAAACGTTAAACGTAAATAACAAAACGATTCACACATCCACCGCACTCGACTATATATGAGGATAGTTAATTAATTTAAGTAAAATGTTACACGCTCGTCAGCCGTGAAATAATAATAATAAAAATCCAACACGAATACACAATGTATGTATGTACGTATGTAGTACCTACCTACTATAGGCAAAATAACGTGTCAATGCATACAGTCAACCATATTATCAGTCTTCTCAGGGGTATCGTAAAATAATCCCCTTGCATACGTTCATTTTGCATGCAAATTTACGTTGAAAACTAATCCGTATACTGAATCCCGGGCACAACAAACACTTTGTCTATATGTCATTGTTAAAAGTTTACTTTTTTTCTTGTATCTCGGGCAGATTGATCTAGGTTTGATATTCATTCAACATCTGCACATGCATTTTATTAAACATGATAACTACACTTATTGCAAAAGTATGGTTTAAAAAAAAAAATACAAGTGGAATAAAAAAGTCTGAATACTGACTAGATTTATAAGCTAAAATATAAATAAAACTATACTTTAAATCAGTTTTGGAAACGTAGAATCTACTCCTAAAGCTTTAGTTACAGAGTAAACCGAAAATTAGAATTGCTTTGATTTGCAGTGAAATCCATCTAATCACAAACAGTCCGAGGATCGCGTTTGTATTTGAAATTAAAATAACGTCAATTACAGACAAAGTCCAGGCCTCCTACATTTTCCTATATATTTGTAATATACGACACACACACACACACATATAGCATCATCATCATCATCATCATCCATATATTGAGATAACCTAGCCGACTCAATTTGATTTCCTCGTAGCAGTCTTTATCCCTCGGGATTCTAATCTGGAGTGAACGGGATGGCTACTAGTGAGCAGTGACTAGCCTCAACTCGCCCCTTACGTTTGTGAATATAACTTCTCTTCAGTAATATTATATATATACGTCGTTGTGTGTGTGTGTGTGTGTGGCGACCATGATGTCTGATGCTACCAGCTAGTTAGCCACGGAGCAAAACTCAATATTCATCCGTCTGGAAACCTTATTAAGTACGTCACTGAGATGTGACCGCTTCTCTGCACTGTAATATGACGACCACATCAGCTTTGGCTCTGTGCTTCACCCTGGATGACCGCCACGCCAGGCCACCTTCTATTTAAACGAGTTTTGCCTCGAAACCGCTGATTTCTGTTGGAATGATATTATCAACTGTATATGTAAATATAATATACATACTTGTACTTTAAGACTTTTAGAAAGCTTTCAATATATTTCCGTTATTGTTAAAAATGTTAGTGAATATTTAATTTAATTTACTTATAAGTGATTCTATTCTAAAAATAACAACATCTATTTAGCTGTATTGCGCGTTTATATTTAAAGAAAAACAAAATAGCCGGTAAAAGCCAAGCAGAATCGATCAGTGGCATAACGCAATACAGTTGTATAATAACAAGTGAACGTATATTATCCCATACAAAACGAACACCGAATGAATAATACAGTGTTCCTTTTAGGGGGTCCGGATCTGTGTATATCTCTCCGTATATTGTGAATGTATTGGTTACAGTACGTGCATAAACATGTGCGTTATGGATGTATGTGTGTACCGCGTCCCACAGGCGCACAGGAAAAATAAACGCATTTCATATAGACAGAGATCCATTTCCTAAAACAATGTTATACGATTTTTCACTTTATATCAATTTCCTGAATACAGGAACAAAAATTTGTAAAATATAAAAAAAAAAAATCGAGTGCATTTGGGAATTTTTCTAAGCTTGTTTTGTTATAATAAACGGATGTCAGTATTTTTTATTATTTTACCTATATGAAGTAAGCAAGTTAAAATGTTTAATGCTTTAGTTTAACTACTATTATTTCTACCTAAACGCGACTACAACCAAGACCGATTGACTAAAAACGTTTTAGTTTTACATTTGTTGCCTTATAAATATGCTTTGACTATAGATAATTATCTAAATTAAATTGTTTGATTAAAGATTAATTAATACGGAATTAAAATATATCATTTAACTGATTACTTAGTAATAAATTAGTATTTCTTTTGGTTCATTGCACCTATAATGGTGCACATAATTCAATTAAATCAGCATCAATGATTGCTTAAACAATATAATCTTAAAAGCAATGCTTGAAAAATATAAATTTTCAGCAGCCTGTAACAATGTTTCTACTGTAATCACTGATAGATCTAGCATTGCATATTTTAATTACATCCGAGTTAATAACGTTTATAGACGTCACGTTCGTTTACGTGCGACCCATCGTATACCGGGCGACGCGGCGTGCCGGTGACAGCTATCAGTATCTGATCGAGGCTGGCCGCACCCAAAACGGCTGACGACTAATTAGTGAAGGTGACTCTATGGTCCCTTTTACTTGTACACCTACACATACACACATACATACACATTGAATACCTGTGTATAGGTGTAGGTAGGCGTGGTTGATTTGTTTCCTCATATATGAAAATATCGCGTCAAGATAACACATCGTAAATATCTCTTGCAGCAGTGAATCACAATCGTAAATATTATTTCTGGAGTTGTGTGCGTGTATGCAGAGAGGGTTAATTTCAATGTGAAATTAAAAGGATGACTGACTGTCAAAATAATCGTGTTGGTCATATTTTTTAAATAAATTTCACTAAAAGGGCGTTTGCTTTAATTTCTTTTATCTTTCAATTGATAAGGGCTATTTTTATATCATATATTTTGTATATCTAAGTATTTTTTGGGTGTATACTTATTGAAAAACGAAGTTCGCAATAGAAAATGATTTAAAACTCTAATGAAATACAATATTTTTTGGGTGTATATATAAACCGATTGATACAGTTAAAAATCAAGATAATTTTTTTTATACCTTTATAGTGTCACAATTTTTTTTAGTAAATATTACGTACAAGCAAAAACAATTAATCGAACATTTTAAATCTAAAATAATATAAAATTATCATTTAACTTTATTTGGTAATATGAAAATATTTTCATATATCATATATATATATATATATACCTATTTGAAGAATATCTATTAAACTAATGATGAATAAATTCTTAGGGAAGGATCCACTCTAACTTTATTAAAGTATCCATTTATTCACACCTCGGCCACTTCATTACACAACTGTTCTGTTTAATATTTAAGCAGCGGTGGTACCTATACCTACATATACATTTACGTTTTCGTAAATTTACGTCGTACAGCACTCGTGTTTGGTGGTGATCCATTCTGTTTGAATATCCACAGAGCTAATATCGGTTGACAGTAAGGTGTGCCACAAAAACGCACTCTTTTCTATCTAGGTACTATCTCCATAATTCATTACAGCAAAGATCGCTAGGGTGCTGGCAAGGCGACACCTACGCGAGCGTGATGTGTGAATCGTCACTACTTGTGCTTGCCCCTACAAATCAAACATCTGTCACGCTATTCAAATAGTATTATATTTATTTCAAGTTAAATTGGTTCTTCTGGTTTTATACTACAAATTCGTTTATTCTAATGGCGTGTAATATAATAAATGTCTTCTTCAATTTGAATACCGCACAAAACTGGTCGGTCTATGATCAAATAGTCTCTTTTTTTTGTCGATTTCTATTTGACTATGAATGCATATACCTACCTACATACGTAGGAAATCGTCACTAGAATATACATTCAAATACACAAACACACCTATTCACACATACCGGCTTACAGAAAACCAGCATTATGTAAACAACACGTAGCCATAGGTACCGTCAGTGCGCGTCGCGGCTTCCCGAGAGATTTGTCATAAATTGATTCAAAAACAACCTCAAAGGATTTCTCCATCTTTTTTGTCGGGTACCGCAAGCTCTTTGGTATTCAGACACAGGCTATTGGAATATCCTACACACATATCGCGGTAGACTAGCAATGGTAGAATGTACATACATACACTGGTCGTCGGTCGCCGTCAAATCAAAATTCAAATACTATTATCGTAACCCAACGAATGTGAATACAGTACCTATATAGATAAAAACTTTTATATTTATGTATGTATGTACTACGTACCTATGTCGATTCATATGAAAATATCCAAAAGGATTTCTAAAATCTTAATTTAATTCTAACAATTTCTATTTTTAAGTTATCCATATTTAATTTGCCAGTGAATTCAGATGAAATAAATTATATTGAAATAATAAAATAATCTTTAAGAAAAAAAAAAGTTAATATTCGCAATAAACCAGTATCACATTTAGATGATGAATTGTTTGTTTTCATTCGGACATCTAATTTCAAAACTAAATAATATAATTGCCGTTTTAGTTAATCGACTGTTTGAATGATGTAATCAATAGAACGTAATAAATAGCTATAAATGCAACTTATAAGCACCGTGAATTACACATATATTATTAATACGGGAGGTAAATCATAAAAAATATATGTATAAGTTTGGAATATATTACGGTAGGGAAAATCTAATTTTCAAAATGTATTAAGTAATAGTTGCAATGATATTGTCATTAATAATTGGTAGTATAATATATAAAACAACACCTATGTGCATGAATTGATTTGTAATCTTTTCTCAGTTGGTACTCTCTTTTGTCACGATATAAACATGTTTGTATGTGAATCCCTCTGATATGCACTCACCTAGCTATCCATTTCCTTGTGTGTGTATATAACATTATGCAAACGATGACTCCCGGATAGTAAAGGAAACGACGCTAAAAGAAAATGCATTTTTCACATATGTAGATAGTGTATGTATGTATGTATGTATGTACCCTCTCTAGTAGGTATATACCATCTTGTGTGGATGTTGGAGCGCCAATGGAGAACACATTCACATCAATATTGCATTAGCGTTGCCAGACTAGAGTGTATATTTACGTGTATCGGTTTTCGTATGGATAAATCAACACTGAAAGGGTCAAATACGGTGTGACAATTTCACTTGAAACTTTAGTTGATTTTATGATATTTAAAGAATGGTTAAAGTGCCTCTACTTATTTTTAAATCTTTCGATGGTCTTTCAGCTTTGTCTAAATAGATATTTTACTACATACATACATAAATAAATATCATGCTTATATCTTGGTATATTTTCGTTCAAATGAAATAAAGTACCATTTATCAATACCAAAGAAACTGTCAAATATAAAAAAGTTACTCGTATTCAACTTAAATAAAAAACAGAATTTATACTAAAATATAATTTCGAGGGCTCGAAGAAAATATAACTGCCACTGAAAATATATTTTTCACTTTAAAATTACTTTATCCCCCTCACCCTTCTTGGCCTGACTGTCGAGTTAGCGTTTTCGATAAATACACAAGTTGAGATGTGTGTGTGTGTGCTTTTTCTTTTTTTTTTTTGGGGGAAACGTGGTTGGAGGAAAAAGTGCCAGGTATTTCTTATTTGCTGTGGTATTGGAACTGTTGGCATGCGACCCCTTGGGGACCACTGGTCGATACCACTTCCTTGCGCTAACAATTCCACAGTTTTACTCGGTCCTGTCACACTAAACTTTAATAAAATTGCGTTGCTCTAACTTCCATCCAGCATCGACGCTCTCACACCACCGACCACCATTTCTTCTGCTGAACGTCCAACCAGAAGACGCATCATTAGGATTTCGCAGTTACATCATTTAGTAGTAGTAGTAGTAGTAGTAGAGAGTATAGCTTTACTTCTTTGCCTTTTAACGTAAGATTAATTGTACTTTTAATACTAATTTATAAAGGTGCAGTTTGCTGTGCGAATTATTGGAAAATCCAGTAGGTTCAAAAAGAATGTACCTATTATTATTATTATTATATACTTCACACACACACACACATATACAAAGATAAAGAAGAAGAGGAAAGAGGATAAACGTCTGATTCAATAATATTTACTATGATTCAAGTTTTAAAAAGAAAGTAAAAAGTGCGTCTGTAAGCAGCTTTGAAGTAGGTACCAACTTACAAATATATAATAATTTTCATAGAAAAGTGTAAAATTTGTAATAAGTATTCTTGAGAGACACTTCCATCATGGCGGACACATGCATCTCGTATTACCCTCCATAAACGTGTAATATATTTTAGCGTAACGAAATTTGGTTGGAAAGTTGATGGCGTAACGTTATAAGATAGATCAAATTAAATGTAGATCAACGTGCACATCGACGTATCCGTTTCCTTTTAAAATTCTTCTTCTTCTTCTTCTTCCAGCGCGTCTATCCATCCTTCAGCAGCTATCAATCATCATTGGCTGAGACAGTGGAAGGGTGTCACCAGATCCGATGGATCATTATAATTGAAACTAGATCCCGTCGAATATGACGACCTAGTAAAATACATATGTATTTTTAAATTACTCAATAATCAAAAGTGATTTGATTTATAAAAAGAATTACAGTTTTTCGTATAAGGATAGAATAGAAAATGTGTTGGAAATTTGTGTCGCTAGGTTGTTTGTATGTGTGTTCGACATACGAATGTTTTATTTAACAAAACTGCAGTTTTCCGGTTACGAAAGCAATTCGTGGGTCGCGGATGTTAAATATAGTTCTTCTATAACACCTCGGTGCCAACGAGCAATTCCCAGAACTCGTGAACTTTCATCTGCTGACTCTCCAACGCTGTACGAAAACCGCTTTCCACACCAAAATCGCCAATTTTTACTTTATTTTACTTTTTTCTCGACAAATACAAAAATAGACAATCTTAACTTTATCAAAACTATTACTTTTATTTTGTGTGTATTCCTATATGTATTTATTTTTAATTTAATTCATCTATAATGTCAAGTATGACGTAGTAAATACTTTATTCATTCGGAATCTGTCTGTTTAGAACCAAAACGAAAGTCTATTAACCTAGTTTCTAGGAAGCTTTTATTCAATAAATATTTGTTACTTACTGGATTTAAAACCGTTCAACCATAATACCAGTTAGTTAGTATAGGTGTTTCGTATTAGTTACATATTTGAACACCACGTGGTGTCGTGCAAAAACAGAGGGAACGTATCCTGGCTAGCGTATACATATTACGAAACGCAGGACAATTTACAGGTTGTCTCTGAGGGGCTACACATCACGATCAATTAATAACGATGATAATCTTATTTAACGAGACCCAATTGTCCTGGCACATTTTGTGTCATTCAGCGTTAATGTCGCCTCCAACATACGTACATATGTGCGGTATTCGTTCGCCAGGGCATAAATTCATTGAATTTCTATGTTTTACACACATAGTACCACCGAGTGTTTTCAAATCGTTTTCTAACAGCTTTATTGTTCACAATCATGAAAGTGATTTCCATACAATTATGAAGATTCTGAATTGAATGATAGGAATTTGTAGAATATATTTTTTTCCAGCACGCAGCTTTGTAATAAATATTTTCAAAATATATTATCCATCATTAAAAAATATTAATCTAAAATATTTGTTTAATAAATAAATGGGTGATATTTTTACGTATAACCATCCTGTATATGTTAATTGTTGTCCATGTGTATAAGTATGTGTTTCCCCAGCGCCTGTTCAGGTTTAATTGCTTGCACCGATGGAAATTCGATCCGCAACTGTCAAATATGTGACCGTTATCATTGCAATGTGCTTTAAATAACTACCGTTTTGTTAGTCGCAGTAAATAATTTCCGATTATAGCTGTCATGGGTGTGAATTGTACAATATATTGCAGCAACCCATACTACATAAAACGCATATCCTCAATACACAACGGTGCACTGAATTTAGTGATTTTTATAAATTCAACCTGAATAAATTTACAATATTTTTGTATAGATATATCAACAAAATAATACATTTTCATAGAAATATTTAAAATACATGTATGTACACACATTTAGGATAGAAAGTTTATTTCGAAATTTAATCGTATAAGAGTCATTTTATCTTAACAGTTTCAAACTCTGTACATAATAATAATAATAATAATCTAAGGTAGATATAGGTATGACGTGCGCTGTTGTATCTGAACTAATCAAGCAAATTACACGCAAAATCTTGGCACACAATGTCAGAGGAACGACCGAGTGAAACGCCTAATTAATATGCCTGCAATGCCTGTGCCGGGCCACCCTTAATTCACTTATGAAATATTCAGTCAAGTCAAGCTATACCGAATTAGTGCACCTGTCATCGATGTCATGCTAGTATAATTCACGCCACGTCTGCACGCATACACTCTGTATCCAAACACCGTCTGTCTTATGATTAATTGCACGATATAATATACAGTTTCATGTTTTCTATAGGTATAGGTATATGCACTAATATATATATGACTTTCAAAATTAAATTAAATATATGTAAAGACAATTTCTTAATATTTTAACAATTTAAGATCGATAGAGTGAAAAAGAAAATTGTAAACCATAAATATTGATAGCCGAATAAAGACAGTAACAAAGGAATAATGATCTTTGACAAATAATATTGCAGTGGAATGATTACCGTACAGTGTTTAAACTTATGGTGCCGTGTTTGTTTAGGAAGTGCGGGTACCGCGTGGAAAGATTAAAATGAAACGAAGCATAAGAACGATATACACAAAACGTTTGTGCAAACACCGTCGAGGCACACGTATAAAGGCAAACCATTGGTCAGAAAACACAAAGAGATTATTATATGTTGTGCGTTTGTATAGTGTATGGCAGCGGCACACAAGAACAATCAGCGTGTTTGCACCGCGAGGGTAAGATTGAACACCAATTTCAACGTATGCTGATGTATATTGGTAATTGTGAGCTGGTATAATACATGATGTATAAAACATGCTGCAAATAAAAGAATGAAATCATTCAAGTGTTCTGAATTGTTGAATTGTTTGAATTATGAATTTTTTATCATTACATGCGGTCATTCTTTTTTGCGAATATGAATTTTTTATGCTAGATACACTTTCACTGTGAGTTACCGTATTTGATTGGTACAATATGGTGTAGGTATTCATTTGAACAGTAGGTTCCTACAACGGACATGAACAACTGATTCGTTTGATTAAAAATAATAAAAACATCATAAAAATGTACCTACTACCTTGTAAGAAAGCAATAAAACTAGTCAAGATTTAATGAATATTTTAATGTCAGTGTATATAATATTTATTTCGTTGATAGGTACCCCTCTGGTGCATAGAAATGTCCACTGCATAATGCAACACATTAATTTAAATTGCAGTGCATTGCACTGGCAAGTATCTAATTATCCCGGTGTACACCAGGGGGCAACTGGGGTGTCTCCCCGATCACTTCAACTCAAGTAAATAAGGTTTTACAGTTCAAACTTGGTATAGAAACTACAATGTTACTATAAAATCATTCTTCGCAAGACACCAATCACGGCACACTATTTTGGAATTATCAAATCAAATTTCTTTTTTAATTTCTAACCCAAATGATGTTTTGAATAAAAATTGAAGTAGGTTATTTGAAATTGATTAAATTTCTAAATAATATTTATGAAATATAAAATATGATCGGCGCGAGGGGCGAATGAATACCAGATGCAAACAATGCTGTGCCCGTTTGCATAATTGATGCGCTATGTTGGATTATGTATCGGTACCCGGAGCGTTCCTATATCGACGGGGCGGGGTTAATTTGTGTTACCCCTTTACTGAATGATGATATAAATGTTTTAAACTTCACATTTCCCCTTCTTCACTATACTGATTATTACTGCTATACCTACAAGTTCTATTTCAATGCATTTGTTACTAAGAAAGTTCTATCCTATACCTAGTAGGTACTTTTAGCATTTGAATTATAAACATCGGCCATGTATTGGCCCTAAACTTTCTTTTACGTAGTCAGTAAATTTAGATTTGATAGTTTATAAATAAAAATATAAAATGTTAAAATTTCAAGAAAATATTTTCATTCATTGTCCAATAAAAGTGTAAAGTTAGTTTATTGTCAGATTTCCAAAGAAAACATATGTATTTCAAATTTTAAATGCTGGATTTTATAGTAGTATAAAGAAAATATTATTATTCATTACATATTATTAAAAATTATTATGGCCGGGCATTTTTTAGTTTTCAAATTAACTTTAAACCAGAGAAAATATTTATATATAATATTTTAAATTATTTACTAACCTTTGTAACGGGTTTTCACTAAACTTATTTGTGACACTGACAATAAATGTTAAATGTCAAAATATTTGAATATTTAAAACAATTGACATGCATAGTAGATGCGATTTATTATATATAATTTCCCATACCTACGTAACTATGGCAATATCAATAAGATAAGATCTTGTAACTGGTACTTTTTTGAACAAATGTTTCAAACAAAAGTTGTGCAGAATACTAATATCTTTCAATGTTATTCTAACTATATTTACTGCAAGTATAGCCGTTTCAGAGATATTGCAGAGATTGCAAAAAAAGTCTTAAGTAAACATGCACTTCCGGTTTGAATATGCTTTTCAAAAATAAGAGGTTTTCGCCCCAGACATATACAAATCTTAAGATTAAAGTTTCATAATTTTATCTTCAACGGTGTAGGCTGTAGAGCGCATACACACAGACACACACACACACACACACACACACACACACACACACACACACACACACACACACACAGACGTCATTCCAAAAATAGTCAGACTCGATTCAGGGAAGGTCAAAAGGTGTATTTCCGTAAAAATTTCGAGAAATTTTTTTTCGTGATTACAATACTTACTTATTACTTCGTAAAAGAAAGTAAAAAAAAACTGCTGTGAAAATGTCTACCTATATAATCTAACAATAAAAACAATGTCCATTGGTTAAAAAGTACAAGCAAACCATTTAAGTCCGTTGCCATTTGTGTGGTATATACCACCAACATGTATCGTGTAACGTAATTTATATAACCGTTATAGTAAGCGAAACGACGTTAAAGCGCTGAAAGCCCTGTGATTTAATTTTAGTAAAAATTATCTTCTTCACTTTAAATTACCCCTGTCTTAATGCAATTTGCCTAACGAACCCCACTAACCGAAATTCCCTAAGCTTGGCTTTGCTGGCGTTCGTTCGCTTCTCTGCACCAGCACCGCCATCACCGACCGACGCGACCGACGCGACGTGTCGCGTACGTCTTACTACAAGAGTGTTTCCGAGCCCACTTTACGCTTCCATGTCGTCTTCGTAACTTTATACCGAGAGTAACGAGTTAATATTGCATGTTTGGTTTACAAGATGCTGTCGCTCGCTAACTTTCACAACCATGTTAAAATGCTAAAATTACTTCTTGCTAAGTTTGTTGCTTGAACACTGATGGCTTCTAGAACTAGTGCATTTTAATTCATTTAATAAATAAATATCCTTCCTTAACTGAGTTGCTAGTTACACAATGCAACATTATATTGTCATATGCTGAATGTTTATTAGGAAGATACGTATGTACCTATATAAAAACATATTTATACCAATTTCGTTATGTTAGTATTAAATATATTTTGTAAAATAATAAAAACGCTCTTTTGTTTAATTTGGTATCGCAATTGAATAATTAAGTTTTAGAATAGACAAGGTATTGAAATAAATGGAAGTAATTCATTTATATGGCCAATTAGTTAAATATATTTACTTTCTTTTACGAAGTAATAAGTAAGTATTGTAATCACGAAAAAAAAAATTTCTCGAAATTTTTACGGAAATACACCTTTTGACCTTCCCTGAATCGAGTCTGACTATTTTTTGGAATGACGTCTGTGTGTGTGTGTCTGTGTGTCTGTGTGTCTGTATGTCTGTGTGTCTGTGTGTCTGTGTGTGTCTGTGTGTCTTGTGTGTATGCGCTCTACAGCCTACACCGGTGAAGATAAAAAATTATGAAACTTTAAACTTAAGATTGTATATGCCTGGGGCGAAAACCTTTTATTTTTGAAAAGCATATTCAAACCGGAAGTGCATGTTACTTAAGACTTTTTTTGCAATTTCTGCAATATCTCTGAAACGGCTATACTTGCAGTAAAAATAGTTAGAATAACATTGAAAGATATTAGTATCTGCACAACTTTGGTTTGGAAACGTTTCTTAAAAAAGTGTACCAGTTACGAGAAAAATTGCTATTATCCTATTTATATTGCCATAGTTACATAGGTATGGAAAATTATATATAATAAATCGTATCTACTATGCATGTCAATGTTTTAGATATTCCATATTTTGACATTCAACATTTATTGTCAGTGTCACAAATAAGTTTAGTGAAAACCCGTTACAAAGGTTAATAAATAATTTTAAAATATTATATATAAATATTTTCTCTGGTTTAAAGTTAATTTGAAAACTAAAAAATGCCCGGCCATAATAATTTTTAATAATATGTAATGATAATAATATTTTCTTTATACTACTATAAAATCCAACATTTAAAATCTGAATTACATATCGTATGTTATCTTTGTAATCTGACAATAAACTAACTTACACTTTTATTGGACAATGAATGAAAATATTTTCTTGAAATTTTACATTTCATATTTTATTTATATATCCATCAAATCTAAATATACTGACTACGTAAAAGAAAGTTTAGGGCCAATACATGGCCGATGTTTTTATTTCATTTAACGTTTTCAATCAAGTTCTCTGACTTATATATATGTACTGTAAATAGCATCAAAATAAAACATATTAGAAAATATAAAAGAAAACAGAGAGTCGTATATTTGACTGAATATTCTAAATTCTATCATTAGTAAGAAATACAAACCAGTTGAAATGATGGATGATTTTAAATGTAGGTATATGTATAAAATCATCTAGTCATATGGATCATCTTCCCATTGATGTACATACATACATACCTACCTATAGTTGTTTCGTGTCACGTTCGTTCAGTGAGTGACAGAGAATTTGAAATGCTTGCTTCATATTTGTTGGTTGGCTGAGAATTGCTTCTGCGGCAGGAATGCATAATTGGAGTTAGCGAGCGGTGTTCGTATAGGTACACAAACACACACACACATATATAACACGCAATCTACGGACTTGGCTGGCTGGTACAGAATTTCGTGTCTGACAAGTGTCAAGCGCGCCGCATGATATATGAGAAAAATAAGAAATTACGTTCGAACGAAGGACCATCCTGTCCTACGGGAACGCTCCTAACAGGAATACATGCATGATTAATGAATGCCTTGGTATTACCTACTACTACTACTACTACTACCATACACACGCGCATATTGCCCCCATCCTTCCTTCCTTTCTTCCTTCCTTCCTTGCATTACTTATGCATATGTGTTACATGCGTACAAATCAATTTCTCGCAGCCTTCTTAGTTCAACCGATCAAATTTTAACATGTCATTTCATGTGCAAATTTACCTTCTACTATACGCGCTGTTACTTTTGATGATATATCTTGTGAAAACAATGTATGTATGTATGTATGTAGCTTTTGTATCATTCCATAAATACCAATTATTAATATATGTACGTTACTACCTACATATGTACATAGGATATGTAAATTGTGCACTAACTAAACTATAAAATGATATACGTATTACCACTTTGAGTTGTATTCAAGAAAAACTAAATTCTCTGCATAGGATGTACTAATAAAATTGATAAATTTTAATATGCCCATATTTCTAGAATTATATTTCGAATTTTCTTTGTAAATTTTAATAGAAATAGAACAAGTACGCATCAGTCAGTTAGTAAAAAAAAAAATTCAAAAAAACCACCATGGGCGTTTGGCTGTGCTCTCTGCTGTCATCTGTAGGGAAAATATACCTGCTCGGTGACCCGCTCCGGGTTATTAGATTAAAAGTACCTTCCTCTGAGATTCACGCGTTTGCGGTCTTTTCCTCGCCGCATTCCCCACTGTTCTGCCACCGTTGGTTGTTTTGATTTGTGATCAGATTTCGCCAACAACTTTTATTCTTTATTATTATTTACTGTCGCGACTTTTGATTTCCATTGTGTATCGTATGTTGTCGTTTGTCTTCCAATAGCGACGTAGATTTTTATATTTTGTTTGTTTTTAATTGATTAACGCGCCACTGGTTCGCTATTATATCTTTTGCGACATTTGATTTATTATCATATTTCCACGGAAAATTGTCATACTTCTATTGAAACTTTCTACAACTATAGTTTTAGAAAGATATGATTTATGCAAATATTATTTTAATAATAGTACGAAGAACTTAAGTGTATGTCTGTAACATTTATGGATTCAAACATTTCTATCTCTGTGAATGTAATCATTAAATTATAAAAAACTGTAAATCTGTAACGATATGATTAATTTCGTTCTGAAACATAACTACAGTAAATAAAAGCATGTTTCTTTTAGATTAAGAAAAGTTTAACTCTATATATCATGAAGATACCATTCGTCATTCTAATACTTGTCTCGAAAACTTTACACAAGTAGTTTGTCTTTTTGTTCGTGTTCCCGTTCTGTATCGAGATACAGAGATAAACTACGGCAACATCTCAAGACATCAACGCGTCATTCAACATTCAGCAGTCTGCCTCAGGTTGTTCTCTATATTCTAGATTCGCCCCATACCATACATCGACATATCCTTCTAAACTTCATCGCATATATACGAATATATATAGTGTGCTGTGACACGGATTAACGTCTCCGGGTCTCTCAGCGACCGTATCATTTAAATTTGTGATAATCTTGTATGTGTTATGCAAAAGATGACGTACCATATCACAATCTCGTTACCGTGATTGCGTTCTAAGCTAATGCCACGGTTCCACGCTTAACGACTAATAAACTGCTGAATTTAGCTACAAGCCGCCAGACTTGTTTATAATTACGTATTTAGAAATATTTTTCATCTGTTGTCTATTCCACAATATATCTACAGGAATCAACTGATTTAATTTAATTTAAGAATTCGGTTTGCTTATACAGGGGTGAAATTACTTAAATATCGTGTCAGTTGGCTAATATACTTAAATAATTAATTATTTATGTATAAGAAAAATGTGTTTAACGTTGTTGTCAAGTATTTAAATATAAATTCATATTGCAAAATTATGTAGGATTTAAATGAACCTTGTAACGTAAAATGACGATGAAGGGTTGTGAGGGAAATATTGACAGTGTTCGCGTTATGCATATTTATGAAAAGCTTTAACAAGCTATTTACTTATAAAGCCGCATAATTAAATTTATAGCCAGGTTAAGGCCCATATCAGATGATAGTGTTTGATAGTTTTATCGATTGTGGAAACTAATTTTAGAAATTTATCTGGAACTGATTACATTTCGTATCTACTTTAAGCCCTTTCAAGTAAGTTTCATGAATGAATTAATTTGATGTTTTTGTTTAAAATGTGTGTTTGCTGCTTTCTGATGTACGTAAATGTAAATATATTTCGATGATAAAGGTGTGTACAGACTATATGCACTAGTGCATTAATGGTGGACTTGTTCTCGATAATGAACATCCAAGGTCCCGATGGACGCCAAGACATTCAGCAGTAGATATACTAAAGTCAATTTAAATGTAGGTATATAACTGTATAACGTACGGCTTCATTTAAAAACAGATTTTAATTATGTTTTTGCAACGAGGGATTTTTGTCATCAAGTCCACGGAGGGGTCAAGTATTCATACAAATGGCTCTCCAAGAGGCATAAATAAATAAATAAATCAGACGAGCTTCGTGAGAGACTAACGCAACGCAACGCAACGCAACGTAACGTAACGCGACGCGATGCTGGCCGATGGACGGGACAGGAGGCGTTAAAATGCCGTAATGTTCATTACCAACTCTCTCCGCTGGAGCAGAGGATATGCAGATCGTAATAAATATACATATAAACTAGCAACGAGAGGGTGCAACAAAGATGAACGTACCAAGCACTCAAGCCAGAAGGAGCGACAAGGATGGAGAACGCGGACCAGAGTGGCCCACCTATATGAATGTTAAAATAAGTTTCAAATTGTCAACGACGCCAACTTCTATCCCACGGGAACCACCCCCTACCATATCCCTATCCTAGAAGGCCGGGACTAATTTCAAGCATACCAGGGCGGAAGCGATGCTTGCGCCAATCTACCCAGCCCGCGTGCGCTGCTAAATTCATTAGTAAACCCAGAAAATTTGTCTCTACCATATTGCGCTCAGCTGATATTGCTATGGCCTGACTTTTTTCTGTTCTCTTTTTTAATTTAATTCTTTATTATCAGTGGCTCTTTCTCTCCGTACATCGTCCCTCTTGTTTGTTTAATTAGCCGCCGTTTTTTACGGACACGAGACATTCTGTACGCACAAATTCCCCTTGTCACATCAACAACATTGTGGTCTGCCAATAGACAATTGTGGAAATACAAAAACTTGAAAAGTTTTTGCTACAATTACTTTAGGAGACACGAAACATTTTCATACATTTATTACAACACTAATGATAGCACCGAGTTTTTATACTGCTAATAACATTTCTTAGCATAACAAAGAAATGCATTTTAAATCCAAACCAATGCAAATTTGTTTGTTCAAAAATCTGCTCTGATGAATTTATTAAATCGAAAAAAAGTCATTTAATTTATACCTATACATTTTAGGCGACCAGAACAATTAACTAAAGAAAATAATAATAAGTGGAAAAACTAGAGAAAAACATCTGCAATATCTTACACTAGACTCTTTATACGTAGTAACAAAGAGGATCCTCTTTGGTAGTAGGTATATTTTGTTTGGATAGTAAAGATATTAAAATACAATTTCGTCTCTTACTTATTTTACTTCATACTAGAAAGTAAAAAGATATTTAATAAATAAAGTCATTTAAAATTTAATTAAATGCGTAAAACAACGTATGAACATATATTTAAGTGCCACCTACTGGTCAGACTTGAACCCGCATATTTGGCATATGCTATAAAATCGTAGCACTCTAAAATATTGGTCATAATTAATTATGTATTTTACTAAATACTGTTTTAATGAATTTAATTGTGAATTCAAGTACGATTAACTTCGCAATTCTTCTTGTTTCTTACCATACAAATCCAGGTACCCGAGTCACGTAATAAAAAGATTTCAGATATTTCAGGTAGCAGGTGTCTCGATTTTTCATGATTACAATACTTTTTCCTTTTTTTAAGAAAGTAAAAAGCAGAGGATAGGCGTAAGGTAATGATATGTTTTCTATTATTCACTTAACCATGATCACCATTTAATAAGCTATAGTTTTATTATACAAGTTCAGTTAATCATTTCAAAATCAATTGTCACAGTTTGACTGTAAAGTGAATATTATAGCCAACATATGTCTCCGCTGGTGGTGTATTTATAGAAGTATGAATTTTAGTCCAAAGGGCAGTATGACGTCTTTGTGTCCCAGAACTGCAATAAAACTTTTCGCGAGGAAGTAGAAGAAGTGACATAGTGTGCGGATGGTTGGTTGGCTGGCTGACGACGAACGGCGCGGCGGGTGTGAAGTGCGGTGAAAGACGGTCGAGTAACAATGTGTTGCATTGTCGAAGTGGGACCATCCCGGCCGTGCCATCTGTATTATAATATTTATTATTTGTGTGTCCCGCCAGAGCACGCCGCTTGTCCCGCACGTCTCATAACGCCAGTTGAACTTGCTGCTGCTGCTGCTGCAACAGCAAGAGTCTCATGGAAATGTTATTTTATTTAACTCTCGAAAACAGTGTCCCATGTCTCCTCTTTCTCAAACTTTCCATGTATGTCTGTGTTTGCTAAACTGCGCCAGTATTTGTGAAAATGGCTTTTTCTCGCATCTTTCATGACAACAGAAGTGTTTAAAATTACCTCCCCAAAGACCCTCGTATCATTTAATTTTCATAGTCGCGTTCTTTTTCGACGTTATTCTAGTTTAACTTCTGCCCGTTTCGAATTAAAATATAATGTGTCATAACCGTATTATATGCATTACGTTTAGATATAGGTACTGTATTGTTTTTTTCTTTTTTTTCTTTTAGTTTTCCTTCTCAAAGGTGAATCTCAGTGAAACACACCGTTTGAATTATTGAGACATGTGCCATGGTTTTATGGTCGCCTTATTGGTCCGCATGTGCACTTAAAAACGCAATCTCGCTCACTTCGACCGGTCCTAAAACAAATCTTTATGTGCGGCGGTGTTTTCCCGCTTGCACTCGGCGCTCGGACCGTGAATAATCCAATCAGGACCCAGGACAAGCGCCATATCAGATACAACCGTCGCTTTTTCTCTAATAACAGTATTTTATTCAAACTCAATAATATGTTGGGTTTTTTTAAAAGATGCACCATAAATCACTTGATATTAGATTTTTTTTTTCCTGGTATATTAATAAAGACAGTCGTATTAGCATATCTTAAAGAAACTGGTGAACTCAACTGTACTGATTCGACAATGTTTATTAAAATGAAAATTGTCTTTTTATTAAGTTATTGATAGGTTATTGTTTAATAATTTGAGGAATTCAACGAGAAAAAGTTGAACAAAACAATTATCCTGTTCTGATTCAATAAGGGAGTCGTGTGGGTATATACGCGGCGCCAACTTGAATTAACTGTCTATAATATCTCGAGGGGCGCACCGAACTGGCAAAACTTTTCTCTTTTTTCTCTTATAGGTACTTCTTATGGTGACTTTGGGGTCTAATATGAGAAAATTAAGTTTCGCTAAAACGACAGAGCGACTCATGAAGAGTTGAAATAAAGAAAAGCAGAAGGACATTTTTCCGGCGAAGTGTTTACACAGTCGAGAACAAAGAAAATTTCACAAAAATCCATTATACATTTTTTTCTTTTTCTTTTTCTTCATCGTCGTCCCCATTCTTCGAGAAATAAAAAAAATTTACTTAATTTCAATTTTCTTTTGTGTAACGCACTTCACCTGTTACTTGCGAAAAAAACAAAAACCTTTTAAGAGAATGAAAAATGGATATAATGAATGTTTTAATAACAAATTTTGTTTATTTTACTCGATAAGCATTATACTTACTTTATGTCTAAACAAAATATACCTACAACCTTATAAGAAAATACAGTGCAAGCCACTGCCAGTGGTGTTTGTCACAGAACTAAGTTGCGAGTCCTGACATTGCCAGTGCGTGTTTATGTATGGCACTTGGTAAATTATCCTGTATTCGTATTTAATTAAATTTATTACAAAATTAAGAAAATAGATTTATTAATTACAATATCAAATATATTGAATTATTTAGGAAATAATTACAAACAATAATCATTTTCCTTTCTTAAATTCTTGTACCTCTCCAACAGTACCCAATTGAGGTACAGTATCAATAACCTTCAAGAGTTCTTTAACTTCACAACAATAAACAACTCCCTTGTCTTTTTTGTCCCACTCTGGAGTACCCCAACCGTATTTCTTGCAAATATTCGGACATATTGGAGTTGCCTCAGCAGCAGTTTCTACAAATGGATTATTCAGACTAACAAACGCAATGCCTTTCTTGGTTTCAGCCGAGTACATAATCTTCCAAACATAGTTTGGCACTGGTAACGTTTTAGATATATCTAAATATATTTCAACATCCTTTTTCGCAGAGTTTTTTAGTGACAAAGTTCCAAATCCTCCCGTGATTATTTCGAAATTGGTTTTAAGAGATGATGCCGTCGTTCTGATGGAATTTTCTAACGTTTTCCAGTTGCCATTATTGATTGTTTGCCATTGTGGAACTACATTTATATAGTAATAAGTTGTGTATTTGGAAGTTCCGTACACGAAATCGCCCACTGGTGATAGATGAGCTCGTGCCAAAAATGAATTAGGTTTAATATATTTGTTGGCTAGATCTTTGGATCCTAATAATTTTTCAAATGTGATCAATTGATTTTCTTTTTTGTAATCTTCTTCTGCGTGTACACGGAATTCCAAACCAGATATTTTGTAATCTTGTGGTTGGAGTTCCTTTCTTCTATCTATAAATGTTTTAAATATTAATTTAATTTTAATCGCATTAATTGATTAATGTAAATTTATATGTTGTTGTTAATGCATATCGTTAGTTTATGTAGTTGTATGATTTTCATAAATTAATACACTTAAGAATAATTTAGTTACTGCACAAACATGTCTGTAAAATAGCGTTCAGTTACTTCAAATGCCATACGGTTTAAATAGTAATTATGAACTTACATTCAATTGAAGATCCTTCCAAAATGTGTTCTGAATATATCGGAATACCTTCTTTATGGTCATAACAAACATTGATAAGTTGAACAAAATGATTTGCATCAATTTTAAAACCAACTCGTTTCATAATGCCTCTATCAGCACATTCTCTCGGAATTGGTTTAAGATCACCAATAACTCTTTGGTTGCAGTTCAAATCAGCAAAATTGTAAGTTTTTCCTTCGATTTTTATCTGTTTGCCAGAAACACAAGTTGCAGTAACAGATTTTTTGTTTACTAAAAATAAAATTAATAATTCCTTCATCCGAAGAACATTAAAATATATTTAATCTTTATGACAACAAGTATTCTCATTTGCCAGAACATTATTCGAAAGCATATTTCACTTACTTTTAGAAATTGAATTAGACGGACTTGAACAAGCTATAAATACTTCTTGGTTTGGTAATAATGATACAATATCATTTTCTGGAGTGATTAATTCGTATCCTGTAGTTATTTTTTTCATCAAAAGTGGATCTTTTCCTAAGAAGTCAGTTGCCAATTTTAGTGTACAACCTGAAATAAACATAATTTATACACTTTGAAGAACTGAAATCTAAAGCATTTTTAACTAATTACTGCATAAACATATGAAAATAATTACCTGCAGCTGGTTTGGCTGGAGTTACCAAAGGCTTAGAATCTGCAATTAATAAGTATTGATTTTATTTGAAAAGTAAACATAACAATCACTCAAATATACGACATACCACTAGCTTGTAATTTTCCTTCTTGAATACCAGTAACATCACCAAATTGGGGTACAGTCTTAACTTTTTCCATCAATTGTTTTACATCACAGCAATAAGTCAATCCTTTACTTAAATCTTTAAAAGCAGAATTAGTCCATCCATGTTTATCACAGACATCCGTACACAAATGTTCAGAATTTGATACTTTAGTAATAAAGGGATCATTCAAAGTAACAAAGGCAATAGCCTTTTTAGTTTTTATCGAATAGACTATTTTCCAAATATATTTTGGTACTGGTAATGTATTTATCACATCCAAATATATTTTAGTATCTTGTCCGCTTTTGTTTTTGAGTGTCAAAACATCGTGGGTTCCAGTAATTATTTTAAAGGTTTCTCTCAAATTCGATGCAGTTTTTCGAATAGAATTTTCTAGTGTTTTCCAATTGTTATTGTTGATTTCTTTCCATTGTGGTACTGTGTTGACGAAATAATATGTTGAGTATTGCGATGGTGAAAGTACAAAATCGTCTTTGGGTGATAATTGTGCATTGATTAAAGTTGACTTCGCATTGATATATTGATCTGCTTTGTTTGATGCTTGAAGTAGAGTTGTGAATATTTTCTTTAAATTGGCAGTAGTGAATATTTCTTTTGGTTTAACTTGATATTCTAATCCTCCAATTTTAAATCCAGCATCACTCTTACCGTCTTTACTAACTGTAAATATTAAGATAATTCATAGATTGCTATACGAGGATGACTGTTGGGTATGGATGACGAATCATGAAATGAACGTGACTGCGGTATAAATACGATTTATGACAAGAATTTATTATACAGAACGAGGACTAAGTAAGTGTATGAGATTAGTAATATTGTAGACAAAAATTTTAGTAGTTATATTAAAGAATATCGAAAGGCATAGAGGATGTATATGAGCTTTGTAAATAAAATATGCATAAAACTTGATTGAAAATTAAGAGAATAATATAAAAGACATAAGCAAGCGAAATAAACAAAAATAGGAATGAATGACTAGAGAGATAAATACATTATAATAATTAATTAGCACAACAATTTCTAGAATATTTCAAATTAACATTCCACACTTACATTCAATGGCAGATCCATGTAAAGTATGTTTAGCATACAGTGATTCACTACGTTTTTGGTCATAGCAAACATTCAAAATTGTGTGCCACTTATCACCAAACTTATGACCAGTATATTTGGTTACACCACGTTTGCCACATGGCTCTGTGGTCTCCAAAAACTGTCCGGTGACCCGTTTATCACAGCTCAATTGTTTGATATCTTTTTGTACATTATTTACCGTGAAAGTTTTATCATGAACGCAACGGGCTGATGAAAAATCTACGTTGACTAAAATTTATTAAATGTTAAATTAGTTAAATTAATCAAATTTAATTTATGGAAAACGTTACATCCTGTAATTTTATTGTTTACTCCTGGACAAGCTATAAATATTTCGTCCTTGGTTTTAACATTTAATACTGAAGAGTCTGGTTCTAAGATTTCGTAACCGAATCTTGATGTTGTTAATAGTACTGGTTCCTTATCAGAGAAATCGGTTTGATATGAGATGGAACATACTGTAATAAAAATAACAACATAGAAATCTGGAAAACCCAACAGTATTTTATATATTTGATTATTTTGAAGTTTGTAAATTGAATGGCGAAAGACTGTCAATATACAATTAACCGTTATTTATTTATTTATTTCACTCTTCATGAATTTTACATGACATACATGCAATTGGTAATTGCAATTTTTGTTTTATATCGATATAAATACGTAAAGATATATTTATCTTTATTTAAATAAAAATAAATACTTACCATTTCCAGCTGGTTTTGCCGGAACAGGTACATTACTAGTTTGTTTTCCTATGAATAAATTACAGATATAACTTTAACGATAAAACCACAACATATTTGATAATATTCCATTATTTATATTTAGTCAACTTACCAACATTAGCTTCACTTAAGGACAAAACTATGAAACAAAGTATGAAACAACAAACACCATTATTTCCATTTCTCTTCATTTTCGAATTTGTATTACCAGAATACTTAGTCACAAAACACAAAATACTGATGTAGCCTCAGAGCCAGCTGCGCGCAGTCTAAATTAGTTTATCATGTGAATAGTTAATCTAATAGTTGTTAAAGGTCAAATGTGAACGAGAGTCAAAATAAAATTTCCCATGTTAATTATTTTGTACACGTAGCATATTTTTTTTATTTTTATAATTATAAATAACATAGGATAACCTTGAGAATAAATCGCTCTCATTTCGAAGTATTAAGTTTTTACGTTTTATTGGAAAAAAACATAAATAGCGAAATATGCATTTTAGTATTAGTTTTGTTTCCAACAAAAAGAACATATTTTATCTTTAAGAAATAAGTTTTTATTTTAAATCTTATGTTTAAATACAAATTTCATTGTACAGTACATATTTGTACATCTTTAATTCATGTGTTCATATATTATAAATATTCCTCGATTAACTAAGTTTTAGAAATATTAACAAAAACTTTGTTAAAAGAATAAATGAACAATTATTTAAGAATGCATCAAATAAACAAAATTACATAAAAATGTATTATTAATCTTACTTATTTCTAAAGATAACCACTGTTGATATAAGAACCACTATTTTTTAATACATACATATTATATTATATATATATATATATAATATATATATATATATATATATATATATATATATATATATATATATATATACCTATATAAACGTTTTTAATAAAAATAGGTGTATTGTAAAAATGTTCAAGATCTTAATAGTAATATTTCAAATATGTCAACCTTGTAAAATTCCAATAGCTGCAATATCTGGTATTGTCGGAATGACCTGTTTCAAATCATGAACGGTACAACAATAAAGCAATCCCTTAGATGGTATTATCCAGTTGGGTGTACCCCATTTATTAGCATCACAAATATTAGGGCACAAATAATCTGCTTTAGTAATTACTTCCACGAACGGATTATTCAAACTGATAAATGCAATAGCCTTCTTCGTATGTAATGAATATACAATCTTCCAAACAAATTTCGGTACTGGAAGTCTGTTTGTTTTGTCCAAATAAATCTTTGAGTTTTTTAATGATAGCGTATCATGACCGCCTGTGATCACTATAAAGTTTGATTTAACTCTAACAGCTAACTTTCTGACGGCTGTTTCCATTGATTTCCAATTTCCGTTGTTGATAATTTGCCATTGTGGAACTGAGTTAATATAGAAATATGAGGAACATTTTGAGGACCCCAATATGAAATCAGCATCTGGAGCAAGGTGACCTTTTGCTAAGTAGGAAACCTTGTTTTTGATATATTTGGAAGCAAGTTGGCTTGAGCCAAGTATATCGGCGAATCTTGTCAATTGGTTCTTTTGTTCGTAGTCCTTATCAGCTTCTATTTCACGGGCTAGTCCCTTTACTTTGAATGATGGACGTGTACAAGTCTTTGCATCTTAATAAATAATATGTATATAAATGAATACTCAAACAATGTGGCAGTGTGTAATTAATAATACAAAATTAATATAGGTACTCATACAGTTTATTGATGATCCATATATCGTATGCATCGCATACAATGATTCTCCTTTCTGGTTGTCATAGCACACTTGAAATAAAGGGACAAATTGGTTGTTGATATAATGTCCAAGACTTATAATAATCCCGTTGCGAGTTCCTCCACATATGGTTGAGCTTACGTGCACCTCTCCAGTAACTCTTAAACTGCAATCCAATTCTTTAAACTGGTATTTGTTGTTGAGTACACTTAGATCTTTACCACCCTTACATTGTGCAGTAGCAAAACTTGCATTAACTATAAAATATAAATAGAAAAGTTCACTCACCAAGAAAATTAAATGTATAATTGAAAAACTTAAATAGTCATTGATTTAAAGAGAAGAAAATTGCTTAGATATTGTGACTGGCTACATGAAATAAAAGAAGTTTGAAAGAGTTTATTGGCGAAAGATGGGTCAAGATATGAATGAATGTTAAGGGTTTCCTGCCACCCCCTATGGCATGATGCAGAATCGTTTCTGGTGAACCTTTCGTCTTCCACTAAAGCAAATCAAATTTTAAAATAAGTTGAAGATTTGCTTGAAAATAAATACACAAATATGTAAGTGGAAATAGAATTAATATTAATTTGTAATAAACCAGTACAATTTTGAATCAATTCGAGGTTTTTTTACTTTCTTTTTTGATAATCGCCTAATTTTATTTCATATACCTAGGTTTGTTAACATATTGCTACTTGGTACCTAATCAAAATGTAGATAATTAGAAATATTAACTACTTTTAGTAATAGTATTCTTGATCCCAGGACAAGATATAATCACATTTTCCAAATAGCTTAAGATAATTGAATCAACTCTTGGCTGGATTAATTCATAAACATTACTGGTTTTCTGCAACAATACTGGTTCTTTATCAGGAAAATCAGTTTTCATTTTTAATATACAATCTAGAAAATTGAAAAATAATTATCTTGTTATACATGTATACTTAAAAAAATATAATTAAATGGCAATTAAAGAGATTAGGACATTTTTTCTTAAAATTATTTAACATCTTTCGGTGTATATGAATAATTTTACTACCCACTGCAAACATATTAATTTATATTTATATCACATGCAAAATGGTTTTAATTTACTTAAACATGTATATAAATAAATGACATAAATACCTTGTGTGTTTGAACAAACAAAAACAATTAAGAATGTAAGATTAAATATCATTTTTCTATTTTTCGTCATCCTGCACTTTCCGTAAACTTACAAACTGTTAATACAATGCAGTCAAACAATTTAATCAATGTTTTTTGCACGAATGAAATCTATTTTCTTATATACAAATATCAATTTTAAAAATGAATTAGTTTCAAGGTGGAATGTAAATATATGAATAAGTACTAGATTTCTTTCTTTTTTCTGGTATTTTATTTTAAATCGATTTTTATGCAAGCGCTTGTAGAAGAACACAGAAGTGGACTAATTTGTATCAAATTATATAAAAGTAACTATAGATAATTCTGCGATTGTTTCTAGTTATTACTGATAATTATTTATTTTGAAATTAGGTTTAAATGATGAGGCAAGAGTTCTGATGCCGTTTTACTAACTTTCCTTATTTGTTCAACATTTAAACATTAATTAATCGCTAATAATTCATAAGGGTCAAATGTGAAATGTAGTCAAAACAGAAAATTCCCATGTTAATTATAGCATATACGCATTAGTTTATCTTTTATGCTTATAGATATTTATTAATAATGCAGAATATATATATAAATATTTGTAAATAGTATAGGATGTGTTTAATTATTTGTGAATAATACAGGTCGTTTATAGATATTTATAAACAATACAAAATAACTGCAATTCTGCAATAATGTTGCCTTCTAGCTTAGCACAAGTACTGAAGCGAAGATTTGTTTTAAATCTCTGATTTTAAGTAAAAATTATTATTAATTTTCCTAGTAAACATTATTTTCTCTCCATCTTTATTAATCAAGTTGTTGTTATAATATACACTGTATTCTTGGAAGAAATATGAACTGAGATTCAGAAGTTTTATCACTGCTTTACGCTAAAGAAATTACTCGGAAATCTTTAATATAAGTATTAATATACATATTATACTTTCACTCGGAATAGCTTACTTAAATTAGATGTTTTGGAAATAATAAGAGAAACTACGTTTTACAATGAATACTACATTTATAACATTTATTCCATGAAGCAGAAGGAAGGTCAATAAACAGTATTCTATTAACTGTAGTTTATAATCGATTTAATAGGATTCTAAGAATAACTTTATAGACGTATGTGTAAATTTAAAATTATATAATAATATATTTCAAGCACGCCATTGAAGTAAAATCTATTGCATTAAAAAACATTTTTTATGTATTTATATATATATATATATAAGAATTAAAATATGATTTTATACATAGGAGTGATAAGTAAGTTAACATATGAATACAACTTTCCAATAAAATATACCATTAAATTGTAATTCAAATAGTTTACAAACCAAACATTTCTAAAACCTTCTTCGTGAAACTTTTGGTATTTTTTCCTTGTAAAATACCACTAACTTTAAGAGCAGGAATGGTTTTAACCACCTTCTTCAAATCACTAACACTGCAACAGTAGACCAATCCTTTGGCTGGATTATCCCAAGCTGCAGTACCCCATCCATTATCTTCACAAATATCGTTACACAAATAATCGTCTTCAGTAACTTCTTCAACAAACGGATTATTCAAACTGACAAACGCAATGGCCTTGCTGGTTTCTAACGAATACATAATCTTCCAGACGAATTTCGGTACTGGAAGTTTGTTATTAGTCGCCAAATACATCTCAGCTTCGTTTTCATTTACATCTTCCAGTGATAGAACTTTATGTCCCCCTGTGATCATTCTGAAGTTTGTTTCCGCTGCAGAAGCTACACTTCTGACGGCAAATTCCAAAGATTTCCAATTTCCGTTGTTGACAGCTTGCCATTGTGGAACTGTGTTGATGTAGAAGTATGATGAGAACTGCGAGGAACCATATATGAAATCACCATCTGGGGCAAGGTGACCTCTGGCTAAATATGAGTTGGGTTTTATGTATTGGGAAGCTAGTTCGTTCGAACCAAGTATATCGGAAAATGTCACTTTTTGGGTGGTTTGCTTGTAAGCGTTATCAGCTGATACTCCTGGTGCTAATCCACCGACTTTGAAACTTGGACGTCCACTGCCTGGTTTTGAATCTAAATTAAACACATATAGTATATATTTCATATTAACAAAAACTGTAATGATGTTACAGAGTTTATTAATATACACATACAGTTAATTGACGATCCATATAGAACATGATCAGCATATAAAGCTTCTCCTTTCTTATCGTCGTAACACACTTCAAACAATGTTAGAAATTCCCCGTCGACTACATGCCCAATAGATTTAATGACACCACCGCGAGTTCCTCCACATTTCGTTGTGCTTATATCCACTTCTCCTGTAACTGTTGTACTACAACCTAAATCGCTGAAGAGATACTGTTTACCGGCTATAGTTAGTGTTTGACCATCCACACATATTGCAGTTGCAATATTATCTCCAACTTTAGAAAACAAAGAACATGTCATCAGATAAAGTTTATACAAGATTTACAACAACAAAAGTAGGTCAATGAAAAATAGGAAAAAAGCGCAAATTACTTTCAAAACAGAAAAGCTTCAAAGAGTGGGTTAGATTAATTTCCAAATACCTTTTTGCTTTCTATGGTCGCTGAATGTTATTCTAATACTAATTGGAAAATCATTGAAAATAAATTATAGAAAATTACAAATTTTACTAACTGGCAGCAATAGTATTACGAGCACCCGGACAAGATATTAGTACTTCTTCCTTAGCTTTCAATAAAACTGCATCATTTGCCGGTTCAATTAGTTCATATCCTTCATTTGTGTTGATAACTAAAACTGGCTCTTTATCAGGAAAATTGGTAGCGATTGTAAATGAACAACCTAGAAAATTTAAACATTATATCTTGACGTTAATTTTTATTAAATTATATTAACTTTAAAATTATACAATACACCTACAAAAGTATAAGATAACGACTCTTGTTATAAATTAAATATAAAGATATTTTAAATTCCAGTCATGTTCATAATGTATAGCTCCGCTTTTATTACGAGAAAGCGCAAGTATGACCAGACGACTATGATATTTGTCAAGTATTATCCTTAAAATGGCGTGCTGCAGGCGTTTCAGATACGTGCGCTTAGATGCTTGTTTGTGGCAATCGAGTAAAACAAATAAGTTTTGTCATTTGCCGCGTTTGTTAACAGTCGACCAACAACGCATTCCAATTAACACTTCTCAAGATTGTGACTTATTTAAACTCGATTCTGCTGAGTTTCTTCGACGTTTTATAACAGTAGATGAAACCGAGGATAAAACATGCATTCACCGTTACACGCCAGAGATGACAAAAAAAAAAGCCGTTGGTCTAAATGTATTGCATTGCAAGGTGACTATATCGAAAAATAAAAAAATAAACATTCTCAAAAATGTTGTGTTTTTTTTATCAGGCCGATGACTTTTCGAACGATCCTTGTGTATAATAATACAATATAAAAATAATAATTTACTTACTCTTTGCCTTAAGGTACCGGTCAAATATATTTGCTCCTAAATAGAAATAAAAATACAATTTTTACTGTCGTTGAACAATTAATTTAAGATAAACATACCTAGTGTAGTTGGAAACACAAGAACAAGTAAGGCGATCGTGACAAAAAGTATCTTTTCTTGAGCGTTCGTCATCCTGCTATATCGAGCTCTGTCCACTCACTAACTGCTAGTGTGCCAGTTAAAAAAAATATACAATTTAGCTAAACAATGAAATCAAGGTACTTACAAGAAAGATAACAATTTTATCATTTATTTTTTATTATATCAGATTTTCTATTTGTAACCCATAAATTTCAAGGTGTTTATTAATTTTAGAATTTTAATATTTAGTTGGTTTTAATTGAATTTTATTTATATTGTATCAAATATATATATTAAAATCAGACTAAATATGTATTCTGGGGCCAATTCTATTATGGAGCAATTTTTATTTCAATCGTATTAACTTATTTAGTTTTGATATTTGAGAAATTATACCTATGCAAAACTATCGAAATAGTTACCATGCAATACTTATATCATTTCATTTAGATCAATCAATAATTTTTAAAATTAGAAAACAATGCGATCTCAATTCTAAGTTTGATAAAAGATTAATCACACTTCACTATCATTGCAACTATTCGATATATAAAACAGTTGTCTTCAATTCCAAAGTTCATACATAAATTAGGTCCGTGCGCGCGGCGGCTATGCCAAGTCAGAGACATTGTCGCCTTCTTGTAGTACAAGTGACCGAGATTATGTTTGCACACAAAGATTTGTGGTTATTGCAACGGAATCGTTTTTCTCATTTTCGTTACGCGAGAGACAACATAAAAGTCCATCCCGTTCTTCTTTTTCTTCTTCTTCTTCATCTTCTTTCGTACAGCAACGATAGAAGAAGCGTTGTGCCGCGCGGGGCAGCGAACAAGATAGACGACGGTTACGTTTGCTTTATGAGCACTCGGCAACCACCACAAGGTGTATAAAAGCTTACATTTTGTTGCCGCGCAAATGAGGAGCACCAGCAATAAACCCATAAATCGCTTTTTATGGGTTTATGGTCCTTTGGCAGCGACGAAGCGCGGTGCAGGGATGGGAAAACTTGCAGATTCAACCAAGACGTGAACACTTCTTTGATACCACAAGTATGCCACTGTATAATCATATATGCATTATACATTTTCCTAGTTTATTTTTAATGAGAATTTAAAATGTAATTTGATTCATCTCTTCCAGTTATTCTTTTTACTTTTGCTACACTTATTACAAATAAAAAGAAATTTTGCAATATAGACAAACATTAAGTACTTTCTATTCTTTTTATTACAAAACTATTAGCAAATATTATTAATGTTTATAATTCTAAATATGATTTTCAATTACTATATATTGACTAATGTATAAAACTATCAAAAACTTCAAATAAATAGCACAAAAATAAATCAGTAACTTAAGAATATCCTCAATAGTTTATTTGATATCTAAGATATTTTTATAGATGAATTATTGTTTATAAAGCGAAAGAACTACTATATATATATATATATATATATATATATAGTTCATTTTAGCCTAATTAACATTAAATTGTTGCCTTTCACCAGCAGTTATTTTCAATTATCTATGTTTAAAATTACTAACAAAAAAATCTAATCTGAAACGAAATTGTATTTGGTGCTACCAATGATCGAATCTCTTCAGCGTCAAGGTTTCGTATCACTTTAATTTCGATTAGGCAGGCTCACGGTGCGGCGTTAGATTTTCCACCTGACGATTCCCAGTTTCCGGTTCTTTATTTCGTGGGCATCAGAAACAGTAATACACACACACACACACACACCCCATTAAGTTTCATTTCTTTTCCACACCCTGCTACCTCGAATAGTTCTCTCTGTTGGTCCGCGGGAACGAGATGATTTTTGCTCGAAAATGGCTACGCGCGCGGAGATGATTTTTGTACCGGGTCGCGTCTCAAGAGACCGCCATCCCCCCACCCACTGACTGGACTCTATAGTTATCTCACTTATTCTTGTTCAAGTGCACGTTGTTGTCTTTGTCACTGGTATGTTTCCTCTCGCCCCTCGTATGTCGTATAGACCGCGTGCGGAGGTGATCTAGTGCACTCTGGCTCTCATAACTTCATCCGACCCGATCATGGCCCGCTGGGGACCTTATGACAAATGTATCCTTCCGCCAACTTCAAATTAGTTCCTGGCCGGATAGAATGATACCGGCCAGTTCCCCTTCACTGCCGGCGAGTGTCGAAGGGACGAAAGGGAAACCATATTGCACACGTAATATAACAAATAACGTCAACCTCTGTCTTCGCGACCAATATATATTCCCACGTTCCCGAGCAGCTAACACTGTTTTATATGCCCCGTTAACTTTGAAACAATTACGCATCAGATATTCGAAGACGAGCTTCTTAACTATATACATACATGTTTTATCGAAATGGTTACGTAAGAAGAACCTAGCATTCGTAACATTTACCTACTAGCCCAAACAAAGCTTTACTACTGGTAACATATATAGATATATCTATAATTCCGTAAGGAGAATCTATACATTTATGAAAAACCTTTAGTTCTATAGGATCAGCCAACTGTTGGTTTCTTTTTGAAGTGCCTGTTATTTCTACAGTTTGCAACACTGACGCGCTTGACATTGATAGATATGTAGTATCAAACCACTTTACAACGGAAGTATAATGTATACATATTTAAGGAAAGTTCATTGCTAAATATATGAAGTATATTTGATATATTTTATAAATTCCACAAATTATTAATTCACAATTCAATTAAATTATTTTAAACCCATTCTAAAATTTTATAGATTTTCTTTACAGATCTATAAACTTATGTCGAATCGTACCATAGATATGTCAAATAATTGTATTTATTTAAACAATATCGATATGCTCAGTTTTTGAAGCATATAATTATGTAATAAATGAAATAAAATTAAATATGTGATTATTTGAGTTATACATTGCATATTTTGTTTTAGATATCTATGACGGTTTAATATCAAAAAATTATATATCCTGAATAGTAATATAAATAAATACATCCTATTTTGAAATTGTTTTCTAAGAGAACTTATAGTAGTCAATACATATCGTGACACCTCTCAGCGACTAGTGAAACTCCAGGTATTACACGCGTTATTATTATAGATAAATCAACTAAATTTCATTAAATGTCCCACTCATATCAATTATAAAACAATATTTTTTCTAATTTAATGTATTATAAAATATTTTATTTATATTGAGGTATAAAGTGTAGCTTTCTCCTAGCAGATGCCGCAACTGTATTGATCTCAAACTCGGAAATACAAAAGCTTTTAAGTGTATTAAATTATCAACATTTACTGAGGTATATATTTATATATATTATATATATATATATATATATATTATATATATATATATATATATATATATATAAACATTTCCAGATACAATCTAATAACGTTGCAACCAAAAACGCACACGACATATTAATTTTTCATTTTATTGAAACAATAACAACAACAATACTTGCTAAACATACTAACACTATTAATTTTATAAAACTAAAATACTGTAAATACTATTTAAATGTATTTATAAATCATTTAGTTTTCGCTATACGAAAAGTAATTCTTTATTAATTTGGATTTATAATAACTATCTTATTATTTACTTTATCTACAATCGAATACGCATGGATTCAATGTGAAAAAGGAACGAGCTGCTTTTAAAACCCAGGTACAAGCACATTAAATTTCAACTTCACTTGCTGGAAGTTACCATCTAAATTAAAACACAAAACTGTCAAGAACAAATAAACATTCAACTTAAAGCGAGTAGTGGTTCATATAAATCCGTTGGCGGTGTTGTCGTTGTTTTCTTATTCCTGTTCTTCTTCTCCAATGGTAAAAGAGCCAACTTCCGTTTTGAAGCTGACAACTTTTTCGGAGGTGAAATATCCTCCTTCGGCTTTTTAACCTCTAAGTCCAGCATCGCTAGCCGTTCCATGATATTTTTCGGTTCCGCTCTTTTGTGAGATTCTACTTTACTTCCATTTTTGTTCATATATACAACAACATATTGAGAGTATGCAGTATTTGGTGTGTTAATATCAGCAAAATCTCTAAAATTAGCAAACTGTTCATGCTGTTGCGGCCGAGGATTTGTAGCTCCAAAATGAAACGAAGGTCTTCCATGCCCGTTATTGTGGTAGAATGGAGAATAGTTATTGTATCGTCCTGTGCTATATTCGTTGTTATCTGCATCATTTTCATTATAGAATGTGCCTCCTCGAATCACTCCAAAGTTACCCGAACCCAATAAAGCTTGACTGGCTTCTGTAGCTGCAGCAGCAGCCTGAAAATGTTCCCTACGAAATGGATTGTTGTATTTTGAGTTGTCGTAAGTTAGTTGCTGCCTGTATGCTGCTGGTCTTTGACTGTAAGCTGTTTCTTGCTGATGATAAAGGAAAGGTCTTGAATGACCTAACGGCGGAGGTTGGTTGTTGTTATTGTTGTAGTTGTAGAATGATGGGATAAAAGTTTGGCTTCCGGCTACTGGTTCAGATGGTGAGAAGATCTTTTCCGTTTGTTGTTCAGCTAAACGGGATTCTTGTGTTTCTTGCTCTGGCTCCAAGAACATATCGCTATCATCGAATTTGGTTGTGGCATTTATAACTGAAAAGATAAACAATATAATTAAATTTAAATCAAAAATGTAATTGTTAATTGAACAATCTTTATATTACAAGTGTTTTATTCAATTTTGTTTCACTTATTTCTCAATGCTAATAGTTTTTTCTATTTGTCGATATTGAAAATATAACTATTAAGGTATACGTGTTCCACTGTACTAATAATGATCAAATTTTGTCATCATGTTTACGCATACGAAGTAGAAAAATTCAATTCTTATGCCTGTGTTTCACAAAGCGATACACCCACAAAATATCCAGTTCTATTTAATCTAGAGCCAAATGGAAAATATTATATTTCTTACAAAAAATAAAATTTTCAGACTTCACAATAATTTTTGAATACAATTCTGGTTGTATTTAGTTTTTAATATAATTTGTTGACTTACTCCAAGGATTTATACTAATATTTATACTATATATTTCTTATGTTTTTTAGAATGTAAGATTATGTTATATCCATATCTACAGCTTATACCAAATCTCGAAAAGATATCTGTGTTTTTCTAATTATGATCTAATAATAACACTGAAATTAAAAAATTTTATTTGTATGTACTTTCTTAAAAAAATGTGCTACTAAATATTATAGGTATGTTTCTAAACTAATCATTATTGTAAATAATTTTAATATGTTATTTTATTACTGTCAGTAACATCGAAATAAGTACTTTCTAGACTCATGTTTGTTCGGATTTTTTTTGCTTGATTTGATGAGTGCTGGATACGTTTAACATTATAGGCGAATTCACATAAGAAGAACATTTTTGTGGCATGAATCTTCACTACACTTGATATGATTATATGTACAAAGTGTTCACAAAAATGTTCTTCTTATGTGAATTCGCCTATATGTAACTTTTTTTTTTTAAATCCTGTATATGAAATCCTCATACATATCCTACCATATTAAATTTTAATATACCGAGATATTAAAGTCAATAGTTTTTATATAATTGAATTAAAAACCGTGTTCATTAAGGCTAAATATTTTGTATATTAACAGTAAATATATAATATTCTTGATTTTAATATACAATATATTTGTCTTTACAGTTTCCGCATATTTGAAATTACAACATGAGTATTTGAAACAAATATTTTTGTGTATAAATGTTTATTATATAATATATTTATATTTTAAATATTTGAATATAAGTTACAAATATTTCATTTGATTGTTACAAATATTAATTTCTTTCACATCGTTAATATCTGGCAAGTATTAACTTTAAATAATCATTTTCATTTATCACCTTTTTAAATATAAAAAGATTAGAAGTGAATATTTTATATATTTATCAGCAATATTGTTTTTTGTCAGTGTAATAACATTCAAATATTTAATATGCACAAGGTCACTAACACATTCATGCTGATCTATACTACTAGAAATTATTGTCAATAACTTTGTGTTACACATATTATTAGGAATTGTCATAACCGTTGATGGCAGCACATTCGTAGCGCCATATGCTTTTGATTCAGTACTATGTTTTGCTACTTCTTGAGTAACAACCAAATGCAGAACAATTAGTTCGGTTATTGCTGGTTTAATTAATGCTTTGTTTTGTTTTGTTTCTAAAATTTATATATTAACATAATAATAAGGAATAATACTAACGATTAAAAATATTATATATATATATATATATTTTGTTAGGTTCTTATTTAATTATTGCATGCATAAGTGAATTTGGAAAATTTTGGGTTATATATGTACGATATATAATATTACATGCTTTGGTTGAGTACATATATTAGTTGATAATCATCTAGATTTCACATTTTATATTTACAATAATAAATAAATAGTGTCACTATAAATATAACTTATTTCACATCGATAAATTGTATTAAGAATAGCAATTATACCGCTTGAATTACTTGGAAAGTTTTACCCAATATTTTTATATTACAACACGGACTGATATTATTGCACAAATAGATGTATCTTACTTTGCAAATATATATATATATATATATATATATATATATATTAATATATATATATATATATATATATACATATACCTAGATATCTAATTGTATATATCCGATGTATTGCGCTTTCACCATATTGAAAAAAATATCATTTCCTTGGAAAGATGAACATGAAACAAGTACTATTGTATCTTCCTTGTCGAAGAGGTTATTTTTACATTTTCTACAAAACAGTATACCTTTAGCCACGCAATTAATAAACAACCTTAACAGCTTTACCAGTAATTACAAAATCACATGGTATATCTATGATATATTAGATAAAAATATGCAAATTAAATGAAAGATGTACTTCATACACATCAAAATATGAATGTTCAAACACGGAAATTAGACTTGTATGTACATCAATTGGTAATAATAACTATTATCTCATCTAAATTGCATCTCAACATTGCTCTACTACTTAATTTGACATATCGTTAAAAGTGGACTGAATATCTTGAAGAAAGCTAATATATGACATTTGGAAACGTTTATCTATTATTTATACTTTATAAAACGAACTATTTGATTACTTCAAATTATTTTCTTAAGATGTTTCCCGTCAGGAGCGAAAGTGATGCAGAAAGTCATCATTAAAATCAATTTTAATTTCGTTTTCTTTTTATTATGTTGCTAAATATAACAAGCCAATAAATAATTTAGAAAATATTTTGCATAATGACTTTGTTATAAAAGAAATTAATAATTATGATTAAAAATATTCTATAGGTGTACTCGTTTTATTGAACCAATATATACTAGGCATACACATATACTGTACCAAATATATAAAGTAACCTAATTTAACAACAATATTTTTAAATTTATATTAATCCGAAAATATTTGCACACTTGAAAATGTGTAATGAAGTATTATTTTTGAAACTAATTCAATGTTTCAGGCGTTATATAAGCTGAGCCATCTGTTGGTTTCTTTATGCGTACTATTTCGACAGTTTGTACCACTGACGCCCTTGATATTGGTAGACCGCTCTACTCTGGTGTACTCTCTTCAATAAAACAACAATCATTGAAAAATATTGAACGGTGTAGTTTAAATAGCAATTTCAAAAAGAAACCTACAGATGGCTCACCCAATACAATTCTTTTGGCAGAAGCTTTTTGAACGCTTTATCAACCTTCATACTCGTTGGTTAGTATTAATTACTTTTCAGTTATTCACTTTTTTGACAATAGTCTCAGTTTAAATTATAATTGATTAACATATTCACAATGCTCTATTAGTGTTACCTACTTAAAGAATTTTTAGTCAATGAAGGTTTCTTATTTCTTTTAATATTGAAAAAAGTAACATTGTCTTGTATAATTCTGGTTCAAGGTATGTCTTGCAAACAAGGTAAGAGGTTAATATCTCAGTATTGAAATGTGTGTAGTAGTTGTAAATACATAAAAAAATTTCATTATTAAAACAAACAAAGAATAATTATTCAATTAACACATATTATACGTAGTGGTTTAGTAAAATTCCGAATACTATTATTTCATAACAAGGTTCACATAGTCATGTTGATAATATTTGTGATTTCATTTTTCAATCCTATTTCCACAAATAAAGTTTAATTTCAAAATAAAAAAATCAAACTAATATGTGTTCATTATATTTGTTATTACTGTTTTTGTTATTACTGTTTGCTATGTATGTATGTGTGTTATATGTTTCCCATTTCTAATTCTCCACAATATTCCATCGGTGGAGCAAGTCTAATACTATTATCGATAAATAATCAATTTTGTAATAGTGATGTAACGTGCATGTAACTACAGTTTCTATAAAAATTCGTTGGTAATGATAGTTTAAGCTCTATAAGAGTCAGTGATTACGATTATGTACATACGTACATAGGTAATATGCAAGCTATTTGTTTCTTATGTCAATACGGAAGATTTGGTTTGCACATTATCTATTTTCGATGCACGATTGTCTTTTCTACAATGCGCTTACTCGATCTATATGTTTGTACTGTACACGGATATTTAACCATCGTGCATTGAATCTACTGATTTAAAACATCTGCAGTGTATTGCACTGGACTTTCTTATATGCAGCAGGCATATTTTGTTTAAATAGGAAGGATATTAAAATATAAATGTTTATACATTTAAGAAAATATAATTATTCATTACGCTATATTAGAAACTATTATGACCGGATATTTGTTAATTTTCAAATTAACTTAAAACCTAACAAAATATTTATATATGTATATATATATATATATATATATATATATATATATATATATATATATATATAATATATATATATAATAATTTACTAACCTTTGACACGTTTCTATTACTAAAGTTTAAAGTTTCATAATGTTATCTTCAACAAATTAGTCTGTACACACAAAAACACACACGCACACACTATCGTCTTAATTATAAGCAGAATCTACATTATTGTGTATATAAAACTCAATAAAAAACTACTAGTTATAAATATCTAGTCCCCTATATTATTTTAGAAAATACAAAATCACTTCCGGGTTGGCGCTCGACCCTTGTAGCCAAGTCAGTGTTAGTTGTGGTGCATGGTTTATTATGTGATGTGTGCCACGTGTTTGTGCAGTGAAATTGTGTGATAAACACGAAAAATAGCTCGAAAATATGTGAAAACTAACAATTGAAACATTTTTAGTGTTTGTGATATCAATTGATGAACAGGATGGCGTGTATTGTAAAATGTAAGTGCATTTATTACCTATTCGTTGATCTGTCATGTTTTTTGGTTATGTAGTAATGCTATGTGTATATAGGCAACAAGTACTAGTTGAGTATATTTTGTTTTCTAGTTAAACTATGTTTACTGTTATTTAAAATAAATATACTAATATTCATTTCAATTCGTTTTGTACATAATTGTTAAAATATTCGTTTCTCATGAAAATATATTAGACTGCTACAAATAATTAGTTATACAAAATAAAATTAACATGTACTATTAAAAAAAAAACCTAATTAATAAATAAAGTTTTTTATAAATTCAATCGAGAAAACAATTTAAAGAATAGCTATTGTTATAAATAAAAAGAAGCGTCAGTTTTACCAGGAATAATACATTTACTAGTTAAACGAATTTGTATTACGCTCTAATTACTTCCTGATAAATAGGTAAACAAAAAGAAGCTCTCATAAAACTAACTTCCGTTTATTTCCTCTATTCAATCTTAAAACAAATGCTCTCTTATTTACCTCATGTTTATTATTATTAAACAAATACTACAGTGATGTGAACCAATAAAAATAAATACTAAACTATAATTTCTAAAAAAAAAAAACATTAATACCATATACAAATTTTATGACTAAACATGAAATTTATACAAAATAAATCGTTCTTTCAATGTAATGTGGCATTATTATAAATTTCGCAACAAAATTGTAACCGAAAATAAGAATACTGTGACCCTAGTAATCCAGCGAAATATTTAATATGTGGGTGTGTAGGACAAGGAGAGTATGTATAATATATAGTAATAGCGAAAGTGTCACGCGACTTACAGAAAGTTGTTGAACTTTGTATGACCTTGTAGTTGACTTTTCGCATGAATATGTTATTAATATTAATTAACACTATTTTCTTCTCTAAAATGTATTGCCAGAATTATTATGTTTAATGGGGTTTAGTTAAACAATAGATTTTTATCCTTAACACTTTTTGCTTCAATTACATTACATCAACAATACATAAAACAATTTTTTTGTTAAATACTGATAATTCCTAATATTAATTTGTTGTAATTACAACTTGTATGCCAGTGTCAAACAAATAGAGAAGACACTTAGCAATAAATCATAATGGTCGTAATAGGTAGTGTGGTTACTGCAACTGGATTGTGGCTCATTGCGCAGATACGTTTAAACGTCTGTGCGCAACTATATGATTCATTTGCAGCGACGCCTGTCCAAAAGAATAAAATCGTAGAAAAAAGAAATTTTGCAATGCTAACTCTTATTTAATAGACAATTCTATGATAATGCATTTATGAGTGCCAATGCAAAATATATTGCAGCGTTATTAAGCTTTCGTTGTTCGTAAAATATGGAAATAAAAACTAGAAACAATCACCCTTAAAAATCTACAAATCTTATAGTGTTTGTGATATATTTATTTATTATTTTAATACATGTTATCATTATTTTAAAATATTTTTGCTATGGGTGCAATTATTTAAATTACAAATTTGTAATTTAATTTGGACCCACTCGAACTTCAATTATATTTGATTCTGAGTAACTGATCCATTTTGAGCCGCTGTTTTATTCATATAATTGTGTAGGTTTTCAACAATTCATCAAATTTCCGTAAACAAATAAATGAAAGTATTTGAGGAAGTTGATTATTTAGAACTGGATATTTTCTTTTTAAATAATTTTTTATTATTTCGTAATAGATATGATTTATTATTTATTAACATGAATTAAAACGTAATCAAACAGTAGCTTATTAGAACTTTGATTCAACACAATTTTTACTTGTGATAGATATTTGAGTCGTATTATTTGATAATGAATGTACCTAAATCATTAGTGTTAAGTCAATTGTGAAAATAATTTCATTACACGTATAATTACAACGTACGAGGAGATACCACCCATGCAGTGACAATAACATAGTAAATTTACTGCTTTAAATATATCTTATGAAATGAATTTCATTGTAAATCTAATCCGTATAAATTCGGAACACCCAATGTGTAAAAACAGTTGATTAGCTTTTGAAAGGAAATGCACCTTCACAAATAAATAACTTTGGTAAAAGTAATGGTTGTAATCTATTTGCACAGACCACACAGCTATAAAAAAAGGGTGAAAAAAGACTCAAATTGCTTTGTAATAAGGCATAGTGTAGCTGTAAAACATTTCCATTGTGAAGAAGTACCTACACATTAATCTGATTTTAGTAAAGAACCTGTGATGCTCGGTCAGGCGACATCGACATGACCCGCACACAGTGTTGTTTATTTTATAAGAGCAATAACAGTGTGACTTTGAATGAACCGAAGTTGACTGTGTCCAAGGTCCGCTTTTACTTTCTTCCGGATCCGTGTGTTGTGTGTATAAATTAAAACTCTCTCTTCGCATCTGACTTAATCTGTATGTATCAACCATATGTGGGTTCTACTGCATCATACGCGCAATTTTATATGAATATCAAAATACTGTAACTATATAAACTAAATTAAATACGATTAGGTGTTTCTTCTGCACTAATCTGCTTCTGAGCTAATATTCTAAACAATAAAACACAGAACATATCAAAATTAAGATAATTTAAGCACAACCGCATTCTGGAGCAAAAATATTGATAGTTAAACTTACAATTTGACCCCATAAGAAACAACGTGACGAACGAAAATTAAGATCATTTTTTTTTATCTTAGTTTAGATTATAGGATGATATTTATATATATATATTACGGAACTGACCTAAAGATTTACAACTTCAGATAAACACAAAATTAAAATTGTCAGCGTTACCAAAATAAATGAAATATTATTATTAATAACCATATTATAATTATATACTCAATCAATAAGCAAGTCATTTAAATCTTCTTTAGAAGAGGCATTATAAGGGATTTTCCCAAATTATGGTGGCAATAACATACATTTTTAATAATCAAATATTTCTACATGAAATGGTTGAGAACTACTGGCCAATACTATATGGTATACCGACGATATACATATGTATACACTGTAATATTTTTGTGGTAAGATGCGTGCTATAATGTATGTATATCAACTTTAGTTATAAGTGAGAATAGTAACAACGCTGTGAAGTTTTCGCCCCATAAGAAAAGCATTGCGTATACTTACCACACTGCCAAAAAGTGTGAAAAATAGTATAGCTGTTTTCATGTTTCATCTATAAGGTGGGCTCATGTGTTAGTTTCTTTTTGATGTGATTGTTATTTCGACAGTTTGTAACACTGACGCGCTTGACATTGATAGATATGTAGTGCCAAATCTTCGCTGTATTCTCTTCAGTAAAGCAACAATCATTGAAAAATATTAAACGGTGTAGTTTTAATAGCAATTTCAAAAAGAAACCAACAAATGACCCATTCTATATAAGCAATACGTCATTAACTGCTGAAACTGAATAAATAGATAACGAATTACAATTCCAAATATTTTAGTACATATTTCAATACCTTATGTGATTATATCTGATTTAATCTCTGCACTAGTATTGAAAGTAAATAATTTTTTATTGCTTTAAAAAACTTTCTTCACTTCTTTTAGAAATGTTGTATTGTATCACACACACTTGAGCTGAAAAGTATTGTTTTTTTATTCCAAAAAAAATTCCGTAAGTGATTTAAATTTTAAATAATTCATTTCATTAAATATGTATTAAAAACTGACTTGGGTATATTTAAAAAAATTTAGTTTGTTCATAAGTTTCTATATGGTTGTTATTTTCACCACTTTCTAATAATCGATTGGCAGGTTGTGTCGACACATGTAATTACCAGAAACTCATCACACAACGTTAAACTTGACCTATACATAAGGTAGCTATAAATAATGAACGATTATTTATTTTTTAGATAAATGGAAGGTTTAGAAACTAACTTGTCACAAAATATCAAACTGGTAGCCATTAATAACTGAACAAAAGAGAAAGTATTATGCTACAATTTACAAACAGATAATTTAATTATGAAATTTACAGTTTCATTGCGATAAATAGTTATTCGTGATGTTCAATTTCTTTGCAAATTGTTGTTATTTCATTATCTCTCTCGTTGATCGTAGAAACTATTGTTGTACCATCCATGGTAAACTTAACAGTTGCGAAATTGAGACAAATTTCACTAAAACGTTTACTCTTAGACCAATTTTATTACAAAGACTTTTTATAATTTTCTCTTGAATTAATCCAGCTTGAAACAATGAACTTTGCTATTACGGAAATAAGATAATTTTTTATTGCATAATTGTTTTTAATTGCATTTCTTTTTTTTACTGTTCTGTTCTATAAAAACACATTTATGTATCATTTAATAACAATAAATGATGCACATTTATAATTTTGATCCATGTTCAAATTCGTAATACCTAGATAAAATATTCGATTGGAATTTAGTATTTTTCTAAACACAGAATTATTGTAGATATTGACGAATCTTCTGGTAATTTCTCAACCATTTCACAACGTGACTATTCTAAATAAGTATCATTTAATTTTAAATACATCACATATGTTTCTAGCCTAATAACAATAAATTTTTAATCTTTAATTCAATTTGAATATAGTTTATGATAATAAGTCAAGTTATATTAATTGGTATATAAATATTTATTAATCTATCAAAACTAAACCGATCTAATCATTTGAATCAATATTTAATCAGATTCGTATATTAACTTAGCCTATGAACATTGATTTATTCAAATTTATTTGTAAAATCTATCAGAATCAAGATTAATTAAATTAATTATGTAAAGTATTGTTAATACGGTTTTATATAGTTATACACTATGGTTTCAAGATTTCTACACTTAATAGTTAATTTTTAAAAATGGATAAAAAAAATATTGGTTTTGAATTTTTTTTTTTATTTGTTATGGAGTATCATTTAAAATATTTTTCTTATTTGGACTAGATATCTATCAAAATAGTTGAAACTGTTTTTAAAATATTTTATTCACGTTGCGAGCTTTAGCAACTAAATGTGTTTAGCCTAAATATCATATTTTAGTTAATATATATATATATATATATATATATATATATATATATATATATATATATATATATATATATATATTTAAATATTTGTAGCATACATTATTAAAAAATGAGAATAATTTTACTGGCTCTAATTTAGGAATTAAACCTAAATGAAATCAATTATAAATTATGTCATAGCATCTAAACTTTCATCTTTCTAACCTAAAAGCATAAATATTAGTTATGTATTTATCAGTAATTATTGCAATATAATTCATTATATATTACTGTAAATAATTATCTACAAACATATATAATTATAACATCAACTATTATTGTAAACTATGTAGGTATACCACATACCAATAACATATTTTAAAACTGTTTTTATATAGAAATTCCTACAAAGAAAGAACCTTCATGTCTTTGAAGTGTGTTGTGTATGTTATTCCAAGTTCTAGCACTATCTATATCTTAAGATTGATTTGCAAGAATGTCATGCTTGAGAGTTCTTCCAAGATAGTGAAAGGTTAACTTCTCAAGATGTTCCAGTTACCATTCACGTTACTTTGCATCGAGCATCAATAAATTTATCAAACTATCAATTACTTGACGGTAAATTGATCAACGTATTTCATAATTTTAAATTTTTATTAATAAATTAAAAATGTGCCCTAAGTTCCAATATTCTAAATTAATTTTCTTATTACATTCTCTTTACTGAAACAACGTTTCATCGATCATATACAAATTTTGTTTTATATCTAATATTAAAAGAAAGATGTATATAAATGGCTCCTACAACAATTATTTATATTGTAACTAAGAATAATATTTGTTTGGGTACGCATTTTTCATGTTTAGTGCGTAAAATAACGACATTGTTTTAAAGTCAATTACGACACAATAGCCAACGTTTTTAAAGTTAAAACAATAATTTTAACGATTTCATAGTCGTTTGTTAAGTTTAACGCTCTAAAGAAAGTAAAATTAGAACCTGTTTATTTTGTACATAAACAAAACAATGAAGTAAATTTTGTTACATTAACATAAATATATAAAGCGTTTTTCTGTATGTAAATTGTGTGTCAATTTTAAAATATTACTCAATTTCACGTATTGTATTGGCTGTATACTTAGCTGTAGATGTCATACACACACAAAAATGTCTTCTTCTTTTGCATAGTTCTACGTGTGTGTAAATGTCAACATTCCTATCTTGTTGGGTGCATGTTTTTTATTACAAGTCGAGTAACTGTGTCCTATTAATTCATTGGATTGAGGTCAGTGGTTGAAATTGTCACTTTGGTCTTCAATTAACGGCACTATATTTTTATTCAATATAGATGCCAATTTTAATTTCTTATATTACATAATTTTAATTCACATTAATGTTTACAGATATTTAATTAGACTTAACTGTAACTATCCATGCCCAATTAATTCTCTTAGTCTTGAATGCTCTTAGTAACCGAAATCATCACTCTTAACATCATAATTAATAAATAGTATTATTAGCATAAAAATATTGACAATATATTTCATAATGATGCTACTGTGAATATCGTGAAATCATTATATTGACCACACTGCGGTTGTGCTGTGCCGTGCTGTGAAAGTAAAGAATATCATCACAGCTGACTCACGCGTTAAAAATCACCGACCAAGCGAGAAAGTAGAAAAAAATGATATTTGATCTCAGCTCACAACGAACCAACGTATCTGATCACTTATATTATTTGTGAAATGAAAGCAGATTTAAAAAATCGACACGATAAGACTGCTCTATCACAAAGGACATATAGTGTTTTAGAAATTTTCTATTGAAGTTTTCGCGAAATTTATTCTACAGGATTTTTTTTTCTTTTATTATTAATCAATTAATTTTTTTATAAGTTTAACTTATTTTATATGATTTAATTTGTTAACCAAGTAGAGTTTTTATATTAAAATAATTACAATTCTACATTCCTAAATCTTTAAAACCATTTATAATTTCTATAAAAACAATTTATCTAATTACACTTTTCGAATTGTTATTTTAAAGTAACTAAAAGTACTTTTTATATATAAATGCATACGGAAGAATGTTTGGTGCATATAAAAATGAAGTTGCACTTAGACTTATGTATTTAAAATGTCTGTTACTGGATAAAATTGTTGCAAAATTTCATAAAAACTGAATACTAAATTTATCATGCAATTCTACAAAGGAAACTAAGACAGTTTAAAATAATTATTTCTTAATCGTTGAGATGATAACAAGGTGATGTGTAACAATAAATCACAACAAAAAAACACCAACAAAGTTACAAAATACGGATGTTACACAAAAGATCGGTGTACCATCTTTTATATTAGCGTTCACTCATTAGTAACATTATAATAGTGCATTTGCATAATAATTTTGTTTCCTTGCTCGCTCTGCTACGTCGTTTGGTGTTCCCAAATCGCTGTTTTTTTTGTTCAAGTACCTACTTCAGAAGGAAACATGACTGACTCGTTATCCAAGTCAATGCTGAAGTAGATTTTTTGCCGATTGCAACAAAATATTAATTTATTGTTGTAACACTTCGGGTATTATTAATTTCTAATAATACAGGGATCATGAAGGTTGTTTTTGTACGTTTAGGAAATCGAAATTTTAAATATATTAAATATTATTTTTGGTGGTAGTGACAACAGATATTTAATTAGTGATTGTCAAATATAATGTAATATAGTATATTGTTTATATATTTGCCTTGAACTAATTGAGAAGCTCTGAGTCAAGTAGAGCATTTCAAAATGTAGAAATATTAGTTAAAGATAAATTCGTTTTGTTTGCATTTTGAATAGATATATTTTTTACGACCATTGTTAAAGGTAGGCGTTTTAACGGTTGCTTAGCGAATTAAAAATTGCATATTATGAGACAGCTTGCTAACCGTAATTACTTTTAACACTAGTGGCATAATGTAAGCAGATCTAGTTCTTTTTTTGTTACCAACAAATAAAAAATTGAATAACTAATTCTTCATTTATGCAAATTTTATCGCAAACTATTTAGAAATATTTAGCAGCTTCTTCAATCTCGTCCGGTACAGTCACTTCTTTCACTATTTATAAATTAAAATTATAAATTCATATTTTATGAGAAAGTATGAAATCCAGAATATTCAACGTAACTGACAGTGCTGTTTTGTCATTAAATACATCATTAACTGTCAAAAATAATTTCAACTTCTAATTTGTAGCATTCGTGCTTTTAACAATGGTCGTAGAAAAAATAGTCTATTATATATATATATATATATATATATATATATATATATATATATATATATATATATATATATATATATATATATATATATATATATATATATATATATATATATATATATATATATATATATATATATATATATATATATATATATATATATATATATATATATATATATATATATATATATATATATATATATATATATATATATATATATATATATATATATATATATATATATATATATATATATATATATGTATATGTATCAAGAAAAACACGACTGGTATATTTTGATTTGTAAAAGGATGCATTTCTAGCAACATATGGTTATTGAACACGTATATATCCGACGGTGTCGTCATACTTGTAAATATAGTAATATGTGGCTATGAAATTGAATAATTCTCAATAGGAGACAATAGCAATATGCTAAAGTGTTCTATTTAACAAGATATAGTAGGCATTGCCTACTATTTCTATGCGGAGCATTAAAATTTAGCTTCAAGTTAAATATTATACAAATTATCGTAGTGTTCCTAAATTGGAATTTTATTATGCGTAAATGTGTCTGTATACTGTAAAAGATTAGAATATAAACAGTTATTATATAATTTTTGCATAAACAAAGAAATCTAGTAAACAAATTTCCGGTTAAAAATAATTACTCATTTGCAATTTGCAAAAAGCGAACGAGGTCAGTTTGTGTTCTGATTGGCTGGTAATATTGTTCACACACCATTTGGTATGGTTTTCGGGCCAAACCGCACCGAGCGAAACTCATCCAGTTGTAACAATCTGTTTCATTAAAGCTTATTTATTATTTCATAACACGTAACTCAGAAGTCTGATGGCTTGCAACTGCGGCTGGAATTTGTTTCTTTATTTTTATAATTAAATGGATACCATTTTAATCTTGATAAGAGGAGAAATCCATAATTTGTCACAATGAGTGACATATATTTAAACGATTTTAGAGTAGATAATCTGACTTGATAAATCATGAAATGCATATCTTGGCATTAAATTTTCTCTTATACAATATGTAACCTTTTCATGAATTCTTTTCGTAATGGATAACTTTAGTGAAGATTTGCGTTTTAAAAATAATACGAGAGTTTTAATAGAAAAAATTACTATTTAGTTTGCTTTGATTTGAATTATGAAAACAATATTTCATGCTTCACCTGGCATAAAGACAATTTAAAAAATTGAATATTACGAAAATAATGTGAAAATAAAATAGAAAAATATAACAAAATCGATTATTTTGAAATGACACAAAAACATTTACGTGAACTTTTTCTTATTTCTCATTCGAAACACATGAACATATTTACGCAATTCTGTTATCGTTTTTTGCATACAACACCGAAATGTCAAACAATTGGTGCAATACTATAATGAAATTATCCTGTTGTTTTTATGTTTCAAAACTTTGTTTGAATTTACATAATTTAACAATTTTCTAAAATCTAATATTCAAGAAAATATTTAGAATCTGAGGTCACTTTTGCTTTCAAAAACTGGCTATACACTGAATAAAAAACGGTTCATAATATAGCGGAAACAAAGTGGCGTCTTTAATTAAACTAACGGGACCAGTGACGTCATATAATGTCAACTGTTTTCAAATCTATATAGCGCAAAGAAACAGCTCTTGCCACTGCGGTTTTAAATAAAGATACATTAGCTAAAACTATTTTTGTTTATTGAAAATATTAATATCTTTTTCTCGAGTTATATAAGTAATAAAATAATAATTGCTAATATAACTGTACATTCTTGTAGATTTAAATTTTTATCGTTTAAATATTATTTGTAGATATCCTGAGCTGCAGGCGTTGTCATTTCAAATCTTGAAAGCAATGGAGCAGCTAATTGTGAGTGTATAATTTATATCTACTTATTTTTGTTTCTGTGCTATTTATGGAAGCCGTAATTACTTTTGTTATTATTTCGCTGATCAGTTCCTTATTCACATAACCTTACTCATTGGTATTTATGATACGAAAATGTTCTTATTGTATTGAGAGAATGTAGGTACAATTGCATTTATTTATTGTTTGTTATTATGGATCTTATTAGGCAATACAAATGCCTAAACAAGTATGCATTGATAGATAAATAAATGTTACATAAATTAAATTGGCGAAACGTAAGGAAATCGCATATCAAGGTTATGTTTCCTACTATGTCTGTTCTTGAACCAGTTATTGGATAAAAATTGATCAATATTACATGAAAATTTAAATACGAAATTGTTTTATTTTAAATAACTAAACATGCATTTATCATTTACATTATTTCAGCCATAATTACTAGAATTTCATCTCTGGCTGTCGATACATATAGGTGTCCTTAATTTGATATACCTAGTATGTTAATATATGTTAATATATTTATTTTATTTATTATTCCCAGAGTTTGATATCATATTTCATTAATATTATTTGCAATATTATCCTTAAGAATTACGTTATCACTTCCACCGCTGCTAAATAATTATATTTTTGCTGATAACGTGCTTTTTACTTGTGGCAGTAGTTTGCCAATACAATTTAGTAATATAACGCCTATGCATATGCAACCCGCAGTGCTTGTGTTTGCTAATTAGGTTATTATGTTTCTATAATTTTGACATTTTACGCATTTAATCAATCAAGCATTCATTCAATAACATTTGAAATTAGATTATTTAATTAAAACAAAATAAGATCATGCTATGTATTATTCAACTGTATTTTAGTATTTAACGACAATTGCAACCGTATTTATAAAATTTAAAAATTTGTTTATATTAATTAAAAATATATTAGATTTGCACACATTTTCTGAATGTAAATATTTTGTATATAACGGAGAAATGAAACGAAAATAATTAAATCCTTTCGTGCAAAATCTTCAATAGACTGGATTTTGCGTTATACTAATGCAAATCGTATGTCAGTGTGTTATTATTTATTTGTGTCAGTGTAGCCACAATAATAACCAAATTGAACATTACCTGTTGGTTGTGGATATCCAGAGGTGACCACCGTGTATAAAACAATTGGCAGTAAGGCACGGTACACTGTTAAAAATCTCCCCATTTTTTAATTTTCAATTTTTTTTTTTTTTACAATTCCTTATATACACTTCAGCAAACAAAATACACTGTTACTAAAATCGTCGGATACGTACGTTGGTGCAGACAACTGTGAACTGGTGCACTAACTTTCTATACGATTTATACTTATGTATGTCTGTATCGTGATAGCTACCCACGCCGTTCTATCAAGAGGTAGTGTACCTGTGTATAACTCTCCCCACCTGAGCTGGTCATTGTTCTCTCTTGGTATATGCAGATGAGATGAAAACGCGACTCGAAAAACTGTACATCTTCGTGTCAGAGTGGGTGGAACATTTTTTCGCAATTTTTTGTGCAGTTTATTTTTGTTTACATTTTGATATTTACAAACATGGAACAAAAATTAATGATTTGTTTTATGTTCTTTACAGTAATTAATTTCATTGTATCCGAAAAGTGTTTCATATTCAATTGGTCATATTACGTGAGTAAAGTAAAATAATGATTTTTCGGTTAATCGAAAACGAAGTCAATTGATGCTGGATCATAATGTATCACTCTCTTGCATCCTATGGTCAGATCGGCGGACTGTGGGTAATGGCAATGAGAGAGCTGACACTTTAAATCGCGTTGCATTGTAAAATTAGATCGGGTATAACGATGTATTATTGATGCTTTTGGGATATTCAATTCTATCTTTATTTAAATACTGTTTATTTATTTAATGAAATTTGCTATTTATTCTAATTTGCTAAAAAATACAATAGATAATTGTTAAAAAACTAAAATAATGTATGTAGAAATTAATAGATACATAACACATACCAAACCGTCGAATAGAAATATTTTTAATAACAGTTATGCAAATGAATAATATAGCACGTTCTTTGAGTCGCATCACCGTTCCAAATGGATAATTTTGTTCCAGTTGTTCAGAAAACGCATAGAATATTTGTGTTTAAATTACATAAGGAAATCTTTATAAATTACGACATAACAACGAAATATTATCATCATACGAATGATGTAACTAAAGGTCAACAAAAACTACAAAATTATTCTTTTTAGTTCAAATTAAAAATAAATATATATATATATACACCTACCTATATATTCTATTTTCGCAATACAAATTACTAGCGTATGTCTGTAGATTGCAGTGTCGCATTATCACGCTTTCTGGACCATGATTTCAGAAATCATTAACTTTTCATAAGCATAAACCATAAATGTTTTGTTCGGCGCTGTAGTTATTGGTAACGAAATTAAGAAAAAATGTTTTTCTTTTTATCCAAGCAATGAATCTAACAGATGTCATTGACCACAAAGTAAATTTAGCTTTGAACAAAAGTTTCAAATTTTTAAATGTGATTAAATAAACATTTCTGAAAACCATCTAAACAAATTACAGTGTACAGATGAAGAAATTGTTTCTTGCAAAATGAAACAAGTATAATTCACCATATCTCAGTTTCATCTTTAGCTAATTTATTACTTAAATGCATTTCTAAATAAGTTAATTTAGTACTTTATTTCTTACACTATTCTAGGCTTAAGTTTTCCTCTACTTATTACATGCATGTCAATTATCATTTATTTCCAATTTCATCAAATTAATTTTTTTCAAACATTAGTATTGTATATAATGGATATTCAAACGCTTCGTGGCTCTAATCTTCAATCGTTGACACCATTAAAATTAGCAGTATAACCGATAAAATATTTTTCTAGCCTGACCTCACTCATATTTCAAACGGCAATCCGGCCACTTACATGGCGAATTGAGACTCTCAATAGCACATGCTCTGCCTACATGCGCGTCAAAACTTAGTTCTCTATCTCTCTCTCTCACTCACTCTCTCTCTCTCTCTCTCTTCCTATGCATGCAGGACGTTTACTTCAAATACAATTTGTGGTGGGTATACTAGCGAGAATTCGATTTATAATCGCTTGGAAATAGTTCTGAAGAATACGGCTAATTATAGAAAATAATACATCGTTCTAAAAATCAATTTTAAATGATTTATGCTCTTGTTAAATTAACTAATATTTTACTACTTATTGTATTTGTTGTTGTGGTATCTTCTATTTATGCATATTGAAGAAAGTAATTTATTCTCTATTCACAATAAGCCACGCTGTAATAAATATTAAATTTATTCTTACTGCAATATTCATAATATATTACTAGATTACTATCTTATTATGCGAAATGCGATATTATATATGTATATTTTCTTATGCTTCTGTATGTATCTACATTGGCTTTATACATAGTATTTAATTAAATAACTGTTTCGTGAAATATGTGAAATTATTATTTTTGGTATTCATATATGTAGGTAATTAACAAATATCTACATATTTTCATAACGGATATTAATCATTTATTATTCTACACTTCCGTGTAAATTTGAATCAGTCTTAATTTAAAATTTCCTAAATTCAGTTATATTACATAATGTTTCACTAAAAATAATACTTTACTTTCATATTATAATAATACAACGTTTATATAGCATGGGCCATCTGTTGGTTTCTTTTTGAAGTACGTGTTATTTCGGACAGTTTGCAACACTGACGCACTTGATATAGATAGATATGTAGTGTCAAAACTTCAACGTACTCCGGTGTACTCAATTTAATAAATCAATGAAAAGTATTGAGCGCGGTAGTTTTAATAGCAATTTCAAAAAGAAACCAGCAGATGGCTCACCAATTCCACATGATAATACGGATTAAGTTGAAAATATTGTTGGTATACAATACAAACGTTTCTTATTTTATATTCACGACTATACAATTTACGTGTTGAAGATTGCGTATACACAATATCTTAATGATTTACGATTATTGCGATTAGAATACGTATGTAATTCCAAATAATTGAAACGGGGAAGTAATTTTTTAATAGAAAAAATTCCGCGACACCTCTTTTGACCCTTTAACCTCTAACAATAAAATATCTTAACAAGCCGCGCGCGCACAGTGTAATCAGGAAGTTATGTGCGTGTTATGTTCCACAATACACAAAATTGTGGAAATTGAAATATTTACTGTCGCTATTATTGTCATCGTGTCAAATATAATAAGTCTATAAACTAATATAGTGAAATTAATATTTAGTAGTTTTCATTTGAAAATATATCATAAATTAATTCATAAATATTAGGCGGGAAATATATATATATATATATATATATATATATATATATATATATATATATATATATATAGTATATATATATATATATTGTGATGATAATTTAATACAAACATTATTTGCGTCTTTATAGGTGTAATCAATTGTTAGATCTGTGCCTATGTTTATTCTAATACGAATGTGATGTACCTACATAGTTACTGATTTTAGATCTGAATATAAATGCTATTTATTTAAATCAAATTCAAAACGGTAAGTGTAAATAACAAGGAAACAATACAGTGTCTAGTTTAGGTGTGTAGGCGATGTAGGATTGGCTTCAATGTTTTCGCATCTACTACTAGAACAAAGTTCAGCTGCCCTTGATCAATAATTTATATCTATGCCACACAGAATATAGTACAAATTTATTGAGATGACGTACCTTAGTACCGTAATATGCTAACAAGTATTTGTACAATAAGAATAATATATTCTCCTGGAACCATTTATTTCTCATATTAATACATTAAGTAACACAAATTCCAACCGAAAGTGCATGTTTACTCTAGTAATTTTTTGAGAATTCTGCACTATTCCCAAAACGGCTTGACTTACAGAAAATATAATAGTATACAAAATGAAAGAAATTTATATTATGCACAACTTTTATTTAATAAATTTCTTCAAAAAATGTACCGACTACAAGAAAATGCCTATTTAATTTTTTTAATATTTTATTAATATTGCCATGCTTACCTAGGTATGAGAAAATATACTTGCCACATAATTTTAGTGTAAAAGTGTTTTAAAGGTTAGTAAAATATTAAAAATATTATATATATAAATATTTTGTTAGGTTCTTAGTTCATTTAAAGACTAAAACATCTGCAGTGTACTGCAATGGACTCTCTTATATGTATTAGGCATATATTGGTTAGATAGAGAGGTTATTAATATACAAAATGTAAAATGTTGTATTTTAATATCCTCTTTATCTACATAATATATGTCTAATACATATAAGAAAGTCCCGTGCAATACACTGCAGATGTCTTTTTTTACAACCTACAATATGGGATGAAAGTGGTATCTATCTATTTTGTGAAGTTAGAGCTATTGCGAAATAAAGAGATAACTATTTGTTCTTCCTGTAATAATTTGTAATTTAAGAAGCAAGGTGCAAATGTTTTTAACAATCGTCATATATTGATGATATTGAAACTAGATACAATTTCTTCACACTGTAATACATATGTATGTGATTTCCGGCATGTGAAAGTTTGTGTGAATATACTGTGTCAAGGGTCACGGTGCAATTTCTATTGCGGGGGAGAAGGGATCCTTGTCATCTGAAAGCCGATGTCACATCATTTATATTTTCAATTAAATTATGTTAAGTTTTTCTATACCTAGTTGGTTGTTCAAAATTTATTTTTGAAAAACTACTCATTATAAAACTACAAAGCTTTTAATATTTTATTGAATATCTTTACATAATTACAAATATGTTCAGAATTGCACAATAAATTACTTAATCATATCCATAGAATTATTACATACTATTTGGTTCCGAAACGTAACCGGATACAAATTAGAATATTCAGGAATTTTCAGTGTAGCCGCGTTATCAAGTTTCACGCTATTTAAGCTTGCAGTTACGTTCTCGAATTTAAAGTTAAATTTAATATATATATATATATATATATATATATATATATATATATATATATATATATATGTATATAAAAAATAATGAATATCAACTATACATTTGATATTGGCTCAGCAAAAATCATTTTAAATTACTAACTAAATATTAATAAGTTATAAACAAATAATTACTGTGTTTGGAATTTGTTATTTATTTCTTCAAGTAAAAAATATTGACTTGTTTAAAAATATATTCATATGAAATTCACATCCTGAATTATTTTATGAAATGTTTAAATACATTGGACACCTACATTACACAGATGAAACTTCGTATAACGTTATGAAAATACAGTATATCGGCAACTAGTTTAGCTATCTTGCGCTCGATGCCGCTAGTGATACCGTCCGCACTTCGATTTCTAATTCATAAACCGGATAAGGTTTTTTACGATTAAACATCGATATAATTACTGCAAAAAGCATTGAACTTGAATCAGTAACCGATTAGAATTAATCGCCTAGGGTGATGGCCACCTGCACAAAAATTCACTGTCACACTTTTTGATAGTTATCGTATCGGTGGCTAAATTCAATTCACCATTTAGTTTCTAGCTTGCTTGAAAGAAATTTGATATTATTTGCAATAAAAGAAATTTTAAAAAATCACGGCATCACTTAATTTCTTTTTTTTTCTAATTTACCGGTCAAAGTTGTTATTATTTTTATATCCTACTATTGCTGGTTTCTCATAATGATTAAAGATAGAGGCAAATGTTCATAGATAATTTTAGATCCATACTTTAAACAAATATGTAGTGACTTTATAATTAAAATTTATAAATATTATTTATTTTGTTTTTATGTATTAAAATTCAACATAGTATTTTTTATTACTAAATAATATGTATATACGTACATACATAGATTATCGGATAATATTAATCGTGAAAATAAATATATATTATTATTATCTAAATTCAATAAATTTGCCTGAATATGTTTATTTCCCATAAAAACCCTTTAGGAACGCCCGTTATGGTTATGTAATGCGCAATAGACATATTTTAAAATTTATTATACATCAATTCTCTTCTTATATCTATAAGCTACCAGCTACGTCTTATACGGTGTGGTATATCTTCAAAACGTCTTATTTGTAGCCTCAGCTACACTTCCTGCTAAACGTTGCTTAAATAACTTTTATTAATTGTGTTAAATCTAAACGCTGAACTGGTTTACAATTTAGAAAAATCAAATATTTTATTAATAATTTGTAACTTAGTTCAATATTTTATTTTATTACTAAAAACATGAAAAATTAACTTCAGCTTAATACTATTAGGTTTACGTTCGTTTTTTTTTTAATGTATTTTGGTGTTTAGGTAGGTAAAAGTATATGGCAAAAGTTACAAAACACATTTCTTGGCTTTCAGATCATTTTTATTTTTCATTTTCTTTCAATTTTCATCAATTTGACTATTATTCTATTTACAAATTTATTTCTAAGTACAAAAATAATACTTTTTTGTATTGCTTCATTTCAATATTAAAGTATTTACATATAACAATATTTTATGCATTTTCAAATAATTGGTCATATTTAAGTTTTGTAGTTATTAGTTTGGAATTACAATATTTGTTTTTTCACAAAAATTTCTAATATATAATACTTTTAATCGCATCAAGTAAAGCAATACCAATGCTTTTTGTAAGAACATTTTAAATAAATAATAATTTCATAAAATTGTTATAATTTAGAAATTTTCCTCAGTATCATAATAATACTTTTAAATATTTATTATGGCAACATCAAGTTGTCACATAATTTTGAGATTAAAATAAATAATTAAAATAATAAATAAATGTTAGCTTTAACACAGTTCATAAATTAAAAAATATGTTAAATTACCTACAAGTGCATTTTGCTTCGTTTTAGTTATGAAGTATAAAAAACTAACTAAAATCTCAAAAACGTGGTAACTCGTACAATAAATAAAAACATACATACAGAACACCAAGTATCAGTCCCATTTGAATGGGATGGCAGAAGGCGTTTTTGCAATGTTTTACTTTAAAAAAATGTAATTTCTTTTTTTTTTTTAAGTAACTATTCTCCTATTCTTTTTTTCTTTCTTTCATTCATATCACCTATGTTTAAATTAGATTTTAATATAAATAAATAATAAATTAAAATAAATTAAGACACACAGGGGACACAATTACAAACTTAACTTAAATTAATGATATCACAGTAATAATTTAAGTGTATCACGAGATAGATGGAATAAGTAGAACATTCGGTGGTTGTGCATAACGCTAACAATAATGTAATGTAGCAAGCGCAACGTAGCAGCCGCAGCGGACGGGCACTTCACAATTTTTACAAAAATGACGATGAATTGGCACTGGTGTCTATTTTATTTTAGGTTTGTTTTAATGTTCATCGTCCTCTAGCACAAACATTGAAGAATAATCCACTGTCGCGTCTTCGTTGAGTTCGCCTGAAAATCAGCGTTCAAAAATGTCACAAAATTGCACTATAAATATAAACACATCATCACAAAACAGAAACGTGAAACATTTTCACATTCAGTTTTCAGTCAGTGAGTTGATTGTTGGATGTTGTAGATATGATGTTGTTACTGTTGTTTCGATTTTGGTTTCTTTTTATTGTTGTTGTTGTTGTTTTTGTTTTTTTGTAGTTGGTGTTGTTTATTTTTTGATTCTTTGTTTTTTTTCTTACCCTGGAAGGATTTGATTATGAATTTCGTCCAACTGTCGTAGAAGCCTTTGAATTTGTGGACGACATTCCAATCTAGAATACACATTTGCGTCAGATCGGACCGTTTTGTGAGCCCGATTGTTTCCGGATCCGAAAGAGGGATCCGATCCGGGAGAGATTGACATGTGAGATTTACTGCAGTTTCAATTTCGCATAGCACTGTCTTCATTTGCGTTGAGAAATTGCGCATGATTCGTTTTCTTTTCTCCAGATTGAATTTTGCTTCCGTCGTTATATCCAACTTCTCCAGATAGTAGAAGGCTACGGCATACCTTTGGAGATTTTCATGGAATACTGGTAGAATCTAAAAGAAGCAAAACAAAAACACATTTCTATTAGAAACATACATTTCTATAAATTTGAAAATTACATTGCTTCTTGTTGTAATAAAGGATAGCTTTAAGTTATATATATATATATATATATATATATATATATATATATATATATATATATATATATATATATATATATATAAAGAGATCTTCAAATTACCTGTTTATGTTTGAACTCAGTTTTGAAGGAATTCATAGTCATATTAGCTGGTAACCAGTCCAAAGCTAAACTGTGGAAATTGGCATTTTTCACCTATAACAAAAAAATACAAATTATAAAACAACTGTAGAAATAATTTGGCTTATTGTGGAATGCAAAATTCCTACATTAAAAAACCCAACAAGAACTCTAATAGGAAATCTGATAAATTATTCTTATTTAAAATATGTAATAATTTGGAATTAACAATGAAAACAAATATTCTTGGTCAATTTATAAGATTAGTAAAAACAACAGACACAATAAATAAATAAAGCTGATTCATACCGCAGCGTAGGTTTTCTTCATATTCGTAAACTCTTTCCTGATGAATCCTTTGAATGTTTTCATTTGATTTTTCACAATCACTTTGACGGCTTGTGGTGTGTTTAACCCCGTGTTGACTGTTGTGCAATCGGATGGTTTGTGATGGTTGTGTCGTAATAATAAGTTGTGATCACAAGAATTGAACCACCAAGTATCGAGCGAATCAAAATCTTGATGAACTGGTTTGGATAGACAGCATGAAGGCAACAATAGCGAACCGACCAAAAATATCATAATTCGATATGAAGATTGTCGGACGGAATCTGTAACAAACAAAAAACGACATTAGATAATGTGAAATAATCCTTGATTATTGTTATATCAGCTATGTTTTATTCTTGTAACACAATTATTAAAATTGATGAATTAAGAATTGTGTTAATTGAATCATGGCACAAATTTAACTAAATTTTCAAGTTTCTTAAAAAACAAATGTAATCTAGTCTCTGTATTGCATAAATTAACAAATGGCATTTATAATGTTTAGCAAAATAAAGATTTGTGAATTGTAAATATTGCTATGAAACACTTTTTGTTGAAATTACGAAAATAATCGTTCACTAATAATTTTAAAATTAGTAAAATGGTAACACTATAATTTAATTGAGTTTCGGTTAATTTTTGGCACAAATTTCACAATTGGGAAAACTAATGGATGCAGACAGGAATTGGCAAATATACCGTTTGTATAAGCTCGCGATTGTAAAAGATAAAATGTGTTGATGATGAGCATGGTGGTGATGATCGGTTGGTTTTAGGTAGCACGACCCATGACACACGGTCGAATAGTGTGCGCGAATAAATTGTAGGTACCCGACGCAGTGAATGGTGGATTCGCGAGGAGCGCGACGTCCCGTGGCTGAACCGAGACTGTTCGCGTTTCTCCCGCGTCGAGCTCACCGTACCGCCGCGCACTTGGCGGAGGTAGACACACGCGAGATGAGATCGTCTCTCGCGCTCTCACACTTTGTCTTCATATACACAACATACGTGTATATTTCTCTATACTTCTTTCACGTGTATTTACGATGGCCAGATCATCGTACCGCACCACCTTCTCCTAGTAGTCTGTCATCGCGCAACATTACCGGGGAAAACGCAATCATGGCATTGAGTATAACTGACTCTTCGTGTCTTTGTATCTCCATCTGTGTATGTCTATGTGTATGTCAATGTGTTTATGTGTATTTGGTGTATGCGTGTGTGTATTTTACCAAACGGAGAAATCGTCCGTCGATGCACGCGTTCGCGTCACCTTATTTAAGAAATGAAGACACCCGTCGTAGGAGTGATGACTAATCGGTCTGTTACCGCGCTAGATTACCAACTGATAACACGGACAAACTACCGACGGCCTCAACAACCAACCAACTATAATTCTTACACAATACAACTTCCACATCAGAAGATAATAATAAGCTTCAATGGAACTTCTAGTACACCTCAGATATGCATACTTTTGCACTACTTTCACCAAACTTTTTAACCATTATCGTTGTTAAAATAAAGTTCTTGTCTACAATGTACCGCAACCAATTAATAGAATGTTTCGGAACGAATTTGATTCATTCACCGATAAGACATGACATTGAACTTCAATAATAAACTTCCTAATACTCAAGTTACAATCCTTGAAGGACAAACATCAATTGAGTCAAATAAATTTATTATCAATTAACACAACTAATATTTAGTTGAAGTAAACAATAATATTTCCAATACAATACTTTGAATTGTAAACTAAAACTGTTCACTTGAATGATCACTTTGGGATGAACTGAAGGATGAAGATGAAAATGCTAGTAAGTACCTTTATGCGAAAATCGATGTGTAACTGCCATTTGTATGAATTGTAAGCGCCAATGAGTCGTATTGTAGCACCGTGTTGTAAGCGCGGTTGTAGTCGTAGTGCGATTATTATTAAATAATAAGCTAATCAGTCTCGTAATATAAGCACGTGTGTTTCAATAAGCGCGCGCGTCGTGTATGTGTGTTCCGCGACTAGATAATCGTAACTATGTTAGGAATCTCCTCCATCGTCTAATATATAGAATATACTATAAGTGGAGTGGGGCACTATGACGTATTCCATTGATGCATATTAAAGCTTTACGTTAATCGCGTTGCGATTTGTTTAGTTTAGATATTTACTTGACACATGCTTTGTTTTTTCTACACGTTCAAAATATGTTTGGGGAAATTCGATTTTGTTTTTATTTATGTATGTAACACCAGCGCACGACATATGTCTACGCGATAAAAGCTTACTTTAAATCAAACCGGATAGGAAGTATTAATAAATTGTTAACTTAATTAGGAAAATTGCTTCATGATTTTTCATAATCTCCCTGGAAAACCTTAATATATAGAACAAACATTCTTGCATAACTTTCCATTTATTACTTTTGATTGATTTGTCTATACTTCTAAAATTCCCATTGCAATGTTTTGCTACAGATTACCTTAATTTTTAATATTCTTCCATACATTTTTTATCAATGTATAATTCTCTGATTACTTGATCTAAAAGCAGTGTCAGTAATGTTTGATAAGAAATTACTAAATAAAGATTAGATATGCACGTACATTGGTGTGTGTACAAGTACTTCCTATTCATATATGGAAACGAAATTTTGGTGTGCTGCTTATTGACACCGTTGAAAAAATGAAGAATGACTGTTTTTAAAATAAGAATCCTGAAATGACTACCCAGAAGAATTGGTTAAAGTAATGTATGGCCGAGGTTAGCAATACTAACTGTGTATAGAAAGAGTTATGATATAAAAATGAAATAGTTTGGTAATATGAAGAAAACAATTGTAGAGGTGGAATAAAGAATGTATACATTGGCTTAAAATTAATACATAAGTAAGAATAGAGGTGAATTCAGAAGGCCTATAGCAGAACGCGAAAGTGTATTTGATGTAAAGGTATGATGTATTGCATAAGAATATATTTCTCAGACAAAATCTGCACGTTGAAGAGGTCGAAATACCTTTCAATTTTTAACACTTCTTAGTATTCTGATTTTAAGAATTTGATCCAAATCTCCTCCGTTTAAAACGGGTTTGGTATAGCCCTATAATTTGCCGAAGATTTCCCTAGAAAAATCAATATATCCTAAATATTTCCGGTGATTGGACCTGTGATGCATCATCCTCTTTCCTTCTTGAGAATTTGTCTGCAGATTCCGCATCGGAAATGCCAATGTTAAAAAGGGAAAGCCCTGCTATGCTGTCCCGCCAATTTCTGCGAAGACCTAGATCCGGCGCTACTGACGATGCTAACTAGGGAGGCGCAACTCTCGCGTTCGTTTCATTGATAAAGACATGCTTGCTGCAGCCAACAGGCTAACGACTGACCGCCACCATCTCGTAGCCACTGTCAGATTCATAATCAAGGTTATAAACTCGATGGCGATTACGTCATGCTATGCAGAATGCGCCCTACATTTACACCTATACGAACAAGAACCTTGCACCTGACGTTCAAGCGGACAATGATGTTTGCTTGTTTATGCGATAACATATTTTATATCCTATGCACACGCTCTTTAAATAACTTCATTTATTTACTTATTTTGTCACATTTTACAAGTATTGAAGCTGCATTTTCTTCTGAAACACAATTCTTTCTTTTGGGAGACTTCTCACACTTCACAATTGGCGATTTTATTGTTAATTATATAATTTTAAGAAAGAAATTTACCAAAATGATATAACCAAAAACAGTCATATATAAGAAATTTTCAACAATTAAAGTAGGTGCTTGTTTCTAAGTAGGAGGAGTCTGTGATGAATCCGTTAGTGATTAATTTAAACAATCGATGTTACTAATTATAAAACTGTAGACTAGTGCGAAACAATGTAGTGACGTCTTGAATCTTGTCTTGTTAGAAGTTCTACGTGCACACCCACGCATACTCGCTTGCTCACAGTTACCACAACTTTCGTACGATGGTGAAATGGGCCGAGTTGTCGGAATCGGCCCACGAATTCTGCGTAGACCGTCGGCTCCGTCTGATGCACACTATAGCGCCCGTAACGGAATCGTTTTTACCGTTTTTGTATTCTTTCAATTACATATTAATGTTTCTGAATAATTACCAAAAATCTGTTCATCCCACACGCGTCTTTTTTTCTGTAGTGTCATGATGGAACTATGAATTTTCACTTTTTATAGTACCATAATATACTTTCTCAACTCAAGTTTTCTAGATTAATAAACGACTTATGTGTCTAAGTAAACAAATAAATATCTCGTAAATTGTTCCACTTTTCGTGAAACCTGTTGAAGATTTGATGGATGTCTTTTAAAATTTCTTTCGTTGTAAATTCGCATGCTCATAAAATTACTTATACCTATAGGTAGTACCAGAAAAAGATATCGAGGATATTAATTTCATATTTATAATACGCACGAAGCAATAACATATTACTAATTGAAACTAAATAAAATTAGTGTAAATCTAAAGTTAATCTTATAAATAATATTACAAAATTGAAGACTTTATCATGAAATTGCTGCGTAAAACTTCGATAAATAGAACAAAATAGTAATTTTCCATATTTCTTTCAATTGAAATAAATTTATTCGTTCATAATTTCTATTTGTTTAAAATAAAATAAAAATAAATACAGCCGAACTTCTATATTTATGTATGTTTTATATATGAGATAATTCGGTAAATAAAAATTCGTATATATTGAAGTTTGATTATATACCTATAGAGAGCATTCATAATTAGAGTGTCTGAAGGCTAAAACTAGTTGATCATTACATCTAACTAAGCAGATACATCACTTGACAAAGAGAAATTAGCTCTTGGCTATTTTTAAAATAACAGAGAAATTAAGAAACACATATACAATGACTCAACTGTTTCCAATGATCAATGTCAAATCGAAATTTCATTGACCATATACGTACACAAGTCAAACAAATGAATGAAAATCTTGCAAATACTTTTTCTGTACTGTTTGCACTGTTTATGTCTAAATATTTTTTGTTGGAAATCGGAAGGCGAAATCAGTTTCCATTTCATTTGAGTGGACGTCATCGTGCACCAGATGTCCCTCTAACTAGTGTTTACATACGTCACAAACAAGGCGATGATACTATGGTATCCCGATTTCAGTTGATCTATCCTGGTATGGGACCATATGAGTATTTTTTGCAATAGTATTGACGTGCTAACGATTCCCGAAATAATTCTTAATACAGTGATTCTTATTCAGTGTATTTCTTTTGTGGGATGAATATTTGCATATCTGTCATCAGCAAACATTTGAATAATTCACTTACTCTGAATTGCTACATCTGGATGAGTTCTATATTTGCTTAATTGTATTGTAATAAATACATTACCTAATCTCACATTAGCTAAACTTATGTAGTGTATTTTTTTTGATGTAAGTGAGCAGACTGATTCAAGAACAGTCACAAAGAATTGTTTATAAAGAACACTGCTAGGTATAGGTATATATCAGACTCAATGAACGCGCACACTTGGTTTAGAGGAGACGACCAGTGCCCGGGGCTGCCACGTGTTCAAATTAATTGAGATCGAGCCATCAAAAAAGCTCGACTGTCTGTTGTTACACAGGTACATGGCAGTGTGTATATGTGTGTGAGTATCTGTGTAACAGTGTGTGAGATCTCATGGGATCATACCTAAAAATAACATATTTACAGTGCCGTAGTTTTAATCGGGGATATGAATTTTTAATTCATATATTAAAACCATGTGAATTAATTATGATGCATATATTTATCATTCGTTTTGAAACATTACCCAGAAATAAATATTTCATTTTCACTTAAATTAGTATTTGTTTATCACACACACACACACACACACACACACACACACATATATATATATATATATATATATATATATATATATATATATATATATATATATATATATATATGTTTATCTATAAAGATCTGTTTTATCAGCGCGAAAATACTGAAGTTATTTTTATTACAACACAATTACTCATACAACTGCTGCAATTTAAATGTTTTTTTTTCTTAATTTTGTACTTTACACGATTGCCTTATTTATCAATCAGGTAGCACTTAGACTTGTTGTTTTAGTAAAAACAGATTTGGGATTGTTTATTTGTTTTTTACTTTCTTATACGTAAGATAAAAGAAAATGATGTTATCACAAATATACAGAAATACACAGTTTTTATATATCTGAATAAAATTCAGCTAGTTCATTAATAATCAGTGCTAGCTGTTTTCTTTTTGTTAACCATATTTTTAGACCATTTAAATATATGGCAAAATAAACATACTTATACTGTTATAACTTTTTTTAACTGTTGGATCAATTTTTGTTTCAATTAAAATCTAAATAAGAAAATGGTGTACTATAGTTTCACAAAAAGTATATGTGCGTATTTAAAATTAAAATTGAGTAATAAATGTTTAGATCCTATAAGAAAACCCCTAGTGTAACGCCACTGACCAAAATTGCAAATCATGATTAGCGACCAGGCACGCGGATATTGACATTGTACACTAATACATTAACAATACAGTTATTATTCACACACTTATACAGTCACGATAAACGGAGACGAAAACATGGAAACGGATGTGTAACATCATAGAGTGCAACTCTCCTCTCCTAAAATCTCTCTCTTTATAATGTTCATGCAAGTGTTGGTGCTTCCCCCATATTGACGCAAGTACTTACATTCCCAGCAAAATATTATTGCTAGCACCCAAACTCTTACAACAGTAAAAAATTACAAAAATATACAAAGCATGGTCGAAATTACTCTTGACGTAAATCCTGTTTAAATTATTTTTCGCATTTTGCAAAATGTTATAAAAATAAAAGCACGGAGACGCGGGTTATAATAAATCTTACATATGTGCACAGGGATTAAAATGTTTACAAAACATAATGGAGTAGCAAACATATACTTTGTAATATTGGTTGCCATTTTTGCTATAATTATTATTATTATTAAATTAGAATTTCAAATAAAATGTTAATTCATATTTTATTTAGTTCAACGGTGAGAAACAAGTTTACGAATAAAAATTGCGAGAAGAAATAAAAATTAGTAGTAAGTTTATCAATTTCGTCTAGTAAGATAAAATTTTATTAGATACACTGATTAAATTAGCTAACATTCGAGATAAAATTGATTTCTACTATATAGGAAATCAATTGTTTTATTTTTTCTAAAGGCACTACATTAGTTATCGATTTCAATAAATTTTCTCGTTTTATGATGTAAGCTATTGAAAAATATAAACTATTTTATCGCTTTTAAAGATGACTCAATAATGAAATTCTTATAGTTTTTGCATTGCACTAGGTCATGAATTTTTTGTAGCAAACTATACTTTATGAAGTATTATTTTAATTATATAATTTGAACGAGCTATTACGCTGTGGTTTGCCACTGAAATTACCTGATAAACTGTAGTTTACTATACGATTATGCTACTTACTATATATAGCTTCAGTTTTCATGTAGTCATTTAATAAAATATATGTTAGTTATACTTGCGAAAAAAAAATTTAAAATTCTTGTAATTTGGTAAAATTTTAAAGCAAAAATCATAAACAAATAAATCTTCTATTTTTAGTAAAGATCTGATGTATAATTATATTACAATTTATTATATAATTACGGTAATTCAGTAAGTAGTTAGGCACATTGTCTTAGTAAGTAATAATTAATAGTCGTTTCCTCTTCCGTACTAAGAAATTTAAAGGATTGACGTAAATTGATTAAAAACATCTGAATCATTTATTTTCATCATATTTGTTTTCCTGTTAAGAAAATAAGCAAGCAATTTTCTCCGTCCACGTGATTCCGCATATCGTATCTTTTGGTATAATGACTAATTTTTTCAGTTATACCTGGAAATTACTTGATGGAAATTACACTGGCCTTTGCACTGGTCAATTCAATAACAAAAAAATTAGCATTGTTTGCTAGACAACTATTGTTATGACTGGGGATTTATATATTTTGATCAATATTTTGAGATAATATTTAATGGACCAAATTGTATAGTAATATATACCTATATAGAAACAATATAATTGCGATAATAATAATAATTTCAATCGTTGAACTCTCAGCAATACACCTAATTAATATCACGTACAAAACGCCGATATTAAAAGTAAATGAATTCAATTTACATATTGATTGAAACGCCGTTGAAATATTTTATGAAAAACGGCTTTTATAGCGTCTTATATGATGGAAACTTTAGAATTTATAAATGAAATATCAAGTATTTGCAATTAATCTTACTATTTAGTAGAAAATTAATAGATCGTTAAAAGGACTAAAGCAATTTTATATCCCGTTATTACCTATATGATATTTATGTTTATAATTATTTGATATTTATAATAAATGATCAATTGTTACAGCGATTGTGCTGCCATCAACGGTAATGCAATTCGCAATATATTCTCGTAATATAAAGTTTTAGAATTACAAAATACTGTATTTTCAATACATATTTTGATACACTACATATACGTATAGGTATGCAAAGAAAATTTATTTTTATTTTATAAAATCTAATTTTAGTTCAATTACTGAAAGTATGCATTTAAATAATTATGCATAAAAATGACATTCTTGTTTCATATTAGCAGTTCTATGTTGAAATTGGTATCGAAATATCAATGGACCTGCATAAAATAATACGATCTTGCACCTGAGCAGCGTATAAAGTATCAGATTTCGACCATCAAAATGTTTTCAGAGTAATGATCTCTTCATACGTTTTGGTTTGCCAAAAATAAAATACAATATGTTGGTTTCGTGTTGGTTTTATTTGGCTTGTTGTGTTTTTTCTACCGAAATCTTTGGCATTCCAACTGTCTGTCATTATCAAGAAAACGTAAAAAGAACTGTGTGTTGTTTGAGATGTTGCAAGTCTGTGTAAATTACAGGGCAGCATTTTGTCGACAACATATCCACAATTTCGCGGATAATTTTCTTGGCGTTACCCAATTATGTAGTAAGTTGTGTGGTAAAACAACAGCCCGCACACATACATACGTACATTGTTTGTCTCTTTTTAAGGCAGGGTGATGTGTGATCTTTTTTCTCATTTGTGTGTCTTTGGGCGAGAACGAACAAGTACTCGACGATGGCTGTGCTGAGACGAGAGTGGTCTGATCACTCACTTGTCTTCGTTGTTCGCGGTGTTGCGTGTGTAAAATAAATTGAAATAATCGTTCGTTTTCGTGTATGTATGTATATGTGTGTGTATATATATATTGAGAGAGAGAGATAGATGTAATTGGCCATTGCATATGTGTATATGTAAGGCGACATCATGTCATATTAGTCGGACTAATGAACCAAGTAATGGCAGGTTCTGTTTAACCTGATGCTTGTTGTGTGGCTATGGCTGTGTTTATGTATGTATATACATACATACATGAATACATACATACATGAATACATACATACATGAATACATACATACATACATGCGCGTGTGTGTGTGTGTGTGTGTGTGTGTACAGTCATCTACTTTAATGTTCGGATGCATTTTTCTAATCCAATATTCAATTTTATGTATATGTGTCAACTATTTTCAAACTCTGTGCCTATTTAAACTGTCAGCATTGTTGTATATATTGTAGCAAATTCATATTTAGAAAATACGATCCTTCAGTACTACGTTCATTCAGCCCTATCTAATAATATTCTATTTATTTGCTCTTACAAATTAATATTGTAATTGTGCAATTAAAATAATTAAGGAAACTTAAAATATTGATTAAAATCAAAACTGAGTTATTTTTCGATTTACTTATGTATTTTAGGCAAACTTTTATTGTGAAACGTCTAAAGAAAGTTCTATCTAATTATCGTATCCGGGTTTTTTTAAAGATTGGAATGAATAAAAAATATTTTTATATTTTAAATGATTATTCACAATGATAATACAATAATTTCTTCAATATATTTACTATGTTTTCTATGAATAACTTAACAATAAACTACCTGATAAAAAAACTATCTTCAAATATTGCAATTTCCACATTTCGTTTTTATTAAATAAATAAAAAGAATTTGCCTAATTTCCCTAAGAATAATCTCAATTTATGTACTTATTTTTAATAAATCTTAACTAAATTAAAGATATTAATAAATATTTGATTGTATTGGTTGTTTAATGCGCAATTGATTTATAATATATTATTATTACATCTAGTGAAGAAAATGTATTTAGTTTCAGCATAAATGTATATTTATCATTAATTGAACAATTATGTCGCCGATCGACAGTAATAGTCACTTTTGCACGGCATCTTATTCGTAATACTTACGGGTGTGCGTTACAACCCCTACATATGTCCAGATAAGAAT